>CM042411.1:19438614-20003614 GCA_023634145.1 Thymallus thymallus | reverse complement strand
GGGTGTCACTTCCTACAACTGGGTGCAGTAATACATAAGGTGACGGGTCAGGTCATAGTTTAGGTTAGGTTTAAATTGTAAAGCTAATCTCAATGTGACTTGGATTTAAAAGGAATAGCACAGAGACTGGTGCAAAGAAAAATGGTGAAAGGAAACTCACTCTCCCATGTATACACCAATCCAATGCTTTTTAACTTTAGTAGTACAGATATTCTATCTTAATTTGAGCAGTTTCTCACAGCATTAAAAATAATGATGTGGATTATAATTAATGGACATGTTTTTTACTCAAATACACTAAAAATGCTGTGCTGGAAAAGTCTGCAACAAAAGCGATCTAATTTAGATAATATATCTCTGTACAAGTTGGCTACCTAGTTAATTAGCTAGTGATAGTGATGCACAAACTAGGCCTATTTGAAAAATCGCCATCACCTGGCCGCATTTACCCGCCAGATTCAGTTAGCTTGAAATCCCCCCAAAAGCTTGAAAACCCAATTAGATTAAAAAATATATATAATAATAATAATAATAATAATAATAATAATAATAATAATTACTAAAACTGAACAAATTTCATGACGGTTTTATTTTAGTTAGTTTTGGAGTTAAAGATAGTTTCACTCTGGCTTTAGTTTTTAAAACTGATTTGTTTCTTTTATTTCAGTTTACTAAACTGTTTTTTCATGATTTTTGTTTTAGTTCACTATAATAACCTCGCTTCACTTACTGTCCAATTTTGTAGCTGATATGCCTCTCATCTAGGGCAGTTGAAGTTCAGGATGAGTTTGTCTGTCTGGATCACCTCTACCTCCCCCCTGTGGTAGACTAGAAGGTGTCTGTCTGTTACTGGGATCTAGTAATTGGTGATTGTCCAGTGGATGGTCAGAACAAGTACTTCATAAGACAAATTAAAGGAAAGATGATCAAGTGGAACAAGGAAACTTTATATAAAGACTGAGCTAAACCAGATGGAGAGGAGTTGTCAGTGATCAGTCTATTGAGAAAGTCAGATGAGATGTCTCACTGCCCCCTCTCCCTGTCCTCTCCTCCCTGCAGTACCGTGTGGAGTCCATGATGCTGCGTGTGGCCAAGCCCATGAACTACATCCCTGTTACGCCCAGCATGCAACAGAGAGCCCAGCAGAGGGCGCCGCAGTGCATCCCGCTGGTCATGGAGCCTGAGTCGCGCTTCTACAGCAACTCTGTGGTGGTGCTGGACTTCCAGTCGCTCTACCCCTCCATCGTCATCGCCTACAACTACTGCTACTCTACCTGCCTGGGCCACGTGGAGAGCATGGCAACGTAAGGGACAACGCCTGGATAGAGAGACACACCACGCATGCATGCACTCGTACACTACACACGTTCTTATCATTCTGATAGGTTGAGATGTGAGTCAAGGTACAGAGACCAACCACTGTGAGTTGATGTTTCAGGCCTGATGAGTTCAAGTTTGGCTGCACCTCCCTGAGGGTCCCCCCTGAGCTCCTCTACCAACTCCGCAATGACATCACCGTCTCTCCCAACGGTATCGCCTTTGTCAAGGTACAACTAGTCCTCTGATACTGTCATGTAATTAGCAATCACTTTTTTCTTCTGGAATGGGCGGATTTTGATCGAACAAACAACAAACTATCATTGATCTTCTAAGACCGTGTGTCTGTGTACTCTGTCCAGCCCACAGTGAGAAAGGGGGTCCTGCCCAGCATGTTGGAGGAGATCCTGAACACGCGGTTCATGGTGAAGCGTGCCATGAAGGCCTACAAGCAGGACAAGGCCTTGATGAGACTGCTGGAGGCCAGGCAGCTGGCACTCAAGCTCATCGCCAACGTCACCTTGGGCTATGCCGCCGCCAACTACTCTGGACGCATGCCCAGCATAGAGGTGAGGGCCTGGGGTTCAAACACACACACTGTCTGTCACACTCACCAAAATCTTTACGTATGACTGTTAACTGTGTGTGATTTGTGTTTGTAACTTCTGAGCTGTGAAAATTTAAAAAACAAAACTTAAAAGGACAACGTTTATTAGGCACACCCATCGAGTACCGAGTCGGACCCTTTGCCTCCAGAACAGCCTGAATTCTTTGGGGAATAGAAACGTTGCTCAATTGGTATCAATGGACCTAGGATGTGCCAGGAAAACATTCCCCACACCATTACACCACCGCCACCAGCCTGTACTGTTGACACCAGGCAGGATGGATCAATGGACTCATGCTGCTTACACCTATCCTGACTCTGCCATCAGCATGATGCAACAGGAACCACTCCTCAATTGTCCAGTGTTGGTGATCGCGTGCCTACTGGAGTCGCTTCTTCTTGTTTTTAGCTGATAGGAGTGGAACCCGTTATGGTCGTCTGCTGCGATAGCCCATCCGTGACAAGGACAGACGAGTTGTGTGTTGCGAGATGCCGTTCTGCACACCACTGTTGTACTGCTCCGTTATTTGTCTGTTTGTGGCCCGCATGTTAGGTTGCACGATTCTTGCCATTCTCCTTCAACCTCTCATCAACAAGCTGTTTTCACCCACAGGACGGCTGCTGACTGGATGTTTTTTGTTTGTCGCACCATTCTCGGTAAACCCTAGACGCTGTCGTGCGTGAAAAGCTCACGAGGCCGGCTGTTTCTGAGATACTGGAACCGGCGCACCTGGCAGCGACGATCATACCACAGTTAAAGTCACTTAGGTCAATAGTTTTGCCCATTCTAACGTTCAATTGAACAGTAACTGGATGCCTGTCTGCCTGCTTTATATAGCAAGCCACTGCCACGACTCACTGTCTGTAGGAATTAACTATTTTCGTGAGCGGTGTGGTGTGCCTATTAAACTGGCCTCTGAGTGTATACGTAATCACCGAAAATCACTTTTACTAGGTTAGCTGGGTTTGTATTAACCTTAGCTAAAAGTTTTGGTTATGGTTATCTGTTCCCCTGTATGGTGTCTATAGGTTGGTGACAGTATTGTCCACAAGGCCAGGGAGACCCTGGAGAGAGCCATCAAGCTGGTCAACGACACCAAAAAATGGGGAGCCAGCGTTGTCTACGGTGACACAGACAGGTAAGGGATGAGCTTTAGAGAATGAATCAGATATTGTATCGTCCATTGTTCGGACTCTTTTCTGACCCTACGTGTCTCTTTTAGCATGTTTGTCCTGCTAAAGGGAGCAACTAAAGAACAGGCCTTCAAGATCGGCAACGAGATCGCTGAGGCAGTGACTGCTACCAACCCTAAACCTGTCAAGCTGAAGTTTGAGAAGGTACAGCCTGTGTTCATGTATGAAGTGTCTAGACTGGCTGTCTGCGAGTCTATGTAGTGTGTCTTATTCAATCAACAGCCCACACAACCCACATTTGCTACTGCTCAGTGTGAATTAGGTTGCGTTGGCATTTGTTTGAGTGTGTCTGTCTGTCTGTGCATTAATTACAGAACCATTAGTTGAATCCTTTGTGTGTGATCCCAGGTGTACCTGCCGTGCATGCTCCAGACCAAGAAACGCTACGTGGGCTACATGTACGAGAGCCTGGAACAGAAGGACCCCGTGTTCGACGCCAAGGGGATCGAAACTGTGCGCCGAGACGGATGCCCTGCTGTTTCCAAGGTAACGGCAACATTTGACCATTTATGCCTGCTCTCTCGCTCGGCCTACACCCTTCACAGTGACGCCAGATTTATATTAGTAGCCAGTGCTCAGAATAATACACAGATAGGAATCAGAGAAAGGATTTTTTTTTTTTTAAGTCCTTGCCTGAACATGTTCTGCGCTAGCATGGTCAGCCTGGTTGATGTATAGAATATAGACGGGTGTTTGTGACCTCCCCCGTCTCCCTAGATTTTGGAGCGTTCCATCAAGCTGCTGTTTGAGACGCGGGACATCAGCCAGGTGAAGCAGTTTGTGCAGCGTCAGTGTGTGAAGGTGCTGGAGGCCAAGGCCAGCATGCAGGACCTGACCTTCACTAAGGAGTACAGGGGCAGGAGCTCCTACCGGCCCGGGGCCTGCCTCCCTGCTCTGGAGCTCACCAGGTACACCAACAACACACCTCTTGAGGGGAGGGTGGTGACACTGTCTGAATTACTGTAACAGTAACATCTTTGATAAATCTTGTGTGGGAGTGTGTGGACAATATGGCAGTGTCTGAATGTCATTGTGTGTCAGTGTCTTTGAGAAAGCTGTTTTGTTTCTGTGGATGTGGGCCAACGTGTGTGTGTGTGTGTGTGTGTGTGTGTGTGTGTGTGTGTGTGTGTGTGTGTGTGTGTGTGTGTGTGTGAAGAACTCCCTCCCTCCCTCTCATCTGCCTGCTTGCTCTTTGTGAAGCCACTTACTGATTTCCCAGAATGCCCATTGTCTGCCTGCACTACAACCGGCCTAGCTCAGTGTACTGTACCTGAGACAGTTGCTTAGCAACCTAGCCCTAATGGGTGGAAAAAATCTGATTTCAGATGGTTAAAAGGGAGAATATTCAGTGTGATTCATGAAGATTAGCTACGACAATTTATTATAGTCATTCATCTTGCTGCAGTACAAAAACAAGGAATGCATCATGTTTAATTCAGATATTTTCCCTTTTGGAAAATTATACAAATATGTGATCATTTAAAATCTGAATACTGTATGTGTGGTCCTACACCACCATATGGATATAACTGCATATATTTGGGGTGCTAGATAAGCAGGAACCAGCTTTTCCTTTACTGTGTCCTGAACCCCCCCCCCCCCCCCCCCCAGGCGTATGATGGCCTATGACCGGCGCCTGGAGCCGCGGGCGGGCGAGGGGGTGCCCTACGTGATCGTGTACGGGACGCCCGGCGTGCCCCTCATCCAGCTGGTGCGGCGGCCCCTGGAGGTGCTGCAGGACCCGGGCCTGCGCCTCAACGCTACCTACTACATCACCAAGCAGATCCTGCCCCCGCTGCAGCGCATCTTCCAGCTCATCGGCGTGGACGTGCTCCGCTGGTACCAGGAGATCCCCAGGGTGAGGCTATGAAAGACGGGTGCAGATGAAGCGGTGGGCCATCTGCTCTAATAGTTAGTTACTGGGATTCATTAAAACTGATTGGCTGATTAAACGATGTATGACATTTGTTGTTAGTTGACACACACACAGACCACTGAAGCAGAGGTAATGATTGTGAAAGCTTTGTCCAGACTGTAGTGCAGAGAACAAAATAAAACAGGGAATCTAATAAGACTCGTCTAATATCATTGTGCCCAAGTTTCATCGTTAAGAGGCACTGCCTTTTTGAGATGCCAACGATGCCATCTGGTGTTGAGTTGTGTATAGGACATGCACATTTCATACTGTTCTCTTGTTAGCCTGCTTCAGACTAAAGGACAAGGGGGCATAGCTCTTAGAGGATAAAAATTGTCTGCCCTGTCAAATAGTGAATGACAGTCTTGGTGGTAAAAACTAAATTGACCACTTTTCTATTATAGTCCAGCCCATGGCTGTAAACATGTCCTCTGTGTTCAGGTCCAGAAGGCATCGAGTTCCACGGTGGCCGGAAGTGAGGAGGTGGGGAGGAAGGGGACCATCTCCCAGTACTTCACCACGCTGCACTGTCCTGTGTGTGACGAGCTCACCCAGCTAGGGGTGTGTGTTAGCTGCCGGGGCGAGCCCCAAAGGGTGGCCGTCACTCTCAACCAAGACATGCGGCTGTGGGAGAGCCAGCAAGACCAGCTGCTAAAGGTTAGAGGTTGGGGGGGCTGGACGTCATTGGGAAGCTGCTACAGGCTGAATATACAGTTGGAAGTCGGAAGTTTACATACACCTTAGCCAAATACATCCTAGTAAAAATTCCCTGTTTTCGGTCAGTTAGGATCACCACTTTAAGAATGTGAAATGTCAGAATAATAGTATAGAGTGACTTATTTCAGATTATTTCTTTCATCACATTCCCAGTGGGTCAGAAGTTTACATACACTCAATTAGTATTTGGTAACATTGCCTTTAAATTGTTTAACTTCACACAATAATTTGGGTGAATTTTGGCCCATTCCTCTTGACAGTACTGGTGTAACTGAGTCAGGTTTTTAGGCCTCCTTGCTCTCAAATGCTTTTTCAGTTCTGCCCATACATTTTCTATAGAATTGATGTCAGGGCTTTGTGATGGCCACTCCAATAAAATGTAATATTACAGGGATAGGTCACTCGAACTGGTTGGTGAAATTCTGTAGATAGAACACAAGCTTTAACGATTAATTAGTTTTAAACTCCATTAACCAGCCTCCTGTTTTCCATTGGTCCAGATCTGTAGGAAGTGTAGCGGCAGCGCGGAGTGGCATGTTCCGTGTGCGTCTCTGGACTGTCCTGTGCTCTACAAGCTGGCCCGGGTCAACAGACAGCTCTCCAAGGTGCCCTACCTCCGACAGCTCCTGGAGCAGTTCTGATTATGATCAGCTTCTGTCCCACTGCTCTGCCAAGCCCAGCACAGTGCCCTGCTACTCCGGTGCTAAACCAATGCTGTCTCATCCAGCTCAGTGTTTCCCTGTCTTTTCCTTTAAATGGTGCTTATTTAAACCCGTTGGGCTTTTGTTCTCATTCGCTCACTGTCTTCATTAGGTGCTATTGGTTGGTGGTGCGTGAAGCTGATGTTTTTTTTCTTCAGATGGTCTGTATCATAACGATGGTATTATCTCTGATCAGAGGAACGTACCATTTTATTCTGTATGCGCTGTAGCAATTTGTAAATGCAAGACTTGAAAGTCTGAATGGTATTTCTAAAGAGCTCCCGACGACGCGAAGATTGACTAAAGAAACCACTGTTAAACTTCATTTCCCTTTTTATATCAGATACCACATTGTAAATAGTTATTGTACAGTGCCTATCTGACTTCTATCTGTGCATCTTTTTTGAAAGAAAGTTTTAATCAGTGGACAAATTTAACTAGCTAGTTTTTATGCATTCTGTTTGTGTTCTTTTAGCGTCGATTTGATTTCATGTCCATTTTGGCAAAGCATTATCCTTATACTCAGAGACACTGATGCCTATCAAAAGAGGATTGGGAGTATTCATTTCAGTTTTCACTTCTGGGACTGTTGCAATACTGTATTTTGATAATTTATGGCAAGAGTACATATTTCCTTATGCATATTTGTTTTGTACACATTTCTAATGTGTTCTCTGTTAAAACAGAATATGTCATCTAACCATGTCAAGATGGGATTCTATTATATTCAAAACAGCTATACACAGGATCTGTGTATTTGTATAATTGTAAAAAGAAAAAATGAAGGAAAAGTTTTTGTTTTTAATGGACATTGCTGTGGGTGGAGGTTGAAGATTGATTTAATAAAACTCAATGTATTAGTCTTTGTAGTTTTATTAGTATTTTGTCCTGGTTGGGGTTTGTTTTAATAGAACAATTCAGAGATTGATCAAGTTATTAACACAAAGATCACACATCTGAATGAAACTACAACTGATCACAGCACAACACTTAAATCTAAATATATTTTTTTACAAAAGTGCAGAAAACAAACTTGATTCAAAAGGTCAGACAAAAACAAATAATTCATAATCAGGCCACATTGGTGGCTATATTTCTATCTTTAACTGCTGATAATTACTAAATATGAATGACAAAGAAAATTGCTTTAAAATGTCTAAAGGAACCTATTTTCAGAGTTACATTAGTGATTCTTCACAGTATTCCAACATTTATCATTCATTACCAGCAACCGTTGTAAGAGGCCTAAATGTTTCCATTTCCCTCAAATAAAGTAGTAGACATAAGCTGTGGGATAAGTCACATTGCACTGTAAATCTGTAGTATCAAACATTTTGGGCTCTATTCAATCTGTATCGCGGAAGTTCAACGTTACGTCGTGATTGAAATTTAAAGGCAATGTTCCCGCATTAGCGAAGAATGCATTCACGGTAAACGCTGCATATGTCGGCTCAATAGGAAATTAACTTTACATTTCGATTGCGCAATCTGTAACGATTCAGCGATACAGATTAAATAGAGCCCTTACATGTGAGTGTTGAACTAAAGACGTCCATGACAATCGGACATTAACACGTTTCATGGCTCTTCTAGAATAAAATAAGTATTATATAATGTAAGTAATGTCTTTACAGCACTCATGGTGCATTTCACTCCCAGACTAGAGCCCTTAGTCGGGATTCATTCCGATCGCACTTTGTGACTGTGCCATTTAAAGGTAATTTCCGATTTAGCTGACATATGCAGCATTTACTGTGAATGCGGTCTCTGCTAACGCGGGAACATTGCCTTTACATTTCAGTCACGCTGTAACGATGACTTTCAGCAATATGGTTTGAATAAAACCCCTAGTCTCTCTTCTCCCGGTCCAGGGAAAGCAGCATTTTCCGTCTGGGTGAGTCTCCCAACAGAGCGGGAGAGTCTGGGAAAGAGGTCCCAACTGTGGACTCTAGGGACTGGGCAGTGGAGGGGACAGATGTGGCACTGACGTCGCCTAACGTCCCAGCAACATCAGGTGGTGGGAGCCCTTTGTTAGGAGATGACAAGGCTTTATTAGGAGATAAAGAGAGCGCTTTACTATGAGATGATAACAATGCTTTATTCGGAGAGTTTATAAGGCTGGCGTCATCCATCTCGATTACCTCAAAGTCAGCGTCATTCCACTGGTCTGCCTCGTCATCCTCCTGCTGCTCCTCTTCCTCGTCATTGGCTCCTGAGTCCAGCAGGCCTTGGCGGTACTCGCTGTCGTCGGGCTCCTTGCGGCCCCTGGTGCGGGGTGTCCTGCTGGGGCCGCTGGGGGACGAGGCCAGCCAGTACATGAAGGGGAAGAGGATGGAGGTGACTGTGGCGGTGGCCAGGGTTAGGTACATCAGCAGGGGGTGACCATGGATCCTCCCCATCAGTAAGCCCATCAGGGCGGGCAGGACCATCTCCCCGAGGGCCGCCCCCACCACGAAAACCGCCGCCGAGCGCCCCGTCACTGTGGTGTACTGCTCCACCCAGGAGATCCCACTGGGGAAAGTGGTCGACATGGAGGCACCGTAGACACCACTGCAGATCCACAGGGCTATCCTGTTACTGTTGAAGAGGGTGAGGAACAGGGAGGACAGGGTGCAGCCCACCAGGCTCAGTAAGATCATGGTGCCTGGGTGCATGCAGGGTGCAAAGAAGATGGCCAGCCCCCGGCCGGCAGCGAACATCCCCCAGAACAGGGAGTTGAGCCCTGCTGCCTGGGACTCGTCCATATGGATGTAATCCTTAGCATATGTGAAGATAAAGGAGCCGTACGCCACCTCGGCCCCCACGTACCAGAAGAAAAAGACAAAAAGCAAGATGATGAGTGCGTTATGATGCTTGGACACCAGGGGCTTCCCTGAGGGGGTCTGTGCGCTGCCCTGAGAGGGCCTGTGGCGGGCGTAGAGCATGAAGAAGATGAGGGAGATTAACAGGATGAAACCACTGATCACAATGTAGGCCCACATGCTGCTACTGTGGACTAAGCCTTGAAGCATAGAAGAGGGCGGGATTTGGGACACATTTTCTGCGACGGTCGGGGAGTTTGATGTTGCCATGCTGACGTTCAAAGCCACATCCAAGCCTTTTCCAAAAACCAGCTTGGCGATGATGGGCGAGACGAAGGCCCCTGCGGCGAAGCTGAAGTGCAAGGCCTGCAAGTGGGGGCCAGCTTGATCCCCCCACGTCTGCAGGATCAGGACATTACCACCTGCCAGAGAGGACAGCAAATGGCATCAGAGGCATTCACTAACGGCCATGTCTTGTACTGTGCATTAAGTAGGTACCTTTTTACTATATTAAAGATTGATTGTCTGTTCCTACCTGTATCTAGAAAGCCCATAGAAACGCCAATACTGGACATCAGAACAGTGAGGAGAAGGGCTGTCTTAGAGAAAGGGATTGCAAACATCCCAAACGCTGTGACCAACATGGAGAGGCCTGTGATGAAAATAGTGTTATTCAGTGCACCATGCACTGCGTAAAGGTAATGAACACCCCAAAAAACATTGATAAACATAGGTGATGCATTTACAGGCTATTTTGTGCATACTGTGTACACTAATAAATACGGAACAAAAATTATAAACGCAACATGCAACAATTTCTAAGGTTTTACTGAGTGCACAAATGTTTCCATCCCTGTTAGTGAGCATTTCTCCTTTGCCAAGATAATGACATACAAAGAAGCTGATTAAACAGCATGATCATTACACAGGTGCACCTTGTGCTGGGGACAATAAAAGGTCACTTAAAAAAATTAAATGTCACAACACAATGCCACAGATGTTTCAAGTTGAGGGAGCGTGCAAGTGTGTATGGAATGTCCACCAGAGCTGTTGAATGTTCATTTCTCTACCATAAGCCACCTCCAACATCGTTTTAGAGAATTTGGCAGTACGTCCAACCGGCCTCACAACCCAGACCACGTGTAACCACACCAGCCCTGAGGAGTATTTCTGTCTGTAATAAAGCCCTTTTGTGGGGAAAAATTATAACTCTGATTGGCCCACCAAGGCCCATCCATGGCTGCACCACTGCCCATTCATGTGGATCAAATCAAACTTTATTTGTCACATACGCCGAATACAACAGTTGTAGACCTTGTAAGTAAGCATTTCACGGTATTCAGCGCATGTGACAAAGTTTGATTTGATATCCATAGATTAAGGCCTAATGAATTTATTTAAATGAACTGTTTTTCTTATATGAACTGTAACTCAGTAAAATCTTTGAAATTGTTGCATGTTGCGTTTATATTTTTGTTCAGTATAGCTTTTTGATATGCCACACATGTCAGGAGGATGGATTATCTTGGCAAAGAATAAATGCTCACTAACAGTAATGTAAACAGATTTGTGCACAGAATTAAGAGAAATAAGCTTTTTGTGCATATGGGACATTTCTGGGATCTTTTATTTCAGCACATGAAACATTGAACCAACAATTTACATGTTGTGTTTATACTTTTGTTCAGTATAATAATTATAATAATAATAATAATAATAATAAATGCCATTAAGGAGATGCTTTTATCCAAAGTGACTTACAATAATGCATGCATACATCTTTCATTTGGGTGGCCCTGGCGAACCAACAATCCCGGCATTGTAAGCACCATGCCCTACCAACTGAGCCACACCACACAGGACCACGAAGCTAAGAGGTTAAATATAACGTTGTTTTTTTAGAGCCAACGGACACCATGTATTTTGTGGTTTGAGTTAAGTCTATATATATTATAATTTGTTAAGACATACCCAGCAGCAGAAACTTGTTCATGCAGTCAAAGAGAATCCCTGACAACACAGAGCCACCTATATAGCCCATTGCGCGGCCTACGAAGATGTAGGAGATATTGCTGATGTCCTGGTTGACGTTGATGGCCAGGTCTTGAAACGTGGGGCCCAAAATAGAGATACTCATTCCCTGGAAGACAGAAATAATAAAACAACACTTACTAGTATTGTCCAGTATCAGTAAGATACAGCCGTGCCACTTGTGCAGTTCTCAGGCAAACATTGGTAGCATCTAGGGCCCTATAATTTTCTAGGATACATATATTCCGAACTTTGTGTGGCAACCAATGGTAAAGAATGTTGTTTTCATGTCTCTTTCTAAGAAGACAGTTATTCAAAATTGTACAGGTGCCAGGAAGTAAAAGTTCTGAAGTTGAAGAGTCAGTTTTACCAACTAGCTCTGTCTTACGTCAGAATAATGCGTTCATCCATGTTTCTCAAACGTCAAATTTCAAAAAGTGTTCAAGGTTAAGTGTAGGCTTTAACTCCGAAATCTTAAGGTTAGGCATTAACGCCGAATGGTTTAGGCAAGGGTTAAGGTTTGGCATAGGCTTAAAACAAAATTGGGGTCGAACATGCAACCTTTGGCACCAGAAACATATGCTTACGCCCATTCCCGTCCAATGCCCTAGCAAAACCAAAACCTACTTGAAGTTAACAGCTCACTGTTGCCCATGTTGGCGGGTTTCCACGTCCTCAGACATGGATGGACTTCGAATACTGACTTGTATCACGGATGACAGGGCTGGTTTTATATCCTTGAAATGCAATCTCTGCTCATTCAGGATAGACCTGAGGTGAACCACTGTCATAAAAGCCAATGAAACAACCACAATCACATAACTAATTAACTAAATGAATGAATCTTGGAAAGGCTAGATCTTATTGAATGGGAATACATTAACTATGTGAGACTCATCTACAATAATATGAAGCTTTAAACAACCTACGTGTTAGTGAAGATATGGGGATAGGGAAACAAAATCCTAACAATAATTTCCATGCAAACCAAAATATGCAATAAACCAGGGGAGTATTCATTCCGCCGATTCTGTTGCAAAACGTTTCTTAAACGGAAGCAAACGGAAAGAAACGGAGAGGGACCTAACTGAGGCAGAGCAAGGTGAGAGAGGTGTGGAAGGGTATGAGAAATACAACTGGCTTCAAACAGTGGGTAGACGGAGGGGACCCAGGACAGTTTTTTAACATGTTCGATACTGGCCCTGTCCACCTCCCCAGGCCACACACCCTCACGGCTGTCCCACCCCCCCTTTGCTCGCAACACCTCTGTTGAGACAATCAGCGACCCCCACCCCACCTCCGCTCCCTCTGGACTGATCTGCAACACCTCCCTTCCCCCCCACCTCTGGACTGATCCTCAACACCCCCCTTCCCCCCACCTCCCCACCTGGGCTGGCTTTCACCACCAACCAAGTGAAGAGAGAAATGGAGAGACTACATCAGTGGAAAGCGGCAGGCCATCATGGCATCAGCCCAAGGGTGCATAGGATCTGTGCTGACCAACTGTGTGGAATACTCCAGTGACGCTTCAACCTTAGCCTGAGCCTGGAAAGGGTCCCTGTGCTGTGGAAAACATCCTGCCTGGTCCCTGGGTTACGGACTACCTGACCGGTAGGCCACAATTTGTGCGACTACAGAGCTGTGTGTCAGATAGGGCAGTGACCAACACAGGGGCCCCCCCAGAGAACGGTCCTGTCCCCCTTCCTGTTCACCCTCTACACCTCGGACTTCAGATATAACTCTGAAACATGCCACCTACAGAAGTTCTCGGATGACTCCGTAATTGCAGGGTGCATCAGACGAGTACAGTCGTGGCCAAAAGTTTTGAGAATGACACAAGTATTGGTCTCCACAAAGTTTGCTGCTTCAGTGTTCTTAGATCTTTATGTCAGTAGTTACTATGGTACACTGAAGTATAATTACAATTATTCTATAAGTGTCAAAGGCTTTCATTGACATTCAGTTTATGCAAAGAGTCAATATTTGCAGTGTTGACCCTTCTTTTTCAAGACCTCTGCAATCCACCCTGGCATGCTGTCAATTAACTTCTGGGCCACATCCTGACTGATGGCAGGCCATTCTTGCATAATCAATGCTTGGAGTTTGTCAGAAGTTGTGGGGTTTTGTTTGTCCACCCGCCTCTTGAGGATCGACCACAAGTTCTCAATGGGATTAAGGTCTGGGGAGTTTCCTGGCCATGGACACAAAATGTCAATGTTTTGTTCCCTGAGCCACTTAGTTATCACTTTTGCCTTATGGCAAGGTGCTCCATCATGCTGGAAAAGGCATTGGTCGTCACCAAACTGTTCTTGGATGGTTGGGAGAAGTTGCTCTTTGAGGATGTGTTGGTACCATTCTTTATTCATGTTCTTAGGCAAAATTGTGAGTGAGCCCACTCCCTTGGCTGAGAAGCAACCCCACACATGAATGGTCTGAGGATGCTTTACTGTTGGCATGACACAGGACTGATGGTAGCGCTTACCTTGTCTTCTCTGGTATTTTCCGGATGGCCCAAACAATCGGAAAGGGGATTCATCAGAGAAAATGACTCTACCCCAGTCCTCAGCAGTCCAATCCCTGTACCTTTTGCAGAATATCAGTCTGTCCCTTATGTTTTTCCTGGAGAGAAGTGGCTTCTTTGCTGCCCTTCTTGACACCAGGCCATCGTCCAAAAGTCTTCGCCTCACTGTGCGTTTAGTTGCACTCACACCTGCCTGCTGCCATTCCTGAGCAAGCTCTGCACTGGTGGTACCCCGATCCCGCAGCTAAATCAACTTTAGGAGATGGTCCTGGCGCTTGCTGGACTTTCTTGGGCGCCCTGACGCCTTCTTCACAACAATTGAACCTCTCTCCTTGAAGTTCTTGATGATCCGATAAATGGTTGATTTAGGTGCAATCTTACCAGCAGCAATATCCTTGCCTGTGAAGCCCTTTTTGTGCAAAGCAATGATGACGGCACGTGTTTCCTTGCAGGTAACCATGGTTGACAGAGGAAGAACAATGATTTCAAGTACCACCCTCCTTTTAAAGCTTCCAGTCTGTTATTCTGACTCAATCAGCATGACAGAGTAATCTCCAGCCTTGTCCTCGTTAACACTCTCACCTGTGTTAACGAGACAATCACTGACATGATGGCAGCTGGTCCTTTTGTGGCAGGGCTGAAATGCAGTGGAAATGTTTTTGGGGGATTAAGTTCATTTTCATGGCAAAGAGGGACTTTGCAATTAATTCATCTGATCACTCTTCATGACATTCTGGAGTATACGCAAATTGACATGCAAATTGCCATCATCAACACTGAGGCAGCAAACTTTGTGGAGACCAATACTTGTGTCATTCTCAAAACTTTTGGCCACGACTGTACAAAAGCACAATCAATGACTTTGTGGTGTGGTGTGAGCAGAACCACCTTCAGGAGACACAAAGGAGATGGTGGTGGACTTCAGGAGAACCAAGGCCCAACCAACTGCAGTCCCTATACAGGGGATGGATGTGAAAATGGTTGGGTCATACAAGTTCCTGGGAGTCCATATGGACAATAGGCTGGTAACACCGGGGCTCTGTACAAAAAGGGCCAGAGCCGACTCTACTTTCTGAGGAGGCTCAGGTCCTTCAACGTGTGCAGTAAACTACTGCATACCTTCTACCAGTCTGTGGTGGCCAGTGCTATCTTTTTTGCAGTGGTGTGCTGGGGTGCCAACATAAAGGCTGGTGATGCTTCTTGGGTAAATAAGCTGATCAGGAAGGCTAGCTCTGTTCTGGGGATTAGCCTTGACACTCTAGAGGAGGTTGCGGAGAGACGAATCCTGGCCAAACTGCTGGCCATCATGGACAACGTCACCCACCCTCTGCATGCCATGGTTATGACGCAGAGGAGCACCTTCAGTCACAGACTGATCCCACCACGGTGTGCCAGAGAGCGCTACAGGAGGTCCTTCCTGCCGGCAGCTATTAGACTATTTAATGCCTCACCGGGGTGCCGTGCTATCGGCAACATAGACCTGGAACTGTTGGGGTGTTAAGACCTAGTTTAACAATTATGCATCCATCCGTGAGTAACTCTGGTCTGTAATCACTCATTCACTCAGGACTTATTTATTAATTCAGGTCTGTATATACATATTCATGTACAGTTGTTATATCATATCACACGCAATATTGTAAGTCATTCTTGGACTGAACTTACATAGTCATTCACTCAGGAATACATATTAGTATCCTGTCAGTTGTATCTTTTTCATTGCTTTTAGTATATCGAATGTGCAATACGTGCATTTATCTGTAATTAAACCCTGCACTAAGGATTGTATTTTAAGGGAATTACTATTATTACCCTAAATTATATCATACACACATTTAGCTATTTAAGTATCTCTTCCTGTCATTTGCCTGTACAGTTAATGTAACCATGCAAAATATTCACTTACCTGTTCATTTAACCAGACTGTATATTAAGTAAACTATTATTACCCTCATTTATATCATACGCACATTTAGCTATTTAAGTATTTCTGTATAGTATAGTTAATAGTGATGTGTCATGCGCAAAAGATGCGGCTCTGAGAGCCGATGCTTTGTAGTGAATCAGAAGAGCCGGCTCGCATCGAGTGAGAGCCGGCTCCCAGTTTTTTTCCTTTCGCTGCGTGCTTACAGGCAGAACTTTGTTTTGATTGGTCAGCAATTGCATCGCGGCCAATCAGATGTGAGGATATGGGATCATACCATTATGTAAAAACAGAGAGGGGGGGTGAAGTGAAGCGGCACTCCACTGCAAGTTAATGAGTCGTAACAACGTTAATAACGACACTGTCTGTCAGATAGCGGTGAGGAGAGTGTGTGAGTCGTAACTATGAGTGACACCCGAAAGAGAAGCAGCATCTGGCTCCAGTTTAAAGACAATGGAAACAACAAAGCAGAGTGCGTTCACTGCAAGATGAAAATTACTTTAAGAGCAGGTTCCACCACAAACCTGCATAGACATATGAGAACTGTCCATCCTACAGTGCAGTTAGAGGAGAGAGGGCAAGCTAGCACCCCATCTACAGATCCTGGTGTGTCTCATCCCCAAAAAACAGCAACTGCAGCAGCATCTACTGGCTTCCCCACACATGCAGGTATAACCTCTCCTACTGCAGCTCAAAGCAAAATAAGCCAGTTTATACCCAAAGTGATGACCCCATCCAAACAGCACAGCATTGATGTAGAGCTAGCTAAAATGATAGCTACTGATTTCCAACCCTTTTCAATTGTGGAGGACAGAGGTTTTAAAAGTTTTGTCAAAACTTTAAATCCCACATACACTCTTCCCAGTAGAAAAACAAGTCCCAAACAACAATACCTAAACTATATGACACAGAACGGGCATTATGGCAAGTAAGGGTGAAACAAGCTCCATCAGTTTGCCTGACAACTGACTGCTGGACCTCCAGAACAACCTGCTCTTTCATGGCTGTCACTTGCCATTTCATTGAAAATTACAAGATGACATCTTGCCTTTTGGACTGCTTTGAGTTCACAGAGAGACACACTGCAGAAAACCTAGCAGATGAGCTAGTAAGAGTGGCAAAAGAGTGGCAAGTAGAGGACAAAGTAGTGTGCTGTGTGAGTGACAATGCAGCAAACATCACCAAAGCCATACAAATTCTTAAGTGGACCCATCACCCATGTCTGGCACATACACTAAACCTCATGATTAGAGATGCCCTAAAGGTGGTCAAACCAACCGTGGATAAGGTGAAGGCTGTTGTGGAGTTTTTCCACAAAAGCACAGTTGCAACACAGAGGCTAAAGTCCACACAGTGCCAGATGGGGATGCCTGAACTGAGGCCCAAACAAGAGTGTGCCACCAGGTGGAACTCAACATTTTATATGTTGAAACGAATTCTTGAAACAAAAGATGCCATCATCTCCACCCTGGCCCTCATCAACGCACCAGTTGATGCTCTATGTCAAGAGGAATGGGAGCTGGTGAAAGAGGTCTGCACCGTCCTGCAACCATTTGAGGAGGTGACTGTGGAAATAAGTGCAGACAGGTACCTTGGACCATTTTTTTTCACTACTACCATTCAGTCACTATTATACATTGCAGAAACAATACAGTATAATGTGCCACATATAATATGCCACATACTTTAAAAAAAGCTTCATTTTAAAAGTTGCTGTTTCTCTCCCTCAGCTATGTTTCTGCCTCAAAAATGCTCCTGCTATGCAAAGGTTTGCAGCGTGTGACAGCCCAACAGACTGTAACCATGCAGAAAGGGAAAGAATTGGTTGCAGCTCTTTGTTCAGCCATGGACCGGAAATTTCTGCGTATGGAGTACAACACTGTCCACTCAGAAACCACATTATTGGATCCTAGGTTTAAAAAACTTGCATTCAATGACAACAGAGCTGTTGATGAGGCACTTCAGAGAATTAGTGCAGCAGCAGCAAGATGCACCCCTAGCAGCCAGCCAGCTCCGCCATTAGAAGGCCAAGTGTATGAGGAACCACAAACCTCTGTTGTTTGGAGGCTTTTTGATGAAAGAGCTACAGGAGATGCTACAAGAAGAAATCCTACAGCTGATGCTATACTGGAGGTGAGGTCTTATCTTGAGGAGCCCATCATCCAACGAGCAGAAGACCCACTGAGCTGGTGGCAGGCCAAGGCCTCAGTCTTTCCACGCCTGGCGAAGGTGATGGAAGGGAGACTGTGTATTGTGGCAACATCGGTTCCTTCAGAGAGAATCTTCTCAAAAACAGGGCAGATAATCTCAGAAAGAAGAAATAGGATCAGTCCATCAAAGCTGAGGCATCTGATTTTTTTGAATGCCAATCTTCACTGAGGACATTAATACTGTTTGCTTGAGTTTGGTTCTAGTTCTGTTCTAGTTCAATTCTGTTTATTTGCTGTTTTTTTGTTGTTAATTTGTGCAAAAAAATGTTTGATTAAAATGATTAAAAACAAAAGAATGCTTTTGTAACAAAATAAATGCATAAAAACACTGCACATGAAAGGGTTTTCAACACACAAACCATTTTTTTTTTTAAAGTTAGGGTAAAATAAAGGCCTACAAAAAAATCCTAAATTAAGAGCCGTTCAGGAGTCGAAAGAGCCGGCTCTTCTTTGGGAGCTGAGCCAAAAGAGCCGGCTCTCGGAACTTCCCATCACTAAAGTTAACCATGCAAATACTCCTTATTTATCTATATCAACTTGCAATATTTGTATACTTTTTTTTCACCTAACACTCTGTAACAATGTATAGTGTACATATTCAGCCATTCACCCATACAATGCAATGTCTTTTTATAGCTTTTTGCACTCCAGATTTTTATACTTTTTCATACTGCCGCTTTATGTATCATGTATCGTGTATCTGTCTTTTGTTTATTTTCGTTCTGGCATTTTGCACCTGCACTGTCACTTTTCGTAGCTGCTTGACGAAGAAATGTCCTACCGGTACCTGCATTTGTCTAACATAAACTCTCGTTTTGCTCTGTTTGCTTCTTAAACGGTTTTCGTATGAATACACCCGTGATAGAAAGATAGTAGCTAATTTCAGGGCCTTGATGCTGTCAAATTCACTCCCTTCTGCTGGCCTAATAACAAGCACTCGTCATTACCAGTCCGAGGAATGCTGCACAGATCGCTAAGGTGGTGATCCAGCGGATGCAGCCTCCAGAACCGCTGGCGCTGCTAATTCCACCGATGATTTCAACCTCACCATCGAACCCCGAATTCGAACTCCTCTTCCTCCCTTTCATTACACTGTTCACCCCTCGCCTCGTGTCTTTCCTCTTGTCAAACAGAGTATGTTCCCCTTGGTCATCGTTATTATCTTCCTCCTCCATTCTAGCGAAACGAACATGCTTCGTTTTCACCACAGGATCTCTGGCGGCCGAGGCAGACATGTTTGAGCTGTCAAATTATGGCTGCGATGTATCCTGCTGGTTGGCAAGCTAGCGCCAGTGCGTTTGGTAAACAAACTGCGCGCACTGACCGTTCTTTGAACGACACTTGCAGGTATCGTACTACCTTTTCGGTTCATTCAGTCATTCATTGCAGGGAGAACGTTGGCTGGGGGTAAAAGCCGTGGTTCCATATGTCAAACGTATGACGTTAATGTGGATGAAATCGTCAGCATACAGGAAGTACTGGTCATATGATTGAAATTAATTCATTGAAAACAGCGCCATCTAGCGGTCAGACTAGAACATATTTGTGCTTCTGTGCTTTCCATGCACGACTACATAAAAATGAATTATACTTGTAATAATGTCTACATTTGAAATGTGTTAGCGTAAGCTATAAATTAAAGGGGTGTCCAATATTGACATTGAATTACAGCACACAATACAATCACCCTTTGTTTTATACATTAAGCGTTCAAAACATTAGGAATACCTGGTCTTTCCATGACATTGACTGACCAGGTGAATGCTATGATCCCTTACTGTAGATGAAGGGGAGGAGACAGGTTAAATAAATATTTTTAAGCCTTGAGACACGGATTGTGTATGTGTGCTATTCAGAGGGTGAATTTAATTGTATTTATTTTTGTAACCGGTTTGAGTGTGTCAAGAACTGCCATGCTGCTGGGTTTCCTGTGTGTATCAAGAATGGTCCACCACCCAAAGGACATCAAGCCAACTTGACACAACTGTGCGAAGCATTGTAGTCAACATGGGCCAGCATCCCTGTGGAACGCTTTCGACACCTAGTATAGTCCAAGCCCTGACGAATTGAGGCTGATCTGAAGTGAAAAGGGCGACTCAATAATAGGAAGATGTAAAAAAAATTCTATACTCTGTATATACCCTTGGATTAGAAAGTAGGAGCCTGAATAATGGTGTGTATGTATGAGTATAAGCATAAAGTATGAATAAATAAGAAGCTTAAATAAACTAATCCATCTATTCGGGGTATAGAGGAGCTGGTATCTGATTTCAAATGGGCTGCAATCATATTTTGGATTGTATTGCCCCCTGGAAACAGGTAAAATCAAAAACTATCTCAGCCATGGCTCAATGATGACAGTCGGCTGCTTAGACAAAAATGGAGGCAGGCAGAGAGGAAATGGAAGAAGGATAGACTACAGGTCTCATATGAGATACTCAGAGAGTGTATGGTGTCTTATCAACAGTTTGTCAAAGCGGCTAAGGTGCAGCATTTCTCCCATTTAATCTCTAAGAATCAGCACAGTCCTAAAATATTATTTTGTGTAATTAATACAGTTTTAAATCCTGCATGCCCTATTGTTTTCGATAATTCAGAGAGAGCTTGTGATTTTTTTTTGCAGTTTTTTATGGATAAAATCTCTGCTGTTAGAGCCAGCATCTCTAGTTCTGTCCGCGTTCAAAGCCATGTTCAATCTCCTGATTCTTTTACCTCTGGCCAGTTAAGTACATTTGAGCCGGTAACTACTTCGGACCTGTTAGAAATTGCCCAACATCTCAAGATAGCTTATTGCTCTCTTGATATCATCCCGCCCCGCTTGCTAATTCAGGTTTGGGATGCGGTGGGTCCAACTATATCATCTGTAGTGAGTCTTATAGAGGGGCTTGTGCCATCATATTTTAAGCACTCTCTTGTGCAGCCTTGAGTTCAGACCCGTCGGTGTTAAACAATTATAGACCTATCTCTAAGGTGCCTTTTTTTAGCTAAAATGCTGGAGAAGGTAGTTCTTAACCAACTTTCAACTTTTTAAAATAAAAACACTATTTTTGATACATTTTAGTCGGGTTTTAGACCTCAGCATAGTACAGAAACTGCCCTTCTCAAGGTGACCAATGACTTGCTTTTGTCGGTAGATTCTGGGAACTGTGCTGCCTTAGTGCTGCTGGATCTGAGTGCAGCCTTCGATACAGTGGATCATGGGATTCTCTTTGAGCGTCTGAGTCTGTGGGTGGGCATTAGGGGGATTGCATTAGGGTGGTTTTCATCGTATTTACAGGGGAGAACCTTTGCGGTGGAAATAGGGAGCTCTATTTCCTCCGCTCGTCCCATCTCTGGGGTACCTCAGGGTTCGTGTCTTGGCCCTGTTATTTTCCTTATATATGCTCCCTCTGGGATTAATCTGTCAAAAGCATGGTGTAGCATACCATTGTTATGCAGATGACACCCAGTTGTATCTTCCTTTGAAATTGAATGACATCTCAAAATGGTCAGCTTTGCTTGACTGTCTGGACGAAATAAAGCTGTGGATGGCATCAAGTTTCCTTCAGCTGAACGAATCCAAATTCGAAGTGGTGATTTTTGGCCCACCAAAGCTAGCAAATCAGATTGCACTTGACTTGGGCCCTTTGGCCTCTAATGTTAATACTCAGGTGAGGAACCTTGGTGTGATTTTTGATTCCGAACTAAAATTTGATAAACAAGTAAATGCTGTGGTTAAGGGCAGCTTTTTTCAATTGAGGGGCATTGCCAAATTGAAAGGCTTCCTGTCCTTCAAAGATATGGAAACTGTGATCCATGCATTCATTTCGTCCAGATTGGATTACTGTAATTCTCTTTATTTGGGGTTGTCTACGAAGTTGCTTTCACGGCTGCAACTAGTCCAGAATGCTGCGGCCAGACTGTTGACTGGCACCAGGAAATGTTCCAGTATCTCTCCGGTGCTGGCTTCTTTGCACTGGCTTCCTGTTGAGTATAGGGTGCAATTCAAGGTCCTTTTAATGGTTTTTAAAGGTTTACATGGGCTTGCCCCTGTGTATATATATATATATATATATATATATATATATATATATATCTAGTTTGTTACAGCATCATGTTGCTGCTAGACCACTAAGATCATCTCAAAGCTTCATTTTAAATGTTCCAAAATCTCGGTTAAAAACTAAGGGAGATCGTGCCTTTGCGGTAGCAGCACCGCGTCTTTGGAATAGTCTCCCATTACACATTAAATCCTGTGATTCCGTTGAGTGTTTTAAATCTAGGTTGAAGACCCATCTCTTCTCTGCTGCTTTTAACTGTTCTTAGCTACATGCGGTTTTATTTAGTGTTTTGTTTTGTTTTATGGTGTATTTGTCTATATGTTTTGTACAGTTGGGTCTATAAAGCACTTTGGTCAACTCGTGTTGTTTTTAAATGTGCTTTAGAAATAAAAAATGATTGATTGATTGATTGATTGATTAAATAAACTAGGCCCTATAGGTGGACAGAGACAGAGGCGTTGAAAGGCTCAAATTGCGAGTGTGTGACCTATAATAATTCTACCATGATGCAACTGAAGAGTGATGAATGATGAGAAACTCAAGAAGAAAAAAAAAAACAATGACTCATTACTTTGTTAAAAATATGTATTTTAAATTGTAGTTGTTTATTACATATCATACAATCAAATGAAAACACAATCATGCAATAAAAAAAAGATGAAGACTTTGAAAAGCAATAACATGCTGAAATGACTACATAAAGCTATGGGCGATTTGAATGATCAGCAATATACAATGTGTACATTTAAAGAAATGTGTCTGAACCAGGATAATGACAGAACAATGCAGGTGAAAGTGAAAGCTGAAAAGTAGATTTTTTTTGGTGACATTACAGTATGCATTACAGAATTCTAGTTGCATTATTAGGCATCAATATACATTCTGAATTACTCCTGTTAACAGCAAGAATTGCAATAAAATCTATATATAACCTACGTTATGTAAGTAGAAACATTATTACACCATTTCAAACAATATGCTGTTGAATTTGGTCTTTAGCCACTTAACAAAAATCAAACATGCATAGACTCATCTTTACATTCTCTTTCTATGCTCTAAATACCGGACATTCCCAAAAAGTGACAAACTTCTTTGGATGGCAAGGAATTCATTCAGTATGATATCATTTGTAATGTAATCAATAATTATATTAAAACAATTAGTATGGTTTATGGCAAAGGGGTATCTCAGTAAACCTCTGAGGTACAATTTCAGGAATTTCCATTACTTGAGAAATTACCTGAGGCTTTCATTGGTGAATTGTGCAAATGTGTATGTCTATGATGTCCAAAAAAAAAACTAATTCATGGGTTTTTTAAACAAATCAAAATATATTTTATATTTGAGATTCTTCAAAGTAGCCACCCTTTGCCTTGATGACAGCTTTGCACACTCATGGTATTCTCTCAACCAGCTTCATGAGGCCCGCTACAGGAATGGAAGACCCAGAATTACCTCTGCTGCAGAGGATAAGTTCATTAGTTACCAGCCTCAGATTGCAGCCCAAATAAATGCTTCACAGAGTTCAAGTAACAGTCACATCAACTGTTCAGAGAAGACTGTGTAAATCAGGCCTTCATGGTCGAATTGCTGCAAAGAAACCACTACTAAAAGACACCAATAAGAAGACTTGCTTGTGCCAAGAAACACGAGCAATGGACATTAGACCGGTGGAAATTTGTCCTTTGATCTGGAGTCCACATTTGAGATGTGAAGCTGGTTGAGAGAATGCCAAGAGTGTGCAAAGCTGTCATCAAGGCAAAGGGTGGCTTTTTGAAGAATCTCAAATATAAAATATGTTTTGATTTGTTTAACACTTTTTTGGTTACTACATGATTCCATATGTGTTATGTCATAGTTTTGATGTCTTCACTTTTATTCTACAATGTAAAAAATAATGCAAATAAAGAAAACCCTTGAATGAGTAATATTTCCAAACTTTTGGCCCCCAGTGTGTGTGTGTGTGTGTATATATATATATATATATATATACACACACACACACATTTAACTAACACTGAAATTAGCATAAATGTAAACAATTAAACAAATTCATAAAACAAATTATATATAAATAAAATTGCCCTATAGGAAAACTAAAAAAACTAAAAACCTCTCCAACATTCCTTGTGACATGGGTATTATTTCATTTTAACATTAATAGCACTGGAAATTCAAAGCTTAAAAAAGGAGCTCATTCCAAAAGCAAGATTGAAGTTCAAGATAGCAACTTTTCTTCTCAGAATTAGAGATTTATTTGCATTTCCCAGGTCACAAAATTCCACTGAAGTACTGTACTTCTCAGACACAAACACTGTTCTGTGGTACAGATAGGCAGCAACACACCCTTTCAGAGCAAACTGTCTAGGAAGCTAAAATACTATTTTACACAGTCTCTTTCCTTATGTTTGGATAATCAATAAGGACATACAGTGGAGGGGAAGGGAAATGTGCCCATTTTGTAATGGTTTGAACTTCCAGCCTGTCTCTGTCTCACAATGACTGTTAGGACAAAATACCAGAAATTTGCATGATATCTGAGGTAGATTGTGTCACAAGTCTTGCCTTGGAGAAACCAATGACCCACAAAGCTGGATAGTTTGGATTTTCTTTGGTTATGACTTTTCTGCGTGCTTAGTGGTCAAGGGATTGTCGAGTAAAAATCCTTCACTGTAAAAGTTGTGGGTTCTCAAGTTCTCCAAGAGCAATCTTTATAATTATCAATGATTGTTGAATTGCAGGACGGTGATTTGAAATGCAGGAGGGTGATGAAATGTTTGAAAAGCCAAATAAAGGGTGGTGCTTTAGTAAGTAGAATTGGCCGTAGACAAATTAGCCATTTTCTTTTCTTTACATTTCAAGGCCACACCCAGAAGAATCAATACAAAATAAAAAAAATGGTGGACCATTTGGTCTCCAATACATCAAATAATGAGAAAGGCCAACACCCATCAATTATGTCATGACATCGGCCACTAAACAAATTCTAGAAAAAAATATATACAAATATACTTTTTCTAACGGGGTTAACAAACGGAGCACTGAGTTAAGTTGAGTCAAGTTAACCATTGACTAATGGTGCTTGCATGTCAAATTACATTTGAAATATGGTAGAGCGAGTGAGCCTACTACAATTAGAAGATATGCTGAAAGTATAACATTGGTTTACTATATGTGCGGGATAAAATATTGCTCAACTTCAACAATAAAAAAAAATTCATGATATTAATTCATTCATCCACGTTTCATGTAAATTACTCCCTACAAATCAACATTGACGTTCATCCTTCACTCACGTTGCATAGTCAGACAAGCAGACGTTAAGTTTTAGGATCCCGTTCTGTGCTGGCTATAAACTATGTACACAAAAATGACAATGGTGGTTCTGATGTAGAAAAACTGAAAAGGATTCTCAGGCACTGTGGACGGCAGGAAAAATAAGCATTCAAGCTATACTGTATCAGATATCATAATGACTGAATACAGCCTCAGGTAAAGTCAGGACTACTTCAGGTCCAGACTACTGCAGCCTTGAGATGACATTTCATATTTCATGGGCGGGACACTTTTATTGTGCTTTAAGCTGCTCTCTTGAGGTGCTCAAGCAACTTTAAAACTAAGACAATTGTAAACTCTACAACCACTAGAAACAACCTACCTTCCCACCCATTATCGCATAAAGCACTTCTTTGAAGTGATATTGTATGCTCAGGTCATACTCCATAAAAAATATAACTCACAATCTTGCCATATTTTAAGAGATCATCAAAAATCCCACAGATAAACAGAAAAAGTTTGACAGCATTTTTACAGGTTAAATCTACTCAGCAGTATACTTTTTATACTTTTTAAATCTTTGTTATACTGTAGTCAAGACAATCAACACCCACTTACTTATACTAATTATGAAATGGGGTCATTTGAGAAACAATAGATACCATTTTCTTGACTACATATGGTAAATTATGTCCCCAGTGTTGATTGAAAATATTAGTTTTAAAAACAAACCCAATACATCTAGTTTGTTTTACTTTTCAAACTTCTGCAAAGCCTAAAATCTATACTCAAACTTGTATTGGACAATTCTACCCAATTTAAATGATCGTCAATGCCCTTAAAGAATGCACATTGAAAACGGGAGAATTTGCTAGCGAGACTGGCCACTGCTATTTTTATGTAAATAAGTGCTTGCAGCTTTCAAAGAGCACTTAAATAAAGAGTGTGTTCCCTTGTAAAAAATATAAAAATTTGACATTTTCCATTTAAACCTTCAAGTTAATTCAACAGCTAGAAGATTGATGGAAAACAACAATTCGATGCATAGCTCTTCAAGCTCACATTCATATTCAATGTATTATTACTTCAGAATTATCCCCACATTCTCCGGCAAAAGCAGCCATTAAAATATTGTTTACACATACACCACAGGTCAATACATATTTCGTCTATACTTGTATCATAAAAAAAATATATAATAATCAGCTGTTCCAAGTGTGTACGCCTGCAAGTGAGAATGATGTGTGTGTATGCATGTCTGGGTGTATCTCTTCATTTTGAGAGTGTTTTGGATGACAGACTTAGATGACAGATTCGGGGTCTGCGGTCTTCACTGCTAGTGCATCGCCCTGACCCCCACTGTTCCTCTTGAACTCCAGCATCTGCTCCTGGGTGCCATCCTTGGCTGCCTCCTCCTGCTCTCTCCTGATACGTCTAGCCTCCACCCAGGGGATCAGACACAGCACGGCCCCACCGATGATGGGAGGGATACCAGCCAAATAGAAGGCCACGTCATAGCTCCCCAGCCTGTCCCTGAGGAACCCTGGGGGGAGAGAGGGGGAGAGAGAGAGAAAGAAATCAACATCTGGGAGTCGTTCATCATGACTCATGTAGTGTCCTAAAAACTGGCCTCAGTCCTGAGGGTATAACCCCGTAACTTCAAACCACAGTGAACACCTTATTTTGTCCTCTCGGATAGAAAACAAAGACAGGCTTATCTGCGCTGGGACTGAGTGATACTAAGTAGTGTGTCCAAACCCACTCTTGTAATACAGATAGATTAATACTGTCCAGTGAGGACTGAGTGGATTAGGGTCAGAGCCAATAAGGCCCCCCTGTCCGTCACCCCTTGTGGTTGTTTCCCGTCCCTCAGCAGCACTGAGTTGCATGACTTCCTAACGTTCCCTTAGTTTCCTTCTCTCTCCCTCGAATGCTAGTCTATTTCTGAGAAAAACAAGATGCTTTGTCTGTAGTACAGTGCAAACAGATTGCACATGACTCATGTGGATATGAATGACATCCAAGTAAGAAAGTCCTTAACATGAATGGACGTCTGTGCACTCAACATTCCAGTGGTGGAATTTACATACATTTTCCACAGGGTATATCATTTCTCACACAAGTATCATATTCATGAAATAATGTCTCTACTCATATCAAGTTGTAATTGTAGAACATGTGACGTTACTATGTTCTGAATAGATGTATTTATGTTCCTTTATGTTTGGTGGAGTATGAATGGAACGCTTTACTTTCACAGTTCCACAGATAAACACCAGGTGGCGCCAGTTTATAGAAAAACAACTAATATCAATCTCATACTTCAGGGAGAAATTCATCATCAAGCTAAACGTTAATATCTTTCAAACAGTTCAAACTAACCAAGTGGCTGTATGATTGATCTTGCGGCAACAGAATGTCCTATTGTCCCCAGCAGAATGATGTCATTGTGATTCTAGAGAGACTGGGGCTGCGTCCACATTCTCCACGCTTCACCTAAAGTGTGCACTCGCAGTCATGAATATAAAAGCATTGGATTGGTTTAAGCACTGGAGGGAGTTTCCGCCATTGTTAAATCTGTGACTGGAGAAGGGTGGAGTATTGGGATGCAGCCTGGCTTGTCCACTGTACTATACCTGCAATAGGAGGCCCCACGGTCATGGGCACAGACATCATGCCCAGCAGGAAGCCGATGGCCTGGGACACGTTCTGGGAGCCCACCAGCTCGAAGGCGATGGGGGCCATGATGCAGATGAAGCAGCCGTCAAACAGGCCCATGAGCAGACACACTGCGATCAGCCCTCCGAACACATGACACAGAGGGATCATCATGGACATCAGGCCAATGACCATGAATGAAGACACCTGGGGAAGAGAGACGGGGGGGATGTCAGGAAGGAGATATAAATGTCTTTTTATTTTTTTATTATCTAACCTTTATTTAACCAGGCAAGTCAGATAAGAACAAAATTATTATTTACAATGACAGCCTAGGAACCGTGGGTTAACTGCCTTGTTCAGGGGCAGAACGACAGACTTTTACCTTGTCAGCTCGGGGATTCGATCCAGCAACCTTTCGGTTAAGGGCCCAACGCTCTAACCACTCTGCTACCTGCTGCCCCGCAGCATTGCATCAACTGATTACAGTAATGGTTATGGCATGGGGTTGGGGCTGCATCTCAAATGACACCGTGACACCCTAAATTCCACATGTAGTAGACGGCAGGTGGCCTGGAGGAAGGTTGCTGGATCGAATCCCTGAGGTAAAAATCTGTCGTTCTGCTCCTGAACAAGGCAGTTAACCTACTGTTCCCTGGGCACCGAAGATGTGGTGTCGATTAAGGCTGCCCCCCGCACCGCTCTGACTCAGAGGGGTTGGGTTAAATGTGGAAGACACATTCCAGTTGAATGCATTCAGTTGTACAACTGACTAGTATAACCCCCTTTCCTTATATGGGGTATAGGGTGTCATCTGGCCATAAGTAATGAATTACAGGTTTATGGGGAATAGGGCGTCATTTGAGACTTTAGCCTAGTCATGGATAGTAGGCATTACCTGTAGGTAGACCTTGTTGACTCCATGTACGTAGTCTGCCACCTGGCCGAAGATGAGGCGGCCTACGCCAGACGTGACACCGATGCACATGAGCAGAACCTCCTTGTTGGCGTCCTCTCCGAAGCGCTCCTCAACGTGCTTCATCTATGGAACAGACACGGAGGACACAACCATTTCATCAGAACACAGCTGCCACATGCACCTAGGGCCTTTTCAAATGACACGTCTAGTGGAAAACTGACACAAAAGACATCATTTCTAGACATCATTGGAGGGATGGTGAGATGAAAAGGAACACAATGTCTTAGCACCGTATGTGCATGATTTATCGGGGATCTCCATGTGTGTTTGTGAAATTATATACGTTTTGAGTTGTGTGAGTTGGGGCCAGTCTAAGAGGGCTACACAGCTACACTGCAGGTGTTTTCAGTCATGCCCCAGAGAGGGGTCCCTCCCCCTACACCACTCCTTTTTCAGAAGGGGGGGTGGGGGGGGGCAAGCGTACCATTCATACAAGCGAATAAAACCCACCCCCATCTCCCAGCCTCCACAGTTCTACATATCAGACCCCTTATATAATATTTACAGCAGCCCCTGCAACTCCTTCTGCTCAATTCACAGGCAAAGCGAGAGTACTATCAAAAACATCGGGGGATGCATAGTTGCGGTCATAGCATATCAGAGCTTGTGAAATGCGGCCCAGATGTCGGTTGTTCAAGGCCTCTGCCGGTCCCTCCTACCCAGGAGCACCAATCTGTGAGCCCCAGAGCTGGGGAGGCTGCCTGGGAGGCCCGGCCCGGTACCTGGAGCCCTGCCAGTAGTTACAGCCTTCAGGGACACAAACTCCACATCCAAACCCCTTCCTGCTGCTGCCACCTCCCAGTCAAAGAGCCTCTATTCCACCTCCCCACCCCAACCCTCCTCTACTACTTCCCCCACCCCGACCCTCCTCTACTACTTCCCCCACCCCGACCCTCCTCTACTACTTCCCCCACCCCGACCCTCCTCTACTACTTCCCCCACCCCGACCCTCCTCTACTACTTCCCCCACCCCGACCCTCCTCTACTACTTCCTCTACTCCGACCCTCCTCTACTACTTCCCCCACCCTGACCCTCCTCTACTACTTCCTCTACCCCGACCCTCCTCTACTACTTCCCCCACCCTCCTCCTCTACTACTTCCCCCACCCTCCTCCTCTACTACTTCCCCCACCCTCCTCCTCTACTACTTCCCCCACCCCGACCCTCCTCTACTACTTCCCCCACCCCGACCCTCCTCTACTACTACTTCCCCCACCCCGACCCTCCTCTACTACTACTTCCCCCACCCTCCTCTACTACTACTTCCCCCACCCTCCTCCTCTACTACTTCCCCCACCCTCCTCCTCTACTTCCCCCACCCTCCTCCTCTACTTCCCCCACCCTCCTCCTCTACTTCCCCCACCACCCTCCTCTACAACTTCCCCCACCCTCCTCTACAACTTCCCCCACCCTCCTCTACAACTTCCCCCACCCTCCTCTACAACTTCCCCCACCCCAACCCTCCTCTACTTCCCCCATCCCGACCCTCCTCTACTACTTCTCCCATCCCGACCCTCCTCTACTACTTCCTCCATCCCGACCCTCCTCTACTACTTCCTCCATCCCGACCCTCCTCTACTTCCTCCATCCAGACCCTCCTCTACTTCCTCCATCCCGACCCTCCTCTACTTCCCCCATCCCAACCCTCCTCTACTTCCCACACCCTGACCCTCGGGCACCTCCCAGTCAACACCCAATAGATGGATGATTTATCTGTCATTATGCAACAGCAACACATTCTCTATTAGTTGGTTGCCTGCTTTATTGGCTCCAAGGGGTTTCCTACAAATACTCCCAAGGGCTGTGGATGAGCCTAGGCAGGGTAGGGCCAGGTCACATGGTGTGTGCGCGTGTGTATGTGTGTGATTGATGCTCCCATCACGGTGTAGTCTTAAATGGGAGCAGCTGTGAAATACACACCTCATCCAGCCAGTCGCCCCCCTGGGGACATTACCTTCAGAGAAGCACCATATGGGCCCAATATGCTCTCTCTCGCCCTCTCTTTGACAGAGCAGCGGTAAAGTCAGGATTATGGCCGGCATTGTATTCCCTGTGGGCGTATGCTATGCTACGGCAATGGAGGTTAAAGGGTTTACATGTTCAAGACGTGTCCTGTGCTTTCATCACCAGTCATAAACACCACACTGGAGTAGGCCTATATGGAGAACGCATAAGAACTTTGGCCATGCATCTTGACTGTTTAAGGAATTTGGACTTCCTAGAGTACATGTTCTAAAGAAATGTGTCTTCATCTCTAATTTACAATCTCAGACAGAAACTGTACCATAAATAATGCAGTTGGAGATGCATAAATGTGCAGAGATACCTCCATGTGAAACCCTCCTAATCAAAATGCTTTACTGCCAGCAGAGGATAATCTTATTAACCATATGATAAAGAACTGCAATAAAAACATGGGAACTCTAACGTCAGAGTATGTGTGTTTTTGGTTTTACTATCCTTGTGGGGACCAGAAGTTCTAGTAAAACATTTCCCCGGTCACCTCAAGGAAAAATGCTATTTTAGGGTTACAATTAGGGTTAGGTTTAATAGGGTTTTCAGTAAGTTTATCTAAGGCCATCGCCTTTAAAGTTGGTCTACATTTCATTTGAATTTGACAGACTAGAATGTATGGAGAGAATGTTCAGAATATCAGGGATCAAGGAAAGAAAGCCATGTAAATACATGCATATTAATCTCCTCTTCAGCACCGATTGGTCAATTTTTAAATACTCAGATTTTGTGTTAGGAAAGTATTTATGAATAATATAAAAACAGGTTTGGAGAGCCTTTATACATTAAATATATTGGGTGAATCAAAAATACAGTTGCCATATTCCGTTGTTCAATCCATGAAATATTGGAAGGTGAGAAAGTGTACAATAGGGGTTCATCAGTACTCCTATAAACCTACCCAAACAATCCTTACTGATCATAAGTGACAACGGTCCAGGCCCAGTCGTCATGAAACGTGTCAGGCTCCAGGTTTATCCTGCTAAGTATGGTCTGCGTTCCATAATGATTTAAAATAGGCTACACATCCCAACATGATCAACTATTGCTAGCGATCCTCAGGAACAACCGCACGAACGTGATAGAGGAAATGTAAACTAATGATGCAATGGAATGATTCAAAATGCAAGGAAGCTAACATTAAAGTGACAGTTATAAATGTAGCCTATTTGGGTATAACTGAAGGTGGCTACCGATAGTGGCTAATATTTAACAAAACCAATTTTAAAATATACAGTGAAAAGTCTGGCCATGTAATTAAACCATTCTAGAAATCATAGACATAATCAAATCGGTAGGTTTGATGCTATATTGTCCTTAGCGCACGGCTACATCAGCCTATAGCTTGGTTTTCCAAATGTCATCCCTGCAAGTTACAAGGCCGGCATTTCATAAACTTCCCTGTGGAAAAGGTGATATGTTGAAATGCTTCAGTTTATATTTACAACAGTTTATATTTACAATCTCCTTATCCAAAAGGCTTACTTGTTGATGGTGGTAGAAAACGCTGTCTTAGGCACTACTCCAAAATCTCCCATGAATGTTCAATTGGGTTGAGATCTGGAGACCGACTTCCATGGCATATGGTTTACATTGTTGCCATGCTCATCAAACCATTCAGTGACCACTCATACCCTGTGGATGGGGGCATTGTCATCCTATTGGGGAATAGCCATGGTAGCCAAAATAATGGCCTGCAAAGCATTTTTATATGACCCTAAGCATGATGGGATGTTAATTCCTTAGGGATACAAAGTATATTGGAACCACACCTGTGTGGAAGCACCTGCTTTCAATATACTTTGTATCCCTCATTTACTCAAGTGTTTCCTGTATTTTGGCAGTTACCTGTACATCTGATCAGGTAGATTGACAGTCTGAACTCATCGGCCTATAGCAATAAGGTACTGTCTGAAGTGAGTGATATCTATAGTTGAAGTCGGAAGTTTAAATACACTTAGGTTGAAGTCATTAAAACTCATTTTTCAATCACCCCACAGATTTCATGTTAACAAACTATAGTTTTGGCAAGTCGGTTAGGACATCTACTTTGTGCATGACACAAACAATTCTTCCAACAATTGTTTACAGACAGATTATTTCACTTATAATTCACAATATCACAATTCCAGTGGGTCAGAAGTTTACATACACTATGTTGACTGTGCGTTTAAACAGCTTGGAAAATTCCAGAAAATTATGTCATGGCTTTAGAAGCTTCTGATAGATTAATTGACATCATTTGAGTCAATTGGAGTTGTACCTGTGGATGTATTTCAAGGCCTACCTTCAAACTCAGGGCCTCTTTGAGTAAAGTGCAAATCAGAACAACAACAAAGGACCTTGTGAAAATGCTTGAGGAAACAGGTACTAAAGTATTTATAGCCACAGTAAAAGAGTCCTATATCGACATAACCTGAAAGGCCGCTCTGCAAGGAAGAAGCCACTGCTCCAAAACCGCCATCAAAGAGCCAGATTACGGTTTGCAACTGCACATGGGGACAAAGATCGTACTTTTTGGAGAAATGTCCTCTGGTCTGATGAAACAAAAATATAACTGTTTGGCCATAATGACCATCGTTATGTTTGGAGGAAAAAGGGGGAGACTTGCAAGCCAAAGAACACCATCTCAACAGTGAAGCACGGAGGTGGTAGCATCATGTTGTGGGGGTGCTTTGCTGCAGGAGGGTCTGGTGCACTTCACAAAATAGATGGCATCATGAGGAAGGAAAATTATGTGGATGTATTGAAGCAACATCTCAAGACATCAGTCAGGAAGTTAAAGCTTGGTTGCAAATGGGTCTTCCAAATGGACAATGACCCCAAGCATACTTCCAAAGTTGTGTCAAAATGGCTTAAGGACAAGAAAGTCAAGGTATTGGAGTGGCCATCACAAAGCCCTGACCTCAATCCTATAGAACATTTGTGGGCAGAACTGAAAAAGCATGTGCTAGCAAGGAGGCCTACAAACCTGACTCAGTTACACCAGTTCTGTCAGGAGGAATGGGCCAAAATTCACCCAACTTATTGTGGGAAGCTTGTGGAAAGCTACCCAAAACGTTTGACCCAAGTTAAACAATCTAAAGGCAATGCTACCAAATACTAATTGAGTGTATGTAAACTTCTGACCCACTGGGAATGTGATGAAATAAATAAAAGCTCAAATAAATCATTCTCTCTACTATTATTCTGACATTTCACATTCTTAAAATAAAGTGGTGATCCTAACTGACCTAAGACAGGGAATTTTTACTAGGATTAAATGTCAGGAATTGTGAAAAACTGAGTTGAAATGTATTTGGCTAAGGTGTATGTAAACTTCCGACTTCAACTGTATGAAGATGACACATACTAGTGACCTGCGAAATAAGAATTTGCGATACCCAAATGTCTACTACCACGACCTCAAATATTATACTATACTCCATGGTATAGCCTAGTAGTCTCATTAAACCAGCCTGATCTCACAAGTTCACATTCTGTTTCACTTCACATATCAAGTGAAACAACACGTGAGCGCAGTGGTCAGTCTGGTTTCACAGGACTTTAGTACTACAGCCAACAGACAACATTCCTCCAGTCCACAGGGTGTCCCACTCCCTGCTGGCTCAGATGCCAGGCCTGCTGTGTTTGTCCATTATACTACCTGCAGCACCTGCACCTTAGATGCCCCAGCAGTGTTCATCTACCTTTTACTAAGTACAGCACCCAGCGCCAATCAGCCTGGCCAGTGGGCATCATCCCTCCTTATGGGGGATATTGACTGATTCTGTCCCAAATTCTCTATATACACAAAAGTATATGGACACTCTTTCAAATGAGTGGATTCGGCTATTTCAGCCACACCGTTGCTGAGAGGTGTATAAAATAGAGCAAACAGCCATGCAATAATCTCAATAGACAAACATTGGCAGTAGAATGGCCCGTACTGAAGAGCTCAGTGACTTTCAACGTGGAACCGTTATGGGATGCCACCTTTTCAACAGGTCAGTTCGTCAAATTTCTGCCCTGCTAGAGCTGCCCCGGTCAAATGTAAGAGCTCTTATTGTGAAGTGTAAACGTCTAGGAGCAACAACGGCTCAGCCGCGAAGTGGTAGGCCACACAAGCTCACAGAACGGGATCGCCGAGTGTTGGAAGTGGGTAGCTTGTAAAAATCGTCTATCCTCGGTTGCAACACTCACTACCGAGTTTCAGAATGCCTTTGGAAGCAACGTCAGCACAAGGAGGAATAATGGTCTGGGGCTGTTTTTCATGGTTCGGGCTAGGCCCCTTAGTTCCGGTGAAGGGAAATCTTAACGCTACAGCATACAATGACATTCTAGACGATTCTGTGCTTCCAACTTTGTTGCAACAGTTTGAACACCTTTGGGATGAATTGGAATGCAAACTGCGAGGCAGGCCTAATAGCCCAAAATCAGTGCCTGACCTAACTAAAGTTCTTCCCTGCAGCAATGTTCCAACATCTAGTGGAAGGCTGTTATAGCAGCAAAGGAGGACCAACTCCATATTAATGCCCATGATTTCGGAATGAGATGTTCGACTAGCAGGTGTCCACATACCTTTGACCATGTAGTGTAATGCACTACTTTGACAAGAGCCCTATGGGTCCTGGTCAAAAGTAGTGCACTCTACTGCTTACCGACTAACCACCTGCCAGGTGTACCTGTCGGGAATATCCTCTCTAAATAAATACCCATCATCTACAACAAGGCACGACCAAGGTGCATGCACACAAACAACACAACAGCGTCGTTGCACACTGACGTACGGTCTCTGACACACATGCACACAAACAACACAACCACCATCCTCATCATCAACGCTCACTCTCATTCTCTCTCCCTCTCAAACACACACACATTAAATTCATGTCTCAGTAAGTAAGCACACACACACACAACCCCAGACACGCGTATACCCAGACAGACCCAAACTACTCTTTCAAACCAACATACACAAACATGGCCATTGAGAGCTCCACAGATCTGCTCTGTTCTTGTTAAACTAATTCCATCTGCAGTTCGGCCAGACAACAACACTCCCCCTCATTCTCTCCAAGAGCATTATTATAACCCTTTCAACGCCAGACTCTCTCTCTAGCACCCAACACACAGCAGCTGGTTGCTTCATTAACAACAACCTAAATGGGTTTGTTTGTTTTGTTGTCAAAGTGGTGGGAGTTAAAATTCACCATTGAGAGTGACTGTGTAATAGTGGTGCAAATCTAACATTAATGGAAATGCTGAATAAACCTAAACCTTCTAATTTGATAAAACAGATTTCATGATTGACTGTAATTAGGAAGCACTTTGAGAAAGCTAACCTGCACTGCCTGTGACACTGTACCTTAATACAATCCATGCAGTGACTGGATCTTCTGCTGCATGCCCTTTTCTCTTTGCACACTAGTATCATCCAGGGAGCTCTAAGGCATCCCTGGCAAATAGGGGGCCTACCATACAGATGTAGGATCTTAATTTGAGACAGTTTACTACAACAGGAACATTTTCCTGGGGCAACAGGAATTGTATGTGTTGATACGAGTTTTGTTACGGCAAATCAAGTCAGAAATGTGGAAATAAACTTTAGAAGCATTATTAAACCTGGAATACACTAAAATATAGAATTTCCTGCTGTGTAGGAAAGTTCTCAGCAACAAAAAAGTGATCAAATTAAGATCCAACTTAACATCTGTCGTTGCATCCTACTCTCCTTTACAGTTGGTGTCAAAAGTGGGATGCAAGTTGCAACACGTTACTCGTCAGGGTGCCACCACTCTTTACTATTCTACTTCAACAGTACACACCCTCTGGGCACAGACGACCAGCTAATCCAGTATGGACTTCACCCATATCCTGCAAAACCTGTACAGTTCAACATTGAACATGCAGCAACAAGAGTAAACTTGTGTAAACTTGTCCCTGGAAATGCCTTTCCCTTTGATCAGACCTCTACAAACACAGTCGTACACAAAATACATTTTCTAATCCTCCAATATGTGAAATACCTGGAACAGTGTGAGAGGGGAAGCTTCTGTAGGACTTTAGACTCCCACAATCTTGAGCTGATGGGAACGGGCTTGGCTTCAGATAAGGGGGAATAGTACGACGCGCGCACACACACACACACACACACACACACACACACACACACACACAAGAACCGTGGCACTAAAGGGACTCAGCACTTTGACCAGAGCAGAGGGAGGAAAACAGAACAGCTAAGCGGCTCTGTTAGTCCCTGAGCTTTCCCTTCTTGAAAGGTAAGGTGAACAATCCAGCTTTTCAGAACCTTGTGGTTCTGGTGACAGAAGGCCTGAGGCCGGGGTTGGGGATAGAGCTGGAGATGGACACTGACAGGGCCCAGCCGTGTAGCAGACACTGGAGAAGTGTTAGGAAAGAAACGGAGGCCCTTCCCCAGGAGAAAGTGACCTCCCTCCAAAAACAAAGTCATCTCCTCCAATTAAACAGTGGTCTACTGAACCCTAGGACAGACCCTCCTCTCCCCTCACCTCACCTCCTCTCCACACCTCTCCCCTCCTTTGCACACCACACATCTCCATACCCTCCACACCTACACCTCAGATGTTTTCATCCTGAATCATATTTTTCCATCCTATAAATGGTATGCAATACTGGAATAATAAGACCTGTGTTCATGTGACTTTGCCTCGGCTGAAACTGGACTATTTTTACTCCCCCTAGTTCAAACCTTCTAGCTTGACACTCCACAGACCTCACAACTAAAGCATCTACTGTAAGGTATTGCTATAAAGTACTGTAACTGGTACGCATCCAAGCAACTTGTAGCACCTTTAGAAACTGTTAGGAATGGAGTGAAAAATCTATATTTAGATAGAGGATAACACAGTCTGGAATCTGTAAATTCTGGGGATTCTCATGCTCTTTGACATATGCTGTGTACAGTATTATATAGGCTAAAGCTGATATGCTATGGTTCAGAATGTGTTAAAGTCAGTATGGGTGATATATGTATGATATATAAGCAGTGATTGTAGTTTATATCTTTGTACTCAGACCCCTTGACTTTTTCCATATGTTGTTACATTACAACCTTATTGTAAAATGGATTACATATTTTTTTATATGTTTGGAAATGTATAAAAAATAAAAACAGAAATACCTTATTTATATAAGTATCTGGGGAAGGGTACCAAAACATTTCTGAAGCATTGAAAGTCCTCAAGAACACAGTTGCCTTCATTATTCTTAGATGGAAGAAGTTTGGAACCGCCAAGATTCTTTCTAGAGCTGGCCGCCCGGCCAAACTGAGCAATCGGTTGTGATGGGCCTTGGTCAGGGAGGTGACCAAGAGCCCGATGGTCACTGACAGAGCTCCAGAGTTCCTCTGTGGAGATGGGAGAACCTTCCAGAAGGAAAACCATCTCTGCAGCACTCCATCAATCAGGCATTTATTGTAGAGTGGCCAGACCAGACCAGAAGCCACTCCTCAGTAAAAGGCACATGACAGCCTGCTTGGAGTTTGCGAAAAAGTACCTAAAGGACCCTCAGACCATGAGAAACAAGATTCTCTGGTCTGATGAAACCAAGATTGAACTCTTTGGCCTGAATGCCAAGAGTCACATCTGGAGGAAACCTGGCACCATCCCTAGGGTGAAGCATGGTGGTGTCAGCATCATGCTGTGGGGATGTTTTTCAGCGACAGGGACTGGGAGACTAGTCAGGATCGAGGGAAAGATGAGCTGAGCAAAGTACATAAAGATCCTTGATGAAAACCTGCTCCAGAGCGCTCAGGACCTCAGACTGGGGTGAAGGTTCACCTTCCAACAGGACAACAGCCTTAAGCACACAGCCCAGACAATGCAGGAGTCTTGGCTGTGAATGTCCTTGAGTGGCCCAGCCAGAGCCTGTACTTGAACCCGATCGAACATCTCTGGAGAGACCTGAAAATAGCTGTGCAGCAACGCACCCCATCCAACCTGACAGAGCTTGAGAGTATCTGCAGAGAAGAATGGGAGAAACTCCCCAAATACAGGTGTGCCAAGCTTGTAGCGTCATTCCCAAGAAGACTCAAGGCTGTAATCGCTGCCAAAGGTGCTTCAACAAAGTACTGAATAAAGGGCCTGAATACTTATGTAAATTTTATTTACATAAATTGTATTTTTTATAAATTTGCAAAAATGTCTAACAACCTGTTTTTGCTTTGTCATTATGGGGTATTATATGTAGATTGATGAGGGAAAATATATATAACATTTTAGAATAAGGCTGGAACAGAAAAAGTAAAGGGGTCTGAATACTGTCCGAATGCACTGTATATCATAACAGCTTAACAGCACTTCAAATGAGTTACCCAGAGCCAATGTGCAAAACACATCATGAAGGAGATCGTAAGAATATGACACTAAATCAAAATTGTCAACCCCACATGTTCAACACTGCCATGTCTCTATAATGTGTTTGTACATGTCAAAAACCTTTAACACAGAAACCTGAGTAATGAACACAAATAAATATATAAAACACACACACACACACACACACACAGTACACAGTACACATCTAAGATCACCCCATGAAAAACAAAACCACTCACCAGGTGAACGTAAGGCACAAAGTATCCATAGAGGGCTGCAGGGATGCCGAAGGCCCAGATACGGTAGCCCAGAGACTTCCAAATGTTGACATTGAACACCTTGCTCATGGGCGGGAAGCGGCTGCCTGGCCTGTTGCTGTTGACAGGCTTGGGCAGCAGGGGAGTATAGGTTAATCCAGCCAGCATGAGGATGACCATGAGGATGCTGAGGACCCTCATGGTGTTCTGCAGGCCCACCTTCTCCAGCAGGCCGGACAGGAGGAAGGGCAGGGTGACGGTGAAGGCGGAGCTGCCGGCCGTCACGATACCGTTGACCAGGCCCAGGCGCTTCTTGAAGTAGTGTCCCAAGATCACCAGGCTGGGCTGGTAGGCGAAGGAGCAGCCCGTGGCGAACACGATGCCGTAGGTGAAGTACATGGGACCCAGGGACCTGTGGGGTCAGAGAGGAGAGACCGGATAGGATGTGAGGTCATGTTTATGTTTACAGCTGCTTAAAGTTTGAGGAACTTGACTCCATAGAGGGGCTAGCTAAACAAGTTTTCACGTCTGACAAACCAAACACCAGGGTGAAGATGATTAACCTGCTGTGAACTTGCTGGCTTGGTTCAACTTCCAACACCTGGAGGGTATCAGTTACAGCCTCACTCCCTGGGTGTGTGTACTATGCTGACTGAGTAATGTCAGCCCTGTGCATTTGTTTACCTCCCAGTCCTCTGTGAGCCAACAGCAGGCAGGACTTCAGGAGGGTTAACGTTAGCACAAAGCTAATCCTGGATAAATAGATCAGCGAGGGAGGTCAGGGGCGAGCTGGAGCTGCTTCTAGGCCAGGCCAAACTAGAGCTAATGGCATGTTTCTCAGAGTGCTACAGTCATCAAGACAAGAGCTCTAATATTTACTCACTTCTCATGCCACTACAGGGCTGATGCTAAATAAAACACAGGTTAATCATTTATGGCCACACCTTTAATGGTACTTTCACTGTACTTCTACTCAGTGGTGAGTAAAAGTAAAGATACCTTAATAGAAAATTACTCAATTAAAAGTTTCAAAAGTAAAAGTACAAATAATTTCTAACTCCTTATATTAAGAAATCCAGATAGCACTATTCTTGCTTTTTATTTATTTACAGATAGCCAGTGGCACACTCAATCACCCAGACATCATTTACAAATGCAGTATTGTGTTTAGTGAGTCTGCCAGGGATGTACTTTTGGGTGTCAGGGAAAATGCATAGAGTGAAAAGTATGTTATTTTCTTTAGTAAAAGTTATAAATAGTAAAGTACAAATACCATAATTAAACAACTTAAGTAGTACTTTAATGTATGTTTACTTAAGTACTTCACACCACTGCTTCTACTGTACTCTGGTGATCTTGGTTTACTCATTTTAGACTTTCATGAGTCTGGATATACAGATGTAGCATCTTAATTTGAGCCAGTTTGATACAGCAGGGAAATAATCCTGCAGCAATAACAGGAAATATTAATTATTATATAGATTATAATTAATGAACATTTTTGTAGGGGTTGATCATTTTTCATAAGAAGTCAGATTTCAAATTGGAAACTTCAGAAGCCTTTTTAAACATCAAACACACTACAAGTTTTAAATGCTATATTAGAAACTATTTTGCACTGTATTTCTGCATAGTCATGGTACTGTGTATTAACGTAGATTAATGGTTGAGTTTGGTAGTGTGCCATCACATGAGATGATTAATAAGGGACGACGTGAGACCAACCGTTAACTGCGGTAGGCCCTTTATCTTGTTATCACACACACACACACACACACACACACACACACACACACGTGTAGGGAGGACTTTAGTATACAGAAGTCCCCACCACACACACACACCCGACGTGTTTCGACAAAACACATCAGAATGGTTGATGAATGACGGTAGCTATAGAAGTACTGACGTGACGAAAGAGCTGGCCAGCAGTCCCACCAGGCCCACGGCAGCTCCACCCACGGCTGTCACCCTGCAGCCAAGCAGGTCTGTGAAGACGCTGACGATGGGAGAACAGAAGAAGATCATCCCCATGGAGAGGGAGCCCACCCACGCTGCAGGACAGAGAGAGACAGAGATATAGGAGAGTTATGCCTAAAGCACATAGTGTTTTACATTACAGCTGAGAAACAATAACCCTTCACAGTTCACACAGACCATAGAGATCCTATTCAATTACCTAATTCTATAACTCTGTTGTTACATGGGAAATGTTGCTGGAGCGTGAGGGGAAGTGAGGCACCCCTCTTCCAGCTGCCACGCTAAACAAACAATTTAAAACAGGTTTTATGAATTACTATGAACAATTCAGGTGAAAAACCCTGTAGGTAGGCCGTCATTGTAAATAAGAATTGTTCTTAACTGGCTTGCCTAGTTAAATAAATAATAATAATATTAATCATTCTTGTCAACAAGAAAAGGCATGAGTAAGTAAAAGCTTGCCCCATATAGGGTAATGCACACCTAAGCACATAAGCTTATGTATTGTACACATACATCAGAGTTTTCTTAATTGGCCTGTGGAGTCAGTTTCTGGGTTAAGAGAGTTAAGCTTACTACAAGCTCTACGCAGATGCAAGATTGGGAGTGTTGCAATGTCGTTTTTCGTCAAAGGGACGGCTCCTTGTAACACGCTCTGGCATTCAACATACTTTTTAACTACCTAGAAATTGCGACACCCTGTATCATTCCATACGCAGCTGTGGGGGCAGTGTTGTCGCTTGGTTCCTTGATCTGATCAATAGGCTACATAGGCTTTTCATCAAAGTAGACTATTTTGATAACCAAATATAATCTCAATGACTGTTCAAACAGTAAACCAAAACAACAAGAATCCACACAAAAGGGTATTTTGTTTAGAAGTAACAACTAGTGATTACAGGCTATTATGAAATGGTAAAACCTGCTCTGAATATAGCTCACCATGTGCTTTTTTCTGCCTGACCATTTTTTTGCTGATATGGGAATGAATACACAAGCAGCATGAAGTGGGATAATGTTTTAGGTTACACCGGGAAGTATAAGAATATTTGATTATTTCACATGGAGATGTGGGAAGCTAAAAAGGCTAAGGGAAGGCCACTCTTCCTTTCTTTCACAAAATGAAAAGACAAAAATAAAAAACATTTTGCCATCACCCCCTTGTGAATGAGAGTGGGACCAGCGAGGATATCATGTTACCAAAAGGTGTCCCCTACTCCAAAAATCCCACTTCACCCACGTAGATCGACGGAGTGGAGCTTGTAGTAACCTTTAGGTGTGACTCCTCAGAGCATTGAACTAAACAAACACACAACTTTGACTAATCCTATGGAATAGGCCATGTTTATCTACACATGACAGTCCTAAAGTATGATGATGATGATGATGATGAGTGAACTAAACTGTCTGAATGAGTCACTGAGTCTACCAAACATTAGGAACATCTTCCTAATATTGAGTTGCAACCCCCCCCTTCTGCCAAGAATGTACAAAGCTGTCATCAAGGCAAAGGGTGGCTACTTTGAAGAATATAAAATACATTTTGATTCGTTGAACACTTTTTTGGTTACTACATGATAACATATGTGTTATTTCCTAGTTTTGATGTCTTCACTATTATTCTACAATGTAGAAAATAGTTAAAATAATGAAAAACCCTTGAATGAGTAGGTGTGTCCAAACTTTTGACTGGTACTGTATACTCAGTGTATATATATTACAGTAAACTACAATGTCTTTTGGCTATGGACAGATTTTTCCAACGGCTTGATCTAAACATGTAGCACCTCCCAGTCCAGCATTATTACAAAACAAAATACATATGATATAGGCCTACATTATCAGTCCTTTATGAATTAAGGCCAGAATAGCACCCAGATCAAATATACTTTAAAACACTCTTGGTTCTGCCAATAATGTGATTATTCCTCTTGTTTAATGTACAGGTAAACGACTACAGAGGCTAATAGAAGCCAGTCTAATAGGGGTGATGAACAACAACAGTGCCGCTGGCCGTAGCCGACCTATAGACTCAAGGCTGTTCTGCTTGTCTGATCTCTACTTGGGTCCCAGCAGGCATTAGTCTATTCTACCACCATGCCATGGCCATTAACAACCCTCATTCTAGGAACCCTACTTGGAATTGCTGAAATAAACACAGCATGGAGCTGAATAAATATTGCTTCCGGCCTTTATTCTTATCATAGTAAATAAGCAAACATGAGATGGGGAGAGGGAAAAACAAGGCACGGCAGTAAAAGAACACACAGACACCACAGGGCCATTGTGCAAGAGTCAGCGAGTGGCCTTTGACCAGAGAAACTAGAGAGAAGTGTAATTGCCAAGTGAATAGCACATGTTTGGAGCAAAAACGACTGGGCCACTGCTAGGGGTAACTCCCAGTCACACCGACTGGCACCACAAGTCACAGACAAGAGGGAATCATTTCTGTTACTTCAGCTAGTTTCCCCACAGAAATAAACCAGTCTGGGGAGTGTGACAGGGGAATCAAAACGACGCTTCACACAAGTGAAAGTGCTGAGCCCTTAAAAGGTCTCGGAGTTCTTGTTTACCCCGTTCCACCCAGGGGAAGAGCATGGGTCAGGGCTCACAGTTTATTCTTCTCTTCTTTTCCCTTCGAAGGAATCCCTTTTCTCACCAGGCTGCCTTCTAGGCTAATTCTATTATTCCAGATTGTCATCACAAGCTTGATCTATTTGTACAATCCATCCCAGTCCAAAATCAGTAGGTGTCTATAATGTCAACAAGATAAATAAGACTAGGCCCCACAAGTGAATATAGAGTTGAAGTCGGAAGTTTACATACACTTAGGGTGAAGTCATTGAAACTCATTTTTCGCCCACTCCACAGATTTCATGTTAACAAACTATAGTTTTGGTAAGTCGGTTAGGACATCTACTTTGTGCATGACACAAGTAATTCTTCTAACAATTCTTTACAGACAGATAATTTCACTTATAATTCACTATATCATAATTCCAGTGGGTCAGAAGTTTACATACACTAAGTTGACTGTGCCTTTAAACAGCTTGGAAAATACCAGAAAATGATGTCATGGCATTAGAAGCTTCTGATATGCTAATTGACATCATTTGAGTCAATAGGAGGTGTACCTGTGGATGTATTTCAAGGCCTACCTTCAACATCAGTGCCTCTTTGCTCGACATCATGGGAAAATCAAAAGAAACCAGCCAAGATCTCAGAAAAAGAAAATTGTAGACCTCCACAAGTCTGGTTCATCCTTGGGAGCAATTGAAGGTACCACGTTCATCTGTACAAACAATAGTACGCAAGTATAAACACCATGGGACCACGCAGCCGTCATACCGCTCAGGAAGGAGACGTGTTCTGTCTCCTAGAGATGAATGTACTTTGGTGCGGAAAGTGCAAATCAATCCCAGAACAACAGCAAAGGACCTTGTGAAGATGCTTGAGGAAACAGGTACAAAAGTATCTAAATTCACAGTAAAACGAGTCCTATATCGACATAACCTGAAAGGCAAAAATAGAACTGTTTGGCCATAATGACCATCGTTATGTTTGGAGGAAAAAGGGGGAGGCTTGCAAGCCGAAGAACACCATCCCAACCGTGAAGCATGGGGGTGGCAGCATCATGTTGTGGGGGTGCTTTGCAGCAGGAGGGACTGGTACACTTCATAAAATAGGTGGCATCATGAGGAAGGAAAATTATGTGGATATATTGAAGCAACATCTCAAGACATCAGTCAGGAAGTTAAAGCTTGTTTGCAAATGCGTCTTCCAAATGGACAATGACCCCAAGCATACTTCCATAGTTGTGTCAAAATGGCTTAAGGACAACAAAGTCAAAGTATTGGAATGGCCATCGCATCTCAATCCTATAGAAAATCTGTGGGCAGAACTGAAAAAGCGTGTGCGAGCAAGGAGGCCTACAAACCTGACTCAGTTACACCAGTTCTGTCAGGAGGAATGGGCCAAAATTTACCCAACTTATTGTGGGAAGCTTGTGGAAGGCTACCCGAAATGTTTGACCCAAGTTAAACAATTTAAAGGCAATGCTACCAAATACTAATTGAGTGTATGTAAACTTCTGACCCACTGGGAATGTGATGAAAGAAATAAAAGCTCAAACAAATCCTTCAGAGCTATCAAAAGACTGATAATGTCCTAAGCACAGAGGGTGACTACCAACAGATATGGCAGTCTACAGTTATAAGAGAGGAACAGATAACCCCAGCCGTTGTCAAGACGGAACAGCTACTAAGGAGATCTTCGCTGAGGCAGGGAGCAGATAGCCTGGTCACAGATCTGCCTGTTTGTGCCATCTTACCAACTCAAGGACCATAGGAGCTGGTGAGACTGCACGATGGAAACATAAGGCCAGGAAATTGGTTCTGTCACATTCATTGAGTCAAAGGCTCTATCTAGCCTGGTGACTAGTAGTGGCATGGTATAGTAGGCTATAATAGGCTAATCATTCCGTTTGTAATAAAGCAATATCTGCAGGATGTGCTTAATGAATGGAATCTACCGCTCTGCGAAATTAATGACTGAACAGAGTTTGCAGAGTCACAGAAGGGAACCTGAGAAGGCTTATTAGATATACCTACTTATTTCTAAAAGCAGGTCAGAACATTCTCCACTTACAAGCTACATTACATTGTCTGTTCATATTTTCTTATTTAGTAACAGCCTACACTGAGCGTACAAAACGTTAGGAACACCTGAGCTGTGTTTGAATACCCATACTAACATACCGTGTATACTACATACTTAATGAGTATACAGTATACAACATACTATTAGTTCATATTTTGGCGAATGTAGTACGACATCCGGGAACTTTTACTAACTATATCCATACTATGACCAATAAGCATACTATATACTCAATTTCCGTCACAAATAGTACGGTTAGTGCAGTTAGTATGAGTATTCGAACACAGCTCTGCTATTTCCATGATAGACTGACCAGGTGAAAGCTATGATCCCTTATTGATGTCACCTGTTAAATCCAATTAGTGTAGATGAAGGGGAGGATACAGGTTAAAGAAGGATTTTTAAGCCTTGAGACATGGATTGTGTATGTGTGCCATTCAGAGGCTGAATGAGCAAGACAAAAGATTTAAGTGCCTTTGAATGGGCTATGGTAGTAGGTGCCAAGCTCACTGATTTGAGTGTTTTTCACGCTATGGGTGCAGTCATAAACAGGTTAACGCCACATTTAAAGGTCTGTATTCGGGTCCCAACTCAACAAATTCCTCAACATTCTATGGATGTTCTAAGAGTCTGTCTTCTCATATTTGCTGAGACATCATACCACTTTAGCCTACATTATGGAATACATGGAAGTGAACAAAAAGGAAGAAGAATCTCACAAAAGACAACAGGAAATTGCTGTCCCGTTTTCATCTTTGGGCTTTCTCGATTTAAAAAGCATTTATGCTTCAGACAAAGGGAAGAATTTCAAATTGAAAATGTAATATCAGGACGATCCTCTTTTCCAGGTTGCATCCTGCTAGTGCCGGAGGCCCCGACCGTACAGTCACTGACAGACAGACCGGGCAGAGCCGGTCTAGGTCTTCTCTGTTCACTTCCTAACCTCTCTCTCCGTTGTGCTCTGAGACTGTGTATGGTGAACCCAGTCACCCCAGCAGCAGCCAGACCAGACCTACCTCACCCCACGCCATGAAACAATTCCTTCACACTCAGTTACTCTGAGCCTGCATCTCCCACTCCTAAGACCTCACTGGGAAGCTATGCAACTAAGGGTCAATGAACACTCTTGCTGTAAGACATTTATAGCTCTAGCTAGCATTTCATAATTTCTACATGTGATTATTACACAATTCATTTTGCGAGTAGCGGTTCGAGCAGCAAACATTTGTTTTAGCTGGTTCGGCAGTTATTATGCTTACGCAAGTGCTGTCAGAAGGGCAATCAGTCTGTCTCACTACTTGTTTCCTATTTTCCTGTGATTCAGTGACAGAGCCCAGGATGAACGAGAAAACAGGAAAAAATGTTGGTCCTTTTCACATGGTGAGGAAGTCTGTCTGTCCACCCTCTAGGCTCTTCCCTGGCAGTAAGCAGTAACATTAACAACAGTAGCTAGCTGCACACAGTTTCTGAACAGGATGTCTCAGGGTTCTAATTAATGGGAGATAGTGGCTACCCACTGGGCACAGAAGTCAATTCAACGTCTATTACACGTTGGTTCAACTCACCATAGTCAATGGAAAGTTACTACTAAGGGCAATGCAGAACATCCAATATTACCACTTTTCAATGTTCATCAAACAAAAAGCCACTCATAATGCATTCTAAGAAAGAGGCTAAATAAGAAACAGCAACATGGAAAATGAAAATAGATACACACATTTTCAGCACACAGGACAGGACAGGACAGGCTTCACCTGACACCACACAGCCCAGGGCCAGAGAAGAGAACTGCCCCACACCTCTAGGACTAGGCTCTGTATAAGAGCCTGTCCCTTCCTCCCAAGCAGAGCCAAGTGTTAATAAATCGACAATACACACTGTGCTACCCTAACCCTACCCACACAGAGGAAAGCTTAGCTCACTTACATACTGTTCATGTGTCCCCACTGGGCACACAACGTTGATCAATGAGATTTCAACCTTTGTTTGTTGAATTCCAAATGTGTTATCACTAAGCTTTTAACCATCTAAAAGCACAACAAAATTCCAATGGAAAAAGGATTTCAGATTTCTGGTTTAGTTGTCATCTAAATGTGCTATAACTGCGTTTTCAAATCTTCACAATTTAATATTGCCGTTCACTGCCACTCCCCATCTAACTTATCTATTTGTTATACTTTTTACCACTTTTTTGTGATATCCAATTGGTAGTTACAGTCATGTCCCATCGCTCCAACTTCTGTACGGACTCGGGAGAGTTGAAGGTCGAGAGCCATGTGTCCTCCGAAACACACTGCCCTCTTAACCTGGAAGCCAGCCACACCAATGTACAACTGGCGACCGAAGTCAGTGTGCATGCGCCCGGCCGCCACAAGGAGTCGCTAGTGCGCGATGGGACAAGGACATCCCAGCTGGCCAAACCCTCCCCTAACCTGGACGAAGCTGGGCCAATTGTGTGCCACCTCATGGGTCTCCCGGTCGTTGGCCAGATCTGTAGTGACGCCTTAGACTGCTGCGCCACTCGGGAGGCCCACCTCCCTATCGAACTTAACAGAGCTTGACAAAAACTGCAAGAAAGAATGGGAGAAAATCCCCAAATCCAGATGTGCAAAGCTGATACAGACATACCCAAGACAACTCAAGCTGTAATCACCGCCAAAGGTGCTCTTATAAAGTATTGACTCAGGGGTGTGAATACCTATGTAAATTCGATATTCCATTTTCAATAAATTTGCTAAAACTTCTAAAAACATGTTTTCACTTTGTCATTATGAGGTATTGTGTGTAGATAGGTAAAAAACATATATATTTTGAATTCAGGCTCTAACACACAAAATGTGGAATAAGTCAGAGGGTATAAATACTTGCTGAAGGCACAGTAGGTTGACCTCAAAATGTGGCCATGGATGTGTTACTTATTTTAAGGTTGAAAAAATACTGTTACATTCGTTTTTTAAGCTAGCCTTAACTTTACTATATTACAAAAATAATATTTAATTTTGCTTGGTTGACAACACAACCAAATATCAACATTTAAAAGGATATTTAATGATTGGATAGTTTTATATGAGCCACTGGCTTAATCCTATTCTTTCACTTTTTTATTTTTGGTTTAGTTGGAGACGTAAATCCAACATATAATAAGTTATTAGGCTATTTACTGTATTGCAAAAGGTATATTGAATTGTGTTTGGTTGTCAACACCAGCACATATCAACATTTGAAGGAGATATGTTTTGTGTATATTTTGTGTTACTGGTCACACCTTGATCTGTTTCACCTGTCTGAGTGCTTGTCTCCACCCCCCTCCAGGTGTCGCCCATCTTCCCCATTATCCCCTGTGTATTTATACCGGTGTTCTCTGTTTGTCTGTTGCCAGTTCGTCTTGTTTCGTCAAGCCTAACAGCGGTTTTCCCTCTGCTCCTGTCTCTCGATTGTTCCGGTTTTCCAGGTTTTGACCATTCTGCCTGACCTGTCTTTTACCTGCCACTGTTGGATTAATGAACTGTTTTAACTTCAACGTTGTCTGCATCTGGGTCTTACCTGAAACGGTGATACTTAGTATGGCTTTAACTCCAGTTTGTTTACAAATTAATAGTTGATATGTTGGATTGAAAGTGATTTGATTTAGTCCTATTCTTTAACTTTGATTTATTGGTTGAGATATATACATGAATCTAACATTTTAATGATTCACTTGAAGGTTAAATTTGAAATCAACCAAAGCTTGAAACCCTATGCCTACAGAATACAGTTGGTCAGAAGTTTACATACACTTGAAGTCATTAAAACTCTTTTCAACCACTCCACAGATTTCAAGTTAACAAACTATAGTTTTGGCAAGTCGGTTAGGACATCTTCTGGCTTCTCTATGGTTGTCAAGGTCAGGGCCTGACAGGAGTACTTTGGCGAACTCTACGGTGAGGATTGGTGTTTGGTCCCCAATTAGAGGCAGCTGTTAAGCATTGTCTCTAATTGGGGCCATATTTACAGTGTATTGTTCCCCACCGTCTTTGTGGATTATTGTTTGTGTATGCTCTGTAATCACAAACGTTACGATCGTTCTGGTTCCGTTTTGTTGTTTTTGCAAGTTTGCTATAATAACGGTGTTGAATTACTTCAGTGCTGCGCCTTGGTCTGCCTCTCTCTACGAGCGTGACACATCTACTTTGTTCATGACACAAGTAATTCTTCCAACAATTGTTTACAGACAGATTATTTCACTTATAATTCAATATATCACAATTCCAGTGGGTCAGAAGTTTACATACACTAAGTTGACTGCTTTTAAACAGCTTGGAAAATCCCAGAAAATTATGTAATGCTTTAGAAGCTTCTGATAGGCTAATTGACATCATTTCAGTCAATTGGAGGTGTACCTGTGGATGCATTTCAAGGCCTACCTTCAAACTCAGTGCCTCTTTGCTCGACATCATGGGAAAATCAAAAGAACTCAGCCAAGACCTCAGGAAATAAATTGTAGACCTCCACAAGTCTGGTTCATCCTTGGGAGCAATTTCCAAACGCCTGAAGGTACCACGTTCATCTGTACAAACAATAGTACGCAAGTATAAGCACCATGGGACCACACATCCGTCATACTGCTCAGGAAGGAGACACGTTCTGTCTCCTAGAGATGAGCGTACTTTGGTGCGAAAAGTGCTAATCAATCCCAGAACAACAGCAAAGGAACTTGTGAAGATGCTGGAGGAAACAGGTACAAAAGTATCTATATCCACAGTAAAACGAGTCCTATATCGATATAACCTGAAAGGCCGCTCAGCAAGGAAGAAGCCACTGCTCCAAAACCGTCATAAAAAAGCCAGCAAGGAAGAAGCAATTGCACATGGTTACACATAAATAATTCTCTCTACTATTATTCTGACTTTTCACATTCTTAAAATAAAGTGGTGATCCTAACTGACCTAAGACAGGGAATTTTTACTAGGATTAAATGTCAGGAATTGTGAAACTGAGTTTAAATGCATTTGGCTAAGGTATTTGTAATCTTCCGACTTCAACTGTATGTATTGTCTATTTTTTGTTGAACCCTTGGAGTGGATTGATCTGAAACAATAGCTGTTGACGACTTTGCAAATGCTTTAAAGGCCTAAATAGTATCATTGATGATATGACTTATAAAGTATGGTTACATTTAATTTGTTCTGTTAAACCTACCCTTTGGAATGACATGCAGATCTGAAGCCGGCAATTCTATTATCAGTGGTATGTTTGTGTGCCTGTGTGTTGGAATATTCAGCCTGGTCTCAGACTAGACATAAAACAGTACATGTAAATCTGAGACATTCAAATAAGTATGATATGTTACATAAGACAGATGGTTACGGTGGTTGGTCGGAGTGAATGGGTGGGGTGTTCGAATCTTATCACGGACAACTTTAGCATTTTAGCAACTTTTCAACTACTTAGCATGTTAGCTAGCCCTTCCCCTTCCCCTTTTATCCAACCCTTCCACCTAACCTTAACCCTTTCACCTAACTCCTAGCCCTAACCCTAACCCCTGGCTTAGCGAACACTAGCCAGCTAGCTAATGTTAGCCACCTAACTAGAATTCATAACATATCATACGTTTTACAAATCGTAACCTATTGTATGTTTAGCAAATTCGTAACATAGTATACTTTTTCCAAATTTGTAACATATAATATGAATTGTAATTTGTAACATATCATACGAAATGGGTGAAGAACATCCACAAATGAATACATACCATATGAAACGTTAAGTAGTGTCATGGATTTACGTACAGAATAATATGAAATGCTCTGAGACCACGTTGGAATATTTAATGACTTTCTTGAGGTTTCCCCACAATATCCTCAGTCTAGTTAAAAACATGCTCATGTTCTATGAAGACACACCATCCCCAAGACTAGTCTCCCATGTATGACTTTACACTACCACTCCGCTTATCTAAAATGTAACCTAGCACAGGTAAGCATGCTCAGGCCTGCTCCTCAGTCTCAGTCTGGGCCTCCCCTGCACGTCTGCCTGGGAGAAGATTAATAATACTATGTAGCCTCGCTCGCTGACGAGTTGATTCACTTCACACAGAATACACTGGGCTGGTTTTTATTATTGGGGCGCAGGCAAATCACACCCTGTTGATCAGAGTAGATATTTCCTTTATCTTCAAATGTCTTTTACTCATCTAATGATTTTCTGAAACTTCACTTGTGACCAGGCAGTGACACAAACTACTACTGGTAGAAGTGGGTCACAATAAATGACGTAACACTTACTTTCCCTAGAAAGATTACAACAAAGTAGGTTGTGACCTCCTAGCACACAAATGCATAAAGCAGCCTCAATTACACTTCAGCATTGTAGACACTAAAAATACCCAAATATTTTTGTTCATTATATTATACTGAACAAAAATAAACGCAACATTCTACAATTTCAAAGATTTTGCTGAGCTACAGTTCATATCAGGAAATCAGTCAACTGATATAAATTAATTAGGCCCTAATCTATGGATTTCACATGACTTGGCATGGGTGGGCCTGGAAGGACATAGGCTCAGCCACTTGGGAGCCAGGTCCACCCACTGGGGAGCCAGGCCCAGCCAATCAGAATTACTTTTTCCCCACAAAAGGGCTTTATTACCGACAGAATTACTCCTCAGAACCCCGCCCTCCCCCTCTGATGATCACGCAGGTAAAGAAGCCGGATGTGGAGGTCCTGGGCTGGCGTAGTTGCACGTGGTCGGAGGTTGTGAGGCTAGTTGGACGTACTGCCAAATTCTCTAAAACGACGTTGGCCTCCAATGGTAGAGAAATGAACATTAAATTCTCTGGAAAACAGCTCCGGTGGACACTCCTGCAGTCATCATGCCAGTTGCACGCTTCCTTAAAACTTGAGACATCTGTGGCATTGTGTTGCATTTACATTTTTTGTTCAGTGTACATAACTACACACAGGGGTTTCGGAGCATGGTCGATATAGGCTAACAACTAGAAAGAGAGAAGTAGGCTAGTCCTTATAAGGAGCCGCTTGGCTTGGCTGGCCCAGTAACTCTGCAGCCAACCCGGGCAGTCGGTCCTGACCATGGGGCCTCTGATTCTGTCCCTGCTCCTAGGTTTGACCTGGGATAGGCTAAGCTGCTCCATGTTGTCAAACTGGCCCAAATCCAGACCCCTCCCGCAGGGCGAACACATCCCCAGCCTGGCCTGTGCTACATGGAGCTGGAGCCCAGTCATCTCAGGACAGGCCCAGCTCAGGGCTCCATCAGGGGGGAAGTAATATAGCACAGCGCCGGCCCTGCGCCAGAGCAACGCAGCCTCAACCCCAACTGACAGCACAGCCACGTCACATTATGATCAGCCTGTCGAACTCATTTTAGACCCAGTCACCTCTGACACTGAGGAAGACTGAATCAGAGATTGTACTGTACTGTAACTGTATAACAGATAAAGCCTCTATGGTGTCACAGAGAGAGAGTAGGAAGTAGGGTGTGAGGCTAAGTGGACTTGAGAAGAGATGTATCCAACACAGGAGAAGGATAGTCGAGTAGGGTTAATGGGTTTAACACACAAGGCGCCATATGTTAAGCATGCTTTGAACATTTAAATGTGCAACAAGGGGGGTCGGGGTGTAACGGCCACAATTCTGAAACAACTACGTCGGTTGTTAAACACTCCCTGTTTACGTTCAGCCCACAAAAACATTGACTGCTCTAAGATTCAGAAGCCATGGGAAGACATGTCCCACTGGGCACACCATGTCCTTTCAACGTGGATAATTGGGTTGAGATGCTGATCGACGAGATTACAAACTATATTCACCCACTCAAAAAGACAGCCAAAAGTTTGTTGATAACACATTGGGAAATTCAACTATCTAAAAACACATCCAAATTCCAATGGAAATAAAAGCACAGCAAAGTTCAAATGGGAATACAATGTCAGATATTTATTCATTTATACCGCAGATTAATGTGTTATCACTGTGCTTCATCTAATATCAGAACCAAAATTACCTGAATTGCAGTTGAATTTACAAACAAAGTACACGGTCATGTGATGATCAATGCCATTCGAGATTCTGCACAGATTATTACAGCAATTGTGAATCTCCACAGGACTGTGACGACCTTGAACGTGCACGCTTTATATGATTACATAAGAAGACATGTATAGTTACAGTAACCTCAAAGTGTGGCCATGGATGTGTTACTCATTTTAAGGTTGAATGTTACATTCGTTTGTAAAATAGCCTTAACTTTAGGCTATTTACTGTATTTAAAAAGTGATATTGAATTGTGTTTGGTTGTAAACGCAACAAAATATCAACATTTGAAGGAGATGTCAGAATTTGAATAAATTATCTCAATGATTCAGCCTGTTAAAAAAAATATCTCTCAGATTCATTCTCATGATGACCACTGACCAATAGTACCACAGCAGTCAAAATCTGTGCAGTTGTTGCCAAGGAACCAGTAAGCTCTTAGGATTTGACAATGACTAGAGACAAGTCTTTCCCAGTCCCCACAAACAGCCATTGACTGAGAGAGAACTATCTGAAAGACATTACAGAACTAAACTGATCAGCCCTTTTCATCCCACAGGAAGTCCGTATCCATTTGTAGTAGGGCTAATATTGTCCAGTTCTACCTGATTACTTTGGTGTTACACTGAATCAGTTATGACACTCGGCTCAGGCTGCCAGCGGCTCCATTCTATCCTGCTCGGTGCTTGGCACTGCCCCCTACCATCACCCCCATCCCCACGCCAGCCCAGATTCTCTGTGATGTCAAGCAGTAATTAGAGTTCCTAGCCGGTCTGCAATTACACCAATAATTTGAGCGGTTGGTTAATCCTCCGGGCCCCATGGAGGGCCACAGTCCACTATTCCAGTCCACCTCTGGGACTGTACACTACACAACCACAGACCTGGGTTCAAATAAAATATTTAAAATAATTTTAAATCGTATCTGGTCTTGATTGAGCTTGCCTAGTGCAATGAAACCAATAGCATAGTTGCAAGAGTGAAAACCCAGTCCATCTGGCACTCCAAGAAGACTAAAGCAAATCCAAAACGTATTTGAACAATTTAAATGTAAAGATTTTTAACCCAGGTTTGCTCTACACACGTCACTACACAAGCACTAGCCTCACTCTCTCTCACTCCCTCCCAGCTGGAAGGCATTAAACTTGCTTGCTCTATAGAGGGGTTTAGCTTTGCTCTGCACACAGTCGAGATTTCGGTCTTCCATTCCTGAAGTGGAGAAAAAATAATAAAACCTATGCATGTTGACATGCCAAATGATTTATGGCTTGGAGCATATGAATTAAAAACATCAGAACTGGTTTGGCAAGACATTCCTCTATATAGTCTATGCAGTTATGAGAGTTGCAGAGGAGGAAAGGGGTGGTGTAGTCTGAGTGAATGGTGATTGGGGAGTTTCTCTCCCACCTCCAAATACTGTACCATGGAGCCTGGCCAGTCTACGCAGGGTTTTCATTTAGGATTTTGTTTGTTTTGTTCAAAATGGGTTTCACAGAATGTGATATTTTCAAAATATTCACAAAATACCAAGCTTTTTACCTCTACTGATACACTAATTATCATTGACTGGAAAGCCTTTTTCTCTCAGTAAGTTGTATTTCGTTTAGGTTTACTGCAAAACCTTTAGTCTTTAATTTACTGCAAAGCCTTGTTCCCTTGAAGTCTTCCATCAGGAAATCAAAGCCTGTTTGTACAGTTTATACAGTATCTTCTGCTTTAGTGAGACAGCAGCTGCCTTTCTTTGAGTGCAGTTTCAAATCAAATCAAAGTGAGAGATAAACCAAGCAACTAATGAAATATTACAAAGTGTGTAACTTTAGGACGCACGTCCAGATGGTGCCCGGGCCAGATTAATGTTTATTTAGACGGTTACTAAACAGGAATGATTTGAATCCAAAACAGAGCTGTTTGCTTCCACCCTGAGGCGTCAGTGAAATCAATGCCAGGCCAGGTTCCACACCACAGAACGCCTCTTATTCAGATGAGGTTGTTTGATGTTCTAACATAACGTTTAGTGATGAGATGTAGAGGTCAGCTTCTGAGTAAATGCGTTCCCAAGAAATCGAGCCTCAGGATGTTTTAATTACTACACCTGAGAGGCCTATCTTTTCAGCAGCAAAGCCACTTTGACTTCCTGACTCCCACGCTACCTGTTTCCCAAGAACTAGGCCTACTGTTGCTGCTCTGTCACTAACAGCCATTCGCTGGTGTCCTTTTTCCAGCCCCTGACTATCATAATCAGGAAGCCAGGCAATTGCTGCTGCTGTGGGCTGAGTTCTGCTGTGCTTGTTGCCAGTCTGTTTACCTACTCATGCTTTATCTCCCAATAACCTTCACCTAAACGCAGTGTCAAGCTTGCACGAGACAGAGGTCAAATGCTCTGTCAAACATTAACCTGTATCTGCTTACTGATCATCAAATGTTTCTGGAGAGCTTTAATGCAAGTTTTTTTTTTTTACTCTGTGTGCCAACTATTTTTGTGCACGTCTCAAGTAGGCTATAGTTTTCTTAGTCGCAGCCGTAAAAATAACGTAGACACATTCAGCATTGAATTAAACCCAAGGGGCCACTGGAGTCATAGGTTGTTTTTGTTAATGTCCCATTTCAAAACAAGGCTGGGAATGCAGGCCTTTTGTATGGCTGAACACAGGATAAGCGGTATGGAAGGAGAGTGACATAAAGCGATGCAAAATGTTTTGTCTAACAATGCTTGATAAGATCCCTCCCTCCCCCACAGGCAGACATGGAACCACTGACCATTGTGTTCTGCTCTGTGGTCTGTTCTCAGACAGCTCCTGCTGTGGGCCCGGAGAACCTGAGCTGGAGACCCTCAGCGATGGAGGGAAGAACTGAAGGAGGAAAGGCCTCGCCCCACTCCACCTTGTTTTCTGTTCCCCCAGCAGGTCAATGGGATCCAGACTGGGAGGAAAGTGTCCCAGATTTAACTCAAGATTGGGAGAAAACAAACCGGCTCGGTCCGGCGTCACATGGGACAGATGGCGGATTACCCTGAGGAGGAACACTGTGCACGGCCAGGAGGGAAGGGAGGGAGGGATTATGTAAAACGTAATCCTCATTTGCTTCCTCATTTACAAATTATCATGAGAAGTAAATCACTTTCAGTGAGGTGTGCCCGACTACCTGTACTGTTGAAGCGCCGTATTAATGTGTAAGAGAATTACAGACGTAATCACTGTTCATGTTTCTGTTTCTTTTATTCCCTTGAGTCTGCGCGGGTTGACTCATAACCTGCAGTCCCCGCGGATGCCCGTGGCAGCTTTAGGGTCATGATATATTTTGTGGATAAAGGGTGAGTGGGTGGCGAGCAGGTTGAATAAAGAGAAAACAATAACTTAAAATCCATAAATGTATTATTCTTGTGCAATTTATATCTATTTTTTCTTTCATTATTTTAGGCTATCTGGCATTAGTGCGTAAGCCTAAGCTTTAGGGCCTAAAAGCCGATTTATGCTTGATCTGGCGACGGAGGGTACGGAGGGTCTGACGCAATTGCGGAGCGTCCGGAGGTCTGCAGAGGCCAAATCAAGCTCTGTACGGAGATGCCGTGCGCCTCCCAAATGTTGTAATAATGCGGAGGGCTCCGTATAGCTCCGCATTGACATGATTGGTTGACGGTAGGTGGGGGCGGTATGTCCTGTATAAACACAAACTCCCTTCCTTCACAACAGCTCTGTACGGCCAATGCAGACGCCGGATTGACCTTGCTGCTAGCTTAACTGTACACGAGCCCAAATAGCCTACACGCCAATCGCCAAATGCTTTTGGGAACGGGCAAAAAAAGTTGACATTGTTCTTCTGAGGCAAAAAGGACAATGCTGCAGTTTAATTCAATAAGAGAAAAGCTGTGAGGAAGGCAAGAAAAGTAATGTTTGGGAAATATTTGGTGGTGGTAAGAGAGGATGATCGGCGTGCCGGCTATGTTATATGTGATGATTGTAAGGCGCTATACAAATTCAACACTCACAAGGAAACTTTAGCCTAGGCTACTGTTCAGATGGGTTAAGGAAGTGAACGTTATATTTAATAAGGGTTACATGGAGAAGGACCTCTGAAATTAAAATGGATGGCCTACCTTCAGCAAAATAGATTTTACTTAAATACTCCCCTATACCCAAAATAATCATTAAAACAAAGTGCATAGCAGAGAACACGTCTACCGTTTACCCACACTTCTTGGGCCGACCAGAGCCTTAGATATGCACTTTTAGGAACTGTTCTTCGTCTTGTAAGCATTACACAGCAACGCAGGAATTTTGATAGCACACAGGGCAGCGGGCCAGAAGGTTGTGGGTTTGCAGACCACCGTGGACAAGAGTAGGGGTGGAAAGATCTCCTTTATAGTAAAAGCATTGCATGAAAAAAATGCCTTTTATAAACAATTTATGTAATTCCACGTCATTTTACATATTAGCAGAATCTTTTTTAATATCACAAAAATTACTGAAATAACAGGCCAAGAATGGACAGAGAGCTAGGCCAATATGTTCATCTTATCATATTTCTCCAATGCCAAATCAGTGTGTCTTGTTTGCAACCAAACTGTCCCTGTTTGCAAATAATTCAATCTGAGATGTCATCTGAGCATGATCATTTCCAAAGTTAGGCATACCTTTCCACCCCAGACAGAGTAGGCCTACCAACGCAGAAAAATGTCAGCTTTAACTGCTGGCTACTCTTCTTCCGTAGCTTAACCCAACGATAGTGACAGAATTAGATTACTTCCCAAGCAAAGTCAATCTTTTGTCTCCATGGCTATAGGAGGTTGTAGCTCAGCCTCTGAATGTCAAAGAAACATAAACAATGATATTCCCATATGCATCGAAATCACATCTTTCCCAGGTATTTTACAGCTTGTTTCTAGCATAAATGATCGGACCAAAGCGCTGTTGTAGATCACTTTATATAATCAGATCTGTTTTATTTAAGCTAACAAAGGGTAGGCCTGTGTCTTTTGCCATTTTCTTTCATTCGAGTCTTGGTTTTGACTTAACAGCCCTTCACTGACACGGAGGTAGGCTATTTAAAGACTGCATAGTGACCAACAAATCTATGGATATAGCAGCTTATGGCCTAATTTTGTCAATCAAAGAAATAGGCTCCAACACAAAGCCCTCTTGTTGATAGTAAAGTCTAATCAAAATGAAAACGGTTTAAATTCATTATGCATACTGGAATTTGCCTACTTTCAGCACCATGAGTAGTCCATTTCCCATTGACTGTGCCACGGCTGCTGCTTCAAGCTTCAATTATAGTAGTAGCAAGCTACAGTATCAAAGTTGACCTCCGGCCCTCCTCCTCAAACTGAACAGAACATAGGATATAGGCTAGTCCGCGCACAAGATTAGACTTTTTTTAGACTAGGTCTAATCAACAAAACAACATTTTGGAAGAAGCCTTTGGCTCTCCTCCTGAACTGCCACCGTAGACCTACACAGCACAGCATTGGTTAGGCAGCACACAAAAACGTTTTGGGTCAGCAAGAGCAGAGCAGGCCGGTGCTCAGGGTTTAAATATTCAATGCAGTGTGTAATTCATCCTAGTTTAATTTACACCATCCCAGCAGCTATCTTAGAAATATAACTTTTCTCTGTGCTTCTCTGAGCATGCACTTCATATCATATAGCCTATAGGATATGGATAATTTCACTGAGACCACACTAAACAGCCTATAGGTGCACTTGATATTTTGCGCCAAGCGGAGAATCGGAGATGAGGGGCGACATCAGGCACACATTTATATATAGCTGAATAAGCAACTAATTCTAAAACACTGATAAATATTGACATTTCATCAATGACAAATTATATGACCCTCCCATGGACTAGATACAAAAAATATATACTAGACCCTCCCATTGACTGAAATTGAAAAAGCATGACCCTCCCCCATATTCCTCCAGGTAACTATTCTGTCGATTTTGATCCATCCCTAAATGAAAACTGAAATCTGGACAATGACTGTCGGTTTATAACCTCCCACATTGCCTTAATATTAGGTCCTGCAGAATTAAGCTTTTCTTGCAGTAAAATGCTACACCAAATGTAGGCACAATTTTGACTCTGGAACAGAAGTGGAGAAATACTATGGATTTAATTCAGCATCTTGAGAGAATGTGAATGCACAGTTAGATACCATCTGTAGAGGTTCTATCTTTATCAACGTCATAAAAGCTATTTCAACCACATAAAATATGCATCCGAGCCAATGCAGACGCCGGTTGGGTCGTTTTCACAACTTTTTATTTCCTTTTTTTGGGGGGATATTGCATTTTCTCCCAGGTCTTTGCTCCGCGAAATAAACAGAGATGACAGAGAACTTTGCCAGATTGAAGCATTCATTCTATCGATTTATGACATTCTGGTGAGCAAGAGTATATTTAGTCTTCTTGGGCAACATATAATGACAGAGGGGAAGCTGCATGTATTTAATTACAGGCAAGTTGGCTAACAAATAGCCTACCAAAATGGCCAAAATTATTTGCAGAAAGATATCTGACATATTAAGATATATTACAACTTGAAACTTGGAAACGTGAAACTTGGACTGGATTCCAGCAGGTGGTTGTGAGTGGCAATTGTTGTCTATGACCCACATTGACGACCAACTAACCTGGCCAAGGGTCAAATCAAATCAAATCCAAATCAAATTTTATTGGTCACATACACGTGGTTAGCAGATGTTATTGCGTTTGTAGCGAAATGCTTGTGCTTCTAGCTCCGACAGTGCAGTACTGTCTAACAATCATATCTAACAGTTTCACAACATATACCCAAAGACACAGAAATCTAAGTAAGAAAGGATTGAGAATATATACATAATTAAAGTGACTAGTGTTATATTTCTTAATTGGTCAGACCCTTCACACCCGTCAGTTAAAACCACCCGGTATCAGTCAAAGCAACTTCTATCAAATGTAGATAAGCACAGTTGGGTCTCACTGGGAGTGAGACCCAACTGTTCAGTTTTTGTCAATATGTGTGAATTTCACGTCCAAAGAAAACTTTTATCAGCGTCATCTCATCCGTCTCCCTGTAAGTTTTTTTGTTGATTCATAGCAGGGTAAAACAATATCAGCGTCATATTCATGAATATGAATACTTGTTTACTCTAGCTGATTGTCAATTAATCATTTGGGTTAAACTTCATTTTCATCAAAACAGAAACACTCATTGGGACTTTTAGCTGTTTGCCTGATTAACCCAAAAGGTATTTTACAGCTACTCTAACATTAGGCTCTCTGGGCAAAGGGAGTTTATGGCATGGGGCCTACGAATAACCCCATCTGGCATTCCTTTAGGGGAGTGAAAGCGAGTGAGAGGCAAGAGAGCCCAAGCACATTACACAGATGTAAAGGCCAGTGACCTGGCAGGGGGCTGGCCCTCAGCTTGTTGCTCCCTACGCCCCAACATCCCACGCCGTGATAGGCTGATCGGGGTTCCAACTATGCCAAGCTTCCTTGTGTTCAGATTTGACACAGTGAGTATTGTGTAGGGGAGTAAACCATGAGAGCATGTGATGGCACCAGCCTGACACAGACTACACTCTAATCACATGATGGGGCCTTATAGAGTGAACATCCAAGAAAGACTGAAGTCATTCCTGAAGAGATATTTATTTGAGGGATGATACTTGGGGGTATTCTGGGGTCACTGTTAGTGGGATGGAAATTAAGAAGGTAGTTACTTACTTGTATTATAATCTATCCTGATCACTTTAAAAACTCATTTTTCAACCACTCCACAGATTTCATGTTAACAAACTATAGTTTTGGCAACTTTGTGCATGACACAAGTAATTCTTCCAACAATTGTTGACAGTCAGATTATTTCACTTATAATTCACTATATCACAATTCCAGTGGGTCAAAAGTTTACATACACTAAGTTGACTGTGCCTTTAAACAGCTTTGAAAATTCCAGAAAATTATGTAATGGCATTAGAAGCTTCGAATAGGCTAATTGACATAATTTGAGTCAATTGGAGGTGTACCTGTGGATGTATTTCAAGGCCTACCACAAGTCTGGTTCATCCTTTGGAGCATTTTCCAAAGCCTGAAGGTACCACGTTCATCTGTACAAACAATAGTACGCAAGTATAAACACCATGGGACCACACAGCCGTCATACCGCTCAGGGAGGAGACACGTTCTGTCTCCTAGAGATGAACGTACTTTGGTGCGAAAAGTGCAAATAAATCCCAGAACAACAGCAAAGGACCTTGTGAAGATGCTGGAGGAAACGGGTACAAAAGTATCTATATCCACAGTAAAACGAGTCCTATATCGACATCAGCTCAGCAAGGAAGAAGCCACTGCTCCAAAACCACCTTAAAAAAGCCAGACTACGGTTTGCAACTGCACATGGGGACAAAGATTGTACTTTTTGGAGAAATGTCCTCTGGTCTGATGAAACAAAAATGGAACCGTTTGGCCATAATGACTATCGTTATGTTTGGAAGAAAAAGGGGGAAGGCTTGAAAGCCGAAGAACACCATCCCAACCTGAAGCATGGGGGTGGCAGCATCATGTTGTGGGGGTGCTTTGCCGCAGGAGGGTCTGGTGGACTTCGCAAAATAGATGGCATCATGAGGAAGGAAAATTATGTGGTTATATTGAAGCAACATGTCAAGACATCAGTCAAGAAGTTAAAGTTTGGTCACAAATGGGTCTTCCAAATGGACAATGACCCCAAGCATACTTCCAAAGTTGTGGAAAAATGGCTTAAGGACAACAAAATCAAGGTATTGGAGTGGCCATCACAAAGCCCTGACCTCAATCCTATAGAATATTTGTGGGCAGAACTGAAAAAGCGTGTGCGAGCAAGGAGGCCTACAAACCTTACTCAGTTACACCAGTTCTGTCAGGAGGAATGGGACAAAATTCACCCAACTTATTGTGGGAAGCTTGTGGAAGGCTACCTGAAACGTTTGACCCCAAGTTAAACAATTTAAAGGAAATGCTACCAAATACTAATTGAGTGTATGTAAACTTCTGACCCACTGGGAATGTGATGAAAGAAATAAAAGCTGAAATTAATAATTCTCTCTACTATTATTCTGACATTTCACATTCTTAAAATAAAGTGGTGATCCTAACTGACCTAAGACAGGGAATATTTACTAGGATTAAATGTCAGGAATTGTGAAAAACTGAGTTTAAATATATTTGGCTAAGGTGTATGTAAACTTCCTACTTCAACTGTACATATCTACCTCAAATACCTTGTACCCCTGCACATTGATATGGTACTGCTACTTCCTGTATATACTGTAGCTTGATTCTTGTGTATTTCATTTGTTCATTTTTTACTCTGCATCGTTGGGAAGGGCTCGTTGGCATTTCAAGGTAAAGTCTACACCCGTTGTATTCGTCGCATGTGACAAATGTAACTTGATTTGAGAGGTGGAATGGATGTGAAAATTGCTGTCGAGGGCAAGGCAGCATGTGCTTGGCACCACAATGCACAGAAAAGTCTTTTTTTCTAAGTAAATCCCCTTAAGGATTATCGTAAAGTATTAACAAATACTGAGCTACTCTGAGGCTATGGCAAAATATTTACCACCTCATCATGACAGGATGATGACTATAAGACCACACAATATAACGGTACAAAGATGAGTCTGACCTTTTAAACACACACTAATGAACTTTGAACTGATCACTAAAAATAACATGTAGACCTACGCACTTAGCCCACCACAATGAGTGTGGGAGTGGTGGAGAGTGTGTGCACTGTGGAGTGTGGGTGGAGGGCCTGGCTTCTACATGCTGCTGAAGTAAATTGCTATTGCAAGTTCATAGGAGTTCAGTGGGGCCATAGAGGACTGGAGCTGAGGTGTGAGGACCACCTCTGTAGGATTTTGCTAAATAAATGAGTAGGCGCCACAGTATTTATTAATCCTCTCACCATGGTGGGCAAAAATGCTTTGTGATGTAAAGGTTTTATAAGCTATTCATAAACTATAGCCTAATTACCCATCAAAAGCTTTTTGTTGCCTATACAGCAGAATCTATCCTAAAAAAAAATGTTCTTGTGAGTGAAGTCGGTTAGCCTATTATTTGATGTAAAGTATTTTCTGGGCACATTTACGGGCTAACATGAAGAGACAAGTGAGACAGCTAACTTGTGGCAGAGGAGCAGAGACAGTGCTAGACTAGAGGCGTGCTGGGAAATGGTTCTTGCTATTCTGATTCTTTGTGATGTCCAACTCTGACGTCACCCCATTGAGGTTGAAATCTCAAATGGTTAAGGTAATCAATCAATCAATCAATCATTTTTATTTCTAAAGCACATTTAAAAACAACACGAGTTGACCAAAGTGCTTTACAGACCCAACTGTACAAGACATATAGACAAATACACCATAAAACAAAACAAAACACCACATGTTGCTAAGAACAGTTAAAAACAGCGGAGAAGAGGTGGGTCTTCAGCCTAGATTTAAAACACTCGACGGAATCACAGGATTTAATGTGTAAAGGGAGACTATTCCAAAGACGCGGTGCTGCTACCGCAAAGGCACGATCTCCCTTGGTTATTAACCGAGATTTTGGAACATTTAAAATGAAGCTTTGAGATGATCTTAGTGGTCTAGCAGCAACATGATGCTGTAACAAACTAGAGATATATACAGGGGCAAGCCCATGTAAACCTTTAAAGACCATCAAGAGGACCTTGAAATGCACCCTATACTCCACAGGAAGCCAGTGCAAAGAAGCCAGCACCGGAGAGATACTGGAACATTTCCTGGTACCAGTCAACAGTCTGGCCGCAGCATTCTGGACCAGTTGTAGCCGTGAAAGCAACTTCTTAGACAACCCCAAATAAAGAGAATTACAATAATCCAATCTGGACGAAATAAATGCATGGATCACAGTTTCCATGTCTTTGAAAGACAGGAAGCCTTTCAATTTGGCAATGCCCCTCAATTGAAAAAAGCTGCCCTTAACCACAGCATTTACTTGTTTATCGAATTTTAGTTCGGAGTCAAAAATCACACCAAGGTTCCTCACCTGAGTATTAACATTAGAGGCCAGAGGGCCCAAGTCAAGTGCGATCTGTTTTGCTAGCTTTGGTGGGCCAAAAATCACCACTTCGAATTTGGATTCGTTCAGCTGAAGGAAACTTGATGCCATCCACAGCTTTATTTCGTCCAGACAGTTCAGCAATGCTGACCATTTTGAGATGTCATTCAATTTCAAAGGAAGATACAACTGGGTGTCATCTGCATAACAATGGTATGCCACACCATGCTTTTGACAGATTAATCCCAGAGGGAGCATATATAAGGAAAACAAGACAGGGCCAAGACACGAACCCTGAGGGACCCCAGAGACGATGGAACGAGCGGAGGAAATAGAGCTCCCTATTTCCACCGCAAAGGTTCTCCCCTGTAAATACGATGAAAACCACCCTAATGCAATCCCCCCAATGCCCACCCAAAGACTCAGACGCTCAATGAGAATCCCATGATCCACTGTATCGAATGCAGCACTCAGATCCAGCATCACTAAGACAGCACAGTTCCCAGAATCTACCGACAAAAGCAAGTCGTTGGTCACCTTGAGAAGGGCAGTTTCTGTACTATGCTGAGGCCTAAAACCCGACTGGAATGTATCAAAAATATTGTTTTTATTTAAAAAAGTTGACAGTTGATTAAGAACTACCTTCTCCAGCATTTTAGCTAAAAAAGGCACCTTAGAGATAGGTCTATAATTGTTTAACACCGACGGGTCTAAACTCGTTTTTTTTAAAAGAGGCTGCACAAGAGCGTGCTTAAAATATGATGGCACAAGCCCCTCTATAAGACTCTGATTCACTACAGATGATATAGTAGGACCCACCGCATCCCAAACCTGAATTAGCAAGCGGGGCGGGATGATATCAAGAGAGCAATAAGATAGCTTGAGATGTTGGGCAATTTCTAACAGGTCCGAAGTAGTTACCGGCTCAAATGTACTTAACTGGCCAGAGGTAAAAGAATCAGGAGGAGATTGAATATGGCTTAGAACGCGGACAGAACTAGAGATGCTGGCTCTAATAGCGGAGATTTTATCCATAAAAAACTGCAAAAAAGATTCACAAGCTCTCTCTGAATTATCGAAGACAATAGGGCATGCAGGATTTAAAACTGTATTAATTACCCTAAATAATATTTTAGGACTGTGCTGATTCTTAGAGATTAAATGGGAGAAATGCTGCACCTTCGCCGCTTTGACAAACTGTTGGTAAGACACCATACACTCTCTGAGTATCTCGTATGAGACCTGAAGTCTGTCCTTCTTCCATTTCCTCTCTGCCTGCCTCCAAGGTAAGATTTAAGTTTAGGATTAGGTAAGGGTTTAGGGTAGGGATGTCCTGGATAGCACTAACAGCTGAGAAATAGGAACAGTTATTTTCCTCAGATGAGGACATCTTTAGTACTGGAGCAATGAGGGGAGCAACACCACCATCAAACCAACAGTAACTGGTCAGTGCAGCCTAACCTAGCTGCCCGGACTGCCCTCTTCTCCTCACCACAGCACAGTCACCATGAATATACATGTCCCCCTCATAACAACCGGAAATGGTGTTAGGATAATTTACAGTCAGGGATGAATGCTTCAAACACATGCCATGAGTTTAGGCCACCTAATCTTTGATCCCTCCTCTCTCGCGGTCCTCTCACAGCTTTTACCACTAGATTAGCTAGTAATAATTAGTTTATCGTTCTCAGCAGGCAAGCTGAATTGGCATCAAGTGGCTTTCATTCTGTTTTCACCAGGAGGGCTGAGCCTAGGGCCAAAGGAAAGGGGTTTACCACTGCCCCCCCATTTGTGGGGGTCATTTGTGGGGGTCATTTGTGGGGGTACTCGGGACCATATTAATTGGATTAAATGGCGACTCTAGAAGATTTTCATATAGATTTTGACAGCTCTGGGAGAAATGTGTAAATGCAATTACGTCTGCCACTGTGAGTGGCAATTGTTGTCTATGACCCACATTGACGACCAACTAACGACCAACTGGCCAAGGGTCAAATCAAATCAAATCCAAATTAAATTTTATTGGTCACATACACGTGGTTAGCAGATGTTATTGTGTTTGTAGCGAAATGCTTGTGCTTCTAGCTCCGACAGTGCAGTACTATCTAACAATCATATCTAACAGTTTCACAGCATATACCCAAACACACAGAAATCTAAGAAAGAAAGGATTGAGAATATATACATATACTGTATGCAGAAACATTATTAAAGTGAATAGTGTTTCATTCTTTAAGTGGCCGGTGATTACTAATCTATGTCTATAGGCAGCAGTCTCTGATGTACTAGAGATGGCTGTTTATCAGTCAGTGGCGAAGTATAGAGTACAATACAGTATATATATATATGAGATGGGTGATGCCATATGTGCACACAATTTGACTAACTAAGATACCGTAGAATAGCGTAGAGTGCAGTTTATACATAGAGATGGGTGATGCAGGTACGGATACATACAGTAATTCAAATGTCCTGTGATTTCTTATCGGTGACTAAAGGCAGCCACGCACCTTCAACCTGACCATTGGCCTAACTATTGGCCAGGCTTATGACAAATGAGTCACAGTGGCCAAGAAAGGCTGGCCTTGTTTTCACAGTCCCTACTTCCAGACCAAACATTTTTTTTGACAAAACTGCTGACCAATAGTTAGGCCAACAGTCAGGTTGAACTTGAATCCTGAGGTTAAATGATTTGCTGTTCTCTCAGGGCTTAAATGCATTTATTCAAGAAGTTACCGTTTAACTAAATTCTGCTGACATAGCAGTTCAAGCTCTTTTATATGAGGTGTGCCATAAATTTAAAAGTGAAAGGACAAATCTAGTGCTATCTAGGCCTAAATCTAGACACACGTTCTTCAACATCAGTATTGCTAGTTGTATTTGTATTTATTATGGATTGCTTTTTGGCAATTTCAGGATGAAGCCAGATTTCAACAGGTCCAATTGTAATCGGGGCCAGTCCACCAAACTTTATAACCCTGTCTGTGGAATTAGAGCACATCTTATAATTTTATTTCACCTTTATTTAACCAGGTAGGCCAGTTGAGAAGTTCTCATTTACAACTGCGACCAAAAACAACACAGAGTTACACATGAGAATAAAACAAACGTACAGTCAATAACACAATAGAGAATCTATATACAGAGTGTGCAAATGTAGTGCAAAATGCAGTAAGGTTAGGAAGGTAGGACCATAAATAGGCCATAGTGGCGAAATAAGTTACAGATTAGAATGAACACTGGAGTGATAGGTGTGCAAATGATGATGTGCAAATAGAGATACTGGAGTGCAAAATGAGCTAAAATAATACATATGGGGATGAGGTAGTAGAGTTGGCTATTTACAGAAGGGCTATATACAGGTGCAGTGATCGATAAGCAGCTCTGACAGCTGATGCTTAAAGTTAGTGAGGGAGATAGGAACCTCTAGCTTCAAGGATTTTTGCAGTTCGTTCCAGTCATTGGCAGCAGAGAACTGGAAGGAATGGCGGCCAAAGGAGGTGTTGGCTTTGGGGGTGACCAGTGAAATATACCTGCTGGAGCGCATGCTACGGGTGGGTGTTGCTATGGTGACCAGCGAGTTGAGATAAGGTGGGGATTTACCTAGTAAAGACTTATAGATGACCTGGAGCCAGTGGGTTTGGCAGCGAATATGTAATGAGGGCCAGCCAACGAGAGAATACAGGTCGCAGTGGTGGGTAGTATATGGGGCTTTGGTAACAAAACGGATGGCACTGTGATAGATTACATCCAATTTGCTGAGTAGAGTGTTGGAGGCTATTTTGTAAATGACATCGCCGAAGTCAAGGATCGGTAGGATAGTCAGTTTTACAAGGGCATGTTTGGCAGCATGAGTGAAGGAAGCCGTGTTGCGGAATAGGAAGCCGATTCTAGATCTAATCTTGGATCAGAGATGGTCAATGTGAGTCTGGAAGTTGAGTTTACAGTCTAACCAGACACTTAGGTATTTGTAGGTGTCGACGTATTCAAAGTCAGACCCGTCGAGAGTAGTGATGATAGTCCGGTGGGCGGGTGCGGGCAGCGTTCGATTGAAAAGCATGCACTTAGTTTTACTAGCATTTAAGAGCAGTTGGAGACCACGGAAGGAGTGTTGTATGGCATTGAAGCTCGCCTGAAGGTTAGCCAACACAGTGTCCAGAGAGGGGCCAGATGTATACAGAATGGTGTCGTCTGCGTAGAGATGGATCAGAGAGTCACCAGCAGCAAGAGCGACATCGTTGATGTATATAGAGAAAAGGGTTAGCCCAAGAATTGAACCCTGTGGCATCCCCATAGAGACTGCCAGAGGACCGGACAATAGGCCCTCCGATTTGACACACTGAACTCTGTCTGAGAAGTAGTTGGAGAACCTGGCAAGGCAGTCACTTGAGAAACCAAGGCTGTTGAGTCTGCCAATAAGAATGCGGTGATTGACAGAGTCGAAAGCCTTGGCCAGGTCGATGAAAGACGGCTGCACAGTACGGTCTTCTATCGATGGCAGTTATGATACCGTTTAGTACCTTGAGCGTAGCTGAGGTGCACCCATGACCAGCTCGGGAAACCAGATTGCATGGTGGAGAAGGTACGGTGGGATTCAAAGTGATTGGTGATCTGTTTATTAACTTGGCTTTCGAAGACTCTGGAAAGGCAGGGCAGGATGGATATAGGTCTGTAACAGTTTGGGTCTAGAATGTCTCCCCCTTTGAAGAGGGGGATGACCGCAGCAGCTTTCCAATCTCTAGGGATCTCAGACGATACGAAAGAGAGGTTGAACAAGCTAGAAATAGGGGTTGCAACAATTTTGGCTGACAATTTTAGATATAAAGGGTCCAGATTGTCTCTTCAGAACATCAGCTGGATTTGGGTGAAGGAGAAGCGGGGAGGGCTTGGGCAGGTTGCTGCGGGGGGTGCAGAGCTGTTGGCCGGGGTAGGGGTAGCCAGGTGGAAAGCATGGTCAGCCGTAGCAAAATGCTTATTGAACTTTTCGATTATCGTGTATTTATCGGTGGTGACAGTGTTTGCTAGCCTCAATGCAATGGGCAACTGGGAGGAGATGCTCTTATTCTCCATGGACTTTACAGTGTCCCAGAACTTTTTGGAGTTAGTACTACAGGATGCAAATTTCTGTTTGAAAAAGCTGGCCTTTGCTTTTCTAACTGACTGTGTGTATGTGTTCCTGACTTCCCTGAAAAGTTGCATATCGCGGGGGCTATTCGATGCAAATGCAGTGCGCCACAGTTTTTGTGTTGGTCAAGTGCAGTCAAGTCTGGGGTGAACCAAGGGCTATATCTGTTCTTAGTTCTAAGTTTTTTGAAAGGGGCATGCTTATTTAGGATGGTGAGGAAAGCACTTTTAATGAACAACCAGGTCAATATCCTTCCAGGATACCTGGGCCAGATCGATAAGAAAGGCTTTTAGGGTGTTTTAGGGAGCGTTTGACAGTGATAAGGGGTGGACGTTTGACCACGGACCCATTACGAATGCAGGCAATGAGGCAGTGATCACTGAGATCCTGGTTGAAAACAGAGGTGTAGGCAAGCATCCCCAAAATTATCAATATAACATACATGTATGCTGAATTTTCGTTCATCCAGAATAAGACTAGACCTGTTCCTCCCCATTCCATGGATTTGGTCTTCTTGAGATTTTCCCAATCGCAAATGTCTCAAACCCCACCCACAAACATTCAGATTTCTGTTCAGAGCAGTTCCTGCTATCGGTACCATATTTCTCAAAAAAGGGAGGAGACTTAACTGGGGAGCACTGAGCAGGACAGTTTGTGGTTGCATTGTATGGCAGTATGTCTGGAGTATGATAAACCCCATGTCCGCAGTCTCCAGATACATAGGGTCATATCCTGATACAGAAAGGTGGTAGTTCCTCAGATAGTGATGCACTCAGTGCACTCTCACCCTCCCTGCCAGTACCTTCACTACTGCTTTCTGGGAGATGCATCAGAGAAAGACAGGTCGAATAAACACTATAAATAGGTTTTAATTCAGCATGCCTACATGTAGGCTAGCCTTCTATGTTCCTGAAAATTAATTAATTTAAAATTAATAAATTATACAGCCCAAATCAAAATGTGCATATAGGCCTGAAAGTGGAACTACAGTGTCTTCAGAAAGTATTTCTACCCCTTGACATATTCCACATTTCACTTACAGCCTGCATTAAAATTGATTAAATCAAAATTCTCACCCATTTAGACATTTTTGCCAATTTATTGAAAATGAAATACAGAAATATCTCATTGACATCAAGTATTCAATACTTTGTAGAATCACCTTTGGCATAGCTGTGAGTCTTTCTGGGTAAGTCTCTAAGAGCTTTCCACAGCTGGATTGTGCAACATTTTCCCATAAGTCTGTTCAGAATTCTTCAAGCTCTGCCAAATTGGTTGTTGATCATTGCTAGACAACCATTTTCAGGTCTTGCCATTGATTTAAGTAGATTTAAGTCAAAACTGTAACTCTGACATTCATTCACTGTCTTTGTTTGTACCATGTTTTGTACTGCTACCATGTTGTGTTGATACCATGTTGTTGTCATGTTATGTTGCTACCATGCTGTGTTGTCATGTGTTGTTGCCTTGCTATGTTGTTGTCTTAGGTCTCTCTTTAGGTAGTGTTGTTTTGTCTCTTGTCGTGATGTGTGTTTGGTCCTATATTTATATTTTATTTATTTGTCTTTTTTTTTTAAATGTCTAATCCCAACCCCCGTCCCCATAGAAGGTCTTTTGCCTTTTGGTAGGCCGTCATTGTAAAAAAGAATTTGTTCTTTACTGACTTGCCTAGTTAAATAAAGGTTAAATAAACTAAATTATTGGTAAGCAACTCCAGTGTATATTTCAAATCAAATCAAATGTTATTGGTCACATACAAGTGGTTAGCAGATGTTATTGCGGGTGTAGCGAAATGCTTATGGGTGTAGCGAAATGATTGTATGCTTGATTTCGCCATGTGTTTGTAAGGATTTATGTTCAGAGAGGTCTCTGGAAGTCTCTATGTTTGTGTTGGAATTGGTCCCCAATTAAAGGCAGCTGCTCCGCATTGCCTCTAATTGGGGAGCCTATTTAAATTCAGTTTTTCCACCTGTGTTTGTTGGTTTTTGTCCACGCCAGTTCATGGCTACTGTCTCGCCTTTGTTTGGTATTTTCGATTACTTCACTGGAATAAAGGAATTTATTCTCACCATAGCTCTGCGCTTCGGGTCCTGTCTCATAGTGATCGTGACAGTGCTTTAGGTTATTGTCCCGCTGAAAGGTGAATTCATCTCAGTGTCTGGTGAAAAGCAGACAACCAGGTTCAGTAAATGTTTTTATGCTGAAAAACTCCCCAGTTATGAACCCATAACATGATGCAGCCACCACTATGCTTGAAAATATAGAGAGCGGTGCTCAGTAATGTGTTGTATTGAATTTGACCCAAACATAACATTTTGTATTTAGGACAAAACGTTAATTGCTTTGCCACATTTTTTTGCAGTATTACTTTAGTGCCATGTTGCAAACAAAATGAATGTTTTGGAATTTAAAAATATTTACAGGCTTACTTCTTTTCTCTTTGTCAATTAGGTTAGTATTGTGGAGGGATTACAATGTTGTTGATCCATCGTCAGTGTTCTCCTATCAGAACCATTAAACTCTAACTGTTTTAAAAGTCACCATTGTCATGTTGAAATCCCTGAGCGGTTTCCTTCTTCCCCGGCAACAAAGTTAGAAAGGACTCCTGTATCTTTGTAGTGACTGGGTGTTTTGATACACTATCCAAAGTTTAATTAACTTCACCATGCTCAAATGGATATTCAATGTCTGCTTTTTTGTTTTTACCCATCTACCAATAGGTGCCCTTTTTTGCAAGTAATTGGAAAACCTTGCTGGTCTTTGTGGTTGAATCTGTGTTTGAAATTCACTGCTCGACTGAGGGACCTTACAGATAGATACCTGTATGTGTGGGGTACAGAGATGAAGAATGGGAGAAACTCCCCAAATAAACGTGTGCCAAGCTTGTCACGTACCCAAGAACCCTCGAGTCTGTACTCGCTGCCAAAGGTGTTTCAACAAAGTACTGAGTAAAGGGTCTGGATACTTTTATAATGTGCAAAAAAATCGAAAAACCAGTTTATGCTTTGTCATTATGGTGTATTGTGTGTAGATTATTGATGGGGCAAAAATCTGTTGTAGAATAAGGCTGTAACGTAACAAAATGTGAAAAAGTCAAGGGGTCTGAATACCGAAAGGTAGCAAGGCATTTAACCCTAATTTGCTCCAGGGGCTTGTATGTAGGCCTTCTTTGTAAATAAGAATTTGTTCTTAACGGACTTGCCTAGTTATATAAAATACTTACCGAATGCAATGGTTATGTGGTCTCAATGAAATTATCCATATCCTATAGGCTACGAAGTAGGCTACGAAGTGCATGCTCAGAGAAGCACAGAGCAAAGTTATATTTCTAAGATAGCTGCTGGGATGATGTAAATAAAACTAGGCTGCATTACAATTAATATTCTAGGGCGGACTAGCCTATAGCCTATAGCCTATATTCTATTCAGTTTGAGAAGGAGAACGCAAAGATGAGAAGGAGAACCGGAGGTCAACTTTGATAGCTTACTACTACCATAATTCATTTTTATTAAAAACAATGTTTCTTGCCCTTTATGTATTTATCAGAGTTATTGACCGCACAATAAGCCAGATTCAAGTAACTTGAGGCACATTGTGGTGCTGAAACTTGAAGCAGCAGCTTGGCACAATCAATCGGAAATGGATAGTTCATGGTGCTGAAAGCAGGCAAATTCGAGTATGCATAATTCGTTTTTGCATAATTCGAGTATGCATAAAGTGTCTTCATTTTAAGTAGACTTTACTAAAAACAACAGGGTTTTGTGTTGGAGCCTATTTCTTCCCATTTAAGAAATAATGGGTAGGCCTACCTGTTTGACAGACGAAATTACGCTATAGGCTGATAAATCCATAGATTTTGTGGGTCAATTCCTGAACCCACCATGCACTCTTTAAATAGCCTACCTCTGTATCAGTGAAGGTATGTTAAATACAATCATAAATTAATGCAATGCTTTTACTATAAAAGGAGATATTTCCACCCATACTCTTGTCCAAGTTCGTCTGCGAACCCACAACTTTCTGGCCTGCATCCCTTGGCAAAAAAATCCTGATTTGCCATGTAGCCTAATGCTTACAGGATGAAGAACAGTTTCTAAAAGTGAATACTAAGGCTCTGATCTGTCCAAGAAGTGATGTTAAAACGGTAGACATGTTTTCTGCTATCCACTTTGTTTTAATTATTATTTGGGTATAGGGGAGGGTCACAGGTTTTTTTTCATGTTTTCAGGGAAGGTTTAGGTAAAATATATTTTGCTGAAGGGACGGCCATCCATTTTCATTTCAGAGATCCGATTTTCTCCATGTAACCCTTATTATAAATAACGTTCACTACCTTATCAACCCAAAAATAAATACCATGTCATTTCATCAACCCAAAATCACAATTGAATCAATATAATTAATTAGATAGATCCCAGGAACCACCACATGTGGATGCTATTTCTCAAGCCTACTGTGCCGAGTCTAGGCTACTGTGCAATTGTGTAGGATAGGATATTGCGAAACACCTAACCGTAGGCAATTTTCCTTTCTATTATTCACGACAGTAGATTATCCGGTTATGAAATGTACGTTTCACCTGAAATAGGCTATTAAATCATAAAGTCGTAGGCATATGTTGTTGTTAGACCCTAATGTGTCTTTTCTCACGGATGTCAATGAATAAATGGACGATCGAAACTCATAATTGTGCATGTGACTGGATGGTGAGAGCCCAGTAATATATTGACTGCAGTCCCTTTAATCATAGAGGCTATTGTTACTTTGTGTCTATAAAACCAACTTGTTTCCATTTCTATAGTCATGTTACGAAGAGTATTTTTTAATGTCGGCCTTTAACCAGATCCAAATATTTTCTCATGGACTGACTAGGCTATACAATTTTCTGCCCATATGAACAAATGTATTTTAGGTCATAGCCTAAAAAACTGCCACACATTATTTAATGAAAAGCAGCAAACATACAAACCATTGTTTCACATTATTTAACAACAGACGTGTAAACACAAACATGCAATAGACTACAACTTGCTTCACAGCCGTTTCCCGCCCAAAATAAAGGGGAACTCGATGTATTGTAGCTTACAGTGCGCGGAGGATTCTGTAGTCTGTATATGGTATTGTACTGTCGCATCTTGCACGACAATAAAAAACACTTAAGCACAAAAATACACTTAAGCACATAGAACTATAAAATACTTCCTGCAACCCAATAATCTTCCACCCTTGAACCCCCTCACTACCCCTGCTTTACTTCACCCTCAGAGCTTGAGAGGCTACAGTTGGATGAAAGGACAGTTGCCTTTGCTCTCTTCCAATGGCCTACATCCATGTTTGGGAGGGTAAGGACATAAATGAATGTTGAACTACGTCATTAGTATAACTGTTGAGACAAACAAAATCTAACAGGAAATGTGCTGTTATTGTCCAACTAGTGACTGGCGAGCCAACACCTTTAGGATCTGACGGGATAGGAAGGGGTCAAGGGGTTCGTGTCGGTGTATCATGCTTTACAGAAGGCTTAAGATGGGTGTTGACAGTCTAAATTTAAACGTCAACTTTCCTTGAGTGACGGCTACTTTTAGGTCCCAGTTCATCTCAACACCGTTGGGACAGGGCTGATCTGTAGCTGTGGTATTCTACAAAAAACAAAAAAAAATGTTCCCCCTAGAAGAGAATTATAGGATCTCTGTGCAAACTCCTTATGTGTTCCTCATTATTTATGCAGCCATACCAAGACCACGATGTAATGCATAGTAGAGAAATTATCATGCTTCCTATCTGGCAGCTAACCAGCAACCCAAAAGGCATAACCTGAGGTAGTGTAACAGTGATATGAGTTAGTATACTGTAGGTAAAATATACATGATATGGGTTGCCAAAGGCTCCATGAACTCCCCTCTGTCTGGGTCCTTTAACTACTGGCAGTGTGCCTAGCTGGATTATGTTCCTCTCAGGATCTCCCTAGAGGAGACCTCTTTGACAACTGGAGAGGGACTACGACTGGGGAAAGTGGAAGGCAGGCGACAGCTGGACTTGAAGCACGCTGATGCAATCGTCGCTACTCATTTCAGACTGAGGAAGAAGTAATGGTACTGAAGAAAAACAATATAACAAGGAAATCCATTACCAATGAGTGATTACTTTGAGTGATAATTACATTATAATTACAATGTGACAATGCTGTGATTAGTAGCTATCAGTTAACAGGATCTGATACATCTATGCTGTGATTATTCTATATCTGGATTAATCACTTGTACAAATCTTCCTAAGACTCACAGCAATGTCAATGTGAGGAAATGGGTGATTCCTGATTGCTCGGTAATCAAATCTATGATGATTAACACTGACAAGCACAGTGTATCTTCCCACCTTTGTTCTAACATTTTTAATGCATGACCTTCCCTTTAAGGTTATAGGCTACAGAAATGTCTCCTTAACAGGTAACCTAATCAAACCTAATCAAAGCGTGGAAAATAGCCTACTCACACTTCTCGCCCATTTACTGTGTCCAGACCCTTTACGTCAACAGAAACCCACTCTCAACCCCCAATAGCATCAGCAACAGGTGGCTAAAGACAGTGGAACAACTTGGGATCATTATCCATGTGGTGGGGGTGAACCTTTTGCCGTGGAGATTAAAAGCACAAAGTGGGCAACCTCACTGTCTGTCTGAACACTTTCCAGAAACATTTGAACCTTTTAATGGCCTTGAAACTGACAGGGCTGCGGTCATCTGTTTCAAGGCTACACCACAAACTGTTATGCCTGTGTTATACAAAGGAGTTTCTTCTTATCTAATATTGTGAGGATGAAATGGCAGTGCAATTTATACCCATTAACTATGAACAGCCAAATGTATTGAGATAACACAATCTTTCATGGGCTTCTTTTCAAGAGCAGCTGCCAAAGAATACACAATGCACATCGAGACTGGCCAGAGAATCAGTGAGAGTGGAAATACACCCTTCGCCTATTAGTCTGTACATAGGCTACATACAGTGCATTATGGAAGTATTCAGACCCCTTGACTTTTTCCATATTTTGTTACGTTACAGCCTTATTCTAAAATGTATTAAATTGTTTGTTTTTCATCAATCTACACACAATACTCTATAATGACGAAGCGAAAACAGGTTACATTTTTGCAAATGTATAAAAAATAAATAAATACCTTATTTACATAAGTATTCAGACCCTTTGCTATGAGACTCGAAATTGAGCTCAGGTGCACCCTGTTTCCATTGATTAACCTTGAAGTGTTTCTACAACTTGATTGGAGTCCACCTGTGGTCAATTAAATTGATGACATGATTTGGAAAGGCACACACCTGTCTATATAAGGTCCCACAGTTGACAGTGCATGTCAGAGCAAAGGTCATGAGGTCGAAGGAATTGTCAATGCAATGTGTCGAGGCACAGATCTGGGGAATGGTACCAAAACATTTCTGCAGCATTGAAGGTCCCCAAGAACACAGTGGCCTCCATCATTCCTAAATGGAAGAAGTTTGGAACCACCAAGCCTTTTCCTAGAGCTGGCCATCCGGCCAAACTGAGCAATCGGGGGAGAAGGGCCTTGGTCAGGGAGGTGACCAAGAACCCGATGGTCACTCTGACACTCCAGAGTTCCAGAGCACCCAGTAGTCCAAATCACTTATGGTAGAGTGGCCAGATGGAAGCTACTCCTCAGTAAAAGGCACATGACAGCCCGCTTGGAGTTTGCCAAAAGGCACCTAAAGACTCTCAGACCATGAGAAACAAGATTCTCTGGTCTGATGAAACCAAGATTGAACTCTTTAGCCTGAAACCTGGCACCATCCCTACGGTGAAGCATGGTGGTGGCAGCATCATCCTGTGGGGATGTTTTTCAGCGGCAGGGACTGGGAGACTAGTCAGGATCGAGGGAAAGATGAACTCGGCAAAGTACAGAGAGATCCTTGATGAAAACCTGCTCCAGAGTGCTCAGGTGCTCAGACTGGGGTGAAGGTTCACCTTCCAACAGGACAACGACCCTAAGCACACAGCCAAGACAACACAGGAGTGGTTTCAGGGACAAGTCTCTGAATGTCCTTGAGTGGCCCAGCCAGAGCCCGGACTTGAACCCGATCGAACATCTCTGGAGAGACCTGAAAATAGCTGTGCAGCGACGCTCCCAATCCAACCTGACAGAGCTTGAGAGGATCTGCAGAGAAGAATGGGAGAAACTCCACAAATACAGGTGTGCCAAGAAAACTTGAGGCTGTAATCGCTGCCAAAGTACTGAATAAAGGGTCTGAATATGTGATCATTCATTTTTTTTTTTTTATATATATACATTTGGTTTTGCTTTTTCATTATGGGGTAGTGTGTTGATTGATGATAATTATTTATTTTTTTATCAATTTTAGAATAAGGCTGTAACGTAACAAAATGTGAAAAACGTCAAGGGGTCTGAATACTTTCCAAATGCACTATAATAGAAATAGCCATAATTCATAAATGGCACCATGCAGGGTTCTATGTGGAACCATTTTGGTTCAGTGAAGAAGAAAAGGGTTCTATATAGAACTTTTAGGGGTTCCATATATGAAGCAAGAGAGAACCCTTTTTGGTTCTATAAGGAACCTTTTTTTTTAAGAGTGTAACCATCATCTGCACAACATCACCTTGATAACCAGGGTTGGATAAAAAAAAAGGGCTGTGTCAAAAGCTGTGTCAAAAGCCTGCACACCCAGTAGCTCTCCAGATGGAGGGTTGGCCACGTGTTTTATACAGTAGACTAACAGTGCAGTTATTCTACTTTGTGGGGGGTTAAGTGCCTTGATCAAGGTCACAACTGCAGGAGCTAGTAAGCCTACATGGGATCAGAGGCCAGCAGCCTTCTAGTGTCAACACCACATACATGCTGACTTTTTCATGTAGGCTACATAGAGACATACACAAATTATTGGTCATGGAAAAGTCATGAAATTCCATTTGTTCAAATGTGTATGAACCATTAACAGTGAATAATCAGAGCTCTCTATTGCATAGTGTAATTTGTTCATTTCTGTGAAACATTCATTTCTGTGAAACTACGTGTATGTGGCACGCTCGACTGGCAGACTGACACCAGATAGCAATCTGGACCGTGTTAGATTGAAGGGTGATTAGCTCGGAATTTAGTTTGAAGGTAAATTAATGACATTCTCTGAACTGTATGTTGCATCAGTGTGATGTGTATGCTGTTCACTAGTCTCAGTCAATGATAGCATACCAGGGAGAACGAAAATGAATGTCAAACGTTGATATGCAGCCAGAAAGTAATACACATATTGTATTATGCATGTAGCTGCTAGCCAACTCGCTAATACAGTATGTAGCTACCTTTCTATAGTTATCCCCTTATGCCCACTTTTCTCACCCGTTTTAAACCGGAGGTCTTCATCATCTGATGAGCCGAATTCTTTCAGGAGGGACATAAACAGGATGCCAAAGGCGTTCTGGATTCCGAACACCGCTCCATTGCACCACATGGCAGCCAGCATAACCACCCACCCCCATCCTCCTTCTGGGTGCTCGAACTCAGGCTCCCCCGCAGCCACGGAGACCTGCTCTTGGATGGTTCCTTTGCCACCCCCGTTCTCCTTCTTCTCCTCAGCTTCGTCCGGGCGCTTTTCATATGACTTCATTGGTGTCTCTTCCGCAGGCTCAGCAGCAACCATTTCTTTAGTTGTGTCAGATTCATTGTCTGTCATGTTTGTACCTTCTGTCATTTTTTGGCACGACTATGCAGATTGTTAACGCTGTCAAATATGATGACAGCAATGATATGACTATGCCGCAAACAAGTCTAAATGATGTGCTCTCAAGCTGCAGTCAAGCCCAACTGAAGAGATTCAGATGATGGTATGCCCCAAAATGTGTCTATCTACAAATATGAAGACTGCATCTCCTTTCAGCGAATTGTTACCGAGAAGTTGCATCCATTCAGAAGCAGTAGCCGTATTGAAATGTTCTACCACCTGCCCGCACAGTCTGTAGTGCGTGTCAAACGTCAGTGTTGCAATAATGTATAAATAGATGCCCCAGAGGGGCGGGACGTGCGTACATTATACCGGGTTTTTGTCGCTGATTGAAGTCACTGCCGTATTTTTCAAGTATGACGTCAGAACATTGAATCATTACTGTAGTGTTTGAAAAAGTTTTTTTTTGTATATTTGTTTAAGATAAGATCCACAACACATTCATTACTCTCTCTTATACAGAGGAGTTATCGTGCTCTTGTAAGGAAAAAGTCAATTTAGATGTCTCGGAACTATAATTTGTGCTGTATTGAGTAAGGGATAATCAACTAGGGGCCTTGCGTTCTTTGGATAATAATGAACGACGTGGAAGGTGTGTTCCCAACGTTTTCTAAATTATCTGCATGATACGCCTGTACATTGTTAAAAACTAAATCTATAACTTTTAAATATGACTTCATTTAAATAATACTTAATTTGACTATTTTTGCTATTGATTTCAGTACACCATAGACCAGATGTTTCAAGATAATAAAGTCAAACAGCGACCTCTTGTGTACAAAGTTTACTATCCCCAGAAACATCCAGCAATTTAATACCAACACTTCTGATTTCATATGCATATAATTTCATATCTGCCAGCAACCTTTTCATACCTGAAAGCTGACTGAAATATACCAATTTATCTAACGTCAGATTAGTTGTGACATATGAAGGTAAATCTATATACCTAAGGCTTTTGTGGCAGCAAAGTGAAAAGTAGAATACTTAGTCCCTTCTCCACAGTTACATGGTTTAATTGTCCCACCCTTTATGAAATCTTCTCTCTACTCTCAACCACCTAGATAAGAGGAATACCTACGTGAGAATTCAGTTAATTGACTATAGCTTGGCATTCAACACCATAGTCCCCTCCAAGCTCGGGACCCTTGTATTCCTGCAACTGGATCCTGGACTTCCTGATGTGCCAACACCAGGTAGTGAGGGTAGGCAACATCACCTCGGCTATGCACGACTCAAGTTTGCTGACGACACAACGATGGTAGGCCTGATCACCGACGACAATGAGACAGCTTTTAGGGATGAGGTCAGTGGCATGGCAGTGGTGCCAGGACAACCTCTCCCTCAACATTAGTAAGACCAGAGCTGATCGTGAACTACAGGAAACGGGGGGCGAGCTCGCCCCCATCGATGGGGCTGCAATAGAGCACGTTGAGAACTCCAAGTTCCTTGGTGTCCAAATCACTAAGGGCTTAAAATGGTCCATACACACGCAGTTGTGAAGAAGGCGCGAAAGCACCCCTTCCCCATCACGAGGTTGAAGATTTGGCACGTGCCCTCAAATCCTCAAAACGTTCTACAGCTGCACCATTGAGAGCATCTTGACTGGCTGCATCACTGCTTGGTATGGCAACTGCACCGCCCTCGATCGCATGGTGCTACATGACTGGGGCCGAGCTTCCTGCCATCCAGGACCTCGCTATCAGGCGGTGTGCAAGGAAGGCCCAGAAAAATGGCAAAGTCTCCAGCCACGCAAGATATAGACTGTCCTCTCTGCTTCCGCACGGCAAGTGGTCCCAGATAAACAAGTCGGACACGAACAGCTTATATCCCCAAGCCATAAGACTGCTAAATAGCTAACAAAATGACTACAGACAATCTGCATTGACCCTTTTATTTTTGCACCGACTATGCACATGCTACACGCTCAAACACAACACCCCGACACATTCATACTAACACACACACAATCGTCATATATCCTGATGCCAAGTCACCTTACCCCTATACATATCTACCCTTACCACTTCAGTATCTCTGCACATTGTAAACATGGTATTGAAACTGAACATGTGTTCTTACTTCTCATGTTTTCCTTTTTAATAGTACTACCAATATTGATTACTGCATTGTTGGGAAAGAGTTTGCAAGCAAGGCATTTCACTGTACTTGTGCAAGTGACAAAAAATAAATAAATTGTAAAACCTCTGAAAAGAACAGCATGAGACAGATGTACAAAATAAATGTAATCATTGAGACAATGCTTCCGCGATGTACAAGTAGAGATTAAAATACAGAAAATATTTTAGAGTATTTTATTTTAGAACAATGACAGCCCTTATGCACATACATCTGACAGCTTGCCTTTCACACAAAGCATTTACAGACTAAGCAACATGAGCAACAGAATGAAAACGATTTGTACATCATTAACAAGAGACATTGACAGACATGGCTGCAGAAGGTAACCATGTATGTGGGAGTAACTCTTTCATCATTGATGATCATTCTGAAGAAATCAGTCAACATCCACAGTTAGCGTGACATGAACTTGTGAAATGTCCATTAAAGCCTGGGAAGACTTCACTCTACTTTGGCTGTTTTTGGGGACGTCTCTCCCTCCACAACAGCAGCGGCTGCTGCTGCTGCTGCCGGGCCTCTCCTCTTCCGCAGACCCTTCATCTTACGTGTCTGGAGCTTGGCCAGATCCTGCTTCTGCATGTGCAACCTGCCAAACTTGGTACCAAAGGTATCGTGGGATATGTTCTTCTTCTTCTTGGGCTGTAAAGAATAGAATTGACAAAGAACAACATGAGGACTGTGATTGCATTGATGTTTCATTTTCATTACATAGATACTTCTTAAGAATTTGGCTACTGGCACACAATACCATTGTGCAATTAAGATACTTTTAAAAATAAGCAACCTTGCGTGACATTCAACAAAGCGACTCTTGAACGAGATTGAAAAATATGACTGCAACTAGACATGTCTCATACCTTCAGAGCCTTGGGCTGTCTGTGAGCTGTCTTGTACAGGTCGTCTGATGCCAGGTGGGTTCTCCGCAAGACAAAGTCAAAAGACGGCCCAATCTCCTCCAGCTCAATCCTTGGTGTACGACATCCAGACTTCTTCAACAGAGATCTAGAGAAACCAAAGAGCTTTGACTAGTGATCATTTCTGGAGTGAAAGATGCAAATTACATGTAATTCAGCCATAATCTATTGTGAATAATAGGAGGTGTTGGTAGATGGTCTAGCTACTAGCAGGCAGACATACCTGTAACTGCGCATGTAGATTTTCCCTTCCAGAGCAGTGAAGTGCAGGACATGCTCCAGACCAGCCAGACGCACGGAAGGCACAACAGGACCCCTGAAGAAGTCTGTACGACAAGACAATAAGATTTATTTTAAAAACAGGTCCAAAGCACCGCCGACATGAAATGCAATATTACAAACTACAAAAATACTATGGATTGGTAAGGTATGTCTCCCCCAAAATACTATGGATTGGTAAGTTGTGTCCCCCAAAAAATGATTAACTGAACTAAAATAAATGCAACATGTAAAGTATTGGTCCCCTTTTTCATGAGCTGAAATAAAAGATTGCAGATATGTTCCATACACACAAAAAGCATACTTCTCTCAAATTTGTTTACATCCCTGTTAGTGAGCATTTCTCCTCTGCCAAGATAACCAATCCATCTGACAGGTGTGGCATATCAAGAAGTTGATTAAGCACCTTGTGCTGGGGACAATAAAATGCCACTCTAAAATGTGCAGTTTTGTCACACAACATAATGCTACAGATGTCTTAAGTTCAGGGAGCAGGCCCTGGCTCCTCAGTGGGTGGGCCTATGCCCAGATGTGAAATCCATAGGTTAGGGCATCATTAATTTATTTCAATTGACTGATTTCCTTCTATGAAATTGCTGCATGTTGCGTTTATATTTTTGTTCAGTAGTTAGAGGAAATGTGTTCTAACTGAAGGGGTAGGCCTGAAATTAACCCCACAACGTCTGATTAACACCGAATTCAAATGTTTAGCTCAGACTAAATTGTACCTGTAAGAAGGCTCTTTAGGCGTTTGTGGTCCTCGTCATGGTCAAAAGCCTCCCCTGCAAACACCAGCATCGGTTTGGTCCCCTCTGGACATTTGCTGTTCTGCAATGCATTGGAAACAGAACATAAAATCACAGGAAGATTATGCTATGACGGGTAACAAACTTCACTCCAAGTGTGTCTGTTCCACACGAGCGGCTTGGCATGTTTTTATCAGTAAAACAAAAATGAAAAAGTTTCAAAGAACAGGTCAACAGTGTCTAAAATAGTGTTAAGAGGAAATGTTTCATTTGTAGTTCATTCAGACCACTGGGAGACACTGTATCCAAGGAGGTGTATTCATTTGGCTTTTTGTAGCAGAGTGCGAGAATATACATTTGGTGATGACACTTAAAAGAACTAAGACTCGGGGAGATTAAGAACGTACAGAACACCAGGAGGTGCTGAACGCACTCTGCTAAAAAACAAAATGACTATAGAAACTGCGGAAACATCACCTTGATCTCACTCAAGGAGTTATACTTCTCAATGCCCAGCTCAATCATATCCAGCACGTGGAAATCAAACAGACGACCTGTAAATCGGTAAAAAGGATAGGTCAAACCCTTATATGTTGTGAAAAGTACTAGACATTACATGTAGAGCAAGGTCTTAGTCTCCCACCGATAAGAATACAAACATGCTTACCAAATATGAGATTGTTTGGCCTTTTCTTGTTGTGTGAGCCAAACAAAAAGAGTGAGCTATCCGTTTTCTTCGAGAAGAATTCCTTTAGACAGACAAAATATTGGTGATTAGAAATGGCAGCGCAGTGAATACATTGCATTTTAAAGTGATGCTAACTAGTACACTACTGCAGTATTTCTTCATCCTGGACCCAAAGAGTTTTCCCTAACACTACATGCCTGGTTCCACTAGAATTCCGGTGTGTAGTGCTAGGGTTACAACAAAAATGTCCCGTACGGACTCGGGAGAGGCGAAGGTTGAGAAAAGTGCGTCCTCCGAAACACAACCCACCAAGCCGTACTGCTTCTTGACACAATGTACGCTTAACCCTGGAAGCCAGCCGCACCAATGTGTCGTAGGAAACACCGTACACCTGGCGACCTTGTCAGCGTGCATGCGCCCGGCCCCCCACAGTAGTTGCTAGAAGGCGATGGGACAAGGACATCCCGACCGGCCAAACCCTCCCCTAACCCGGACGCCGCTGGGCCAATTGTGCGTCGCCTCACGGGTCTCCCGGTCGCAGCCGGCTGCGACACAGCCCCGTATCGGACTGGGATCTGTAGTGATGTAGCTGGACTTAGACCGCTGCGCCACTCGGGAGGCCCCACAAATCAGTTATTAGAGGGTATTGAAGACATGCAATATCTCTGGTTAACTGACCAATGATGTAGAATCTTCAAATGGCCTGGTTATATTTTTCCTAGAATGAAAGACAACATTTAGTTTACATGCAGGATAAAAAAAACAAAGTACCACCAATAGATGGACTTTTTATGTTTTGTTATTATTTCAGTATACGTGCTATAAATATCCAATGTTTACAGGGGGGAAATAAAACATGAAAATGAAATACTATCATTTCAGTACTACCTTAATACTGGATTTGTTCAAATAATAACGGTTCTCCTACTCAAGTAAAAAACGTGATTTTCCTGTGATAGATATACATACAGTTGAAGTCAGAAGTTTACATACACCTTAGCCAAATACATTTAAACTCAGTTTTTCACAATTCCTGACATTTAATCCTAGTAAATATTCCCTGTCTTAGGTCAGTTAGGATCACCACTTTATTTTAAGAATGTGAAATGTCAGAATAATAGTAGTGATTTATTTCAGCTTATTTCTTTCATCACATTCTCAGTGGGTCAGAAGTTTACATACAATTAGTATTTGGTAGCATTGCATTTAAATTGTTTAACTTTGGCCCATTCCTCCTGACAGAACTGGTGTAACCAACTTCTCTGGAGTGATGATCACGCTTCACCATCTGGTAGTCCAACGGACAAATCTGGGTTTGGCCGATGACAGGAGAACGCTACCTGCCCCAATGCATAGTGCCAACTGTAAAGTTTGGTGGAGGAGGAATAATGGTCTGGGGCCGTTTTTCATAATTCGGGCTAGGCCCCTTAGTTCCACAGTGAAGGAAAATCAATGCTTCAGTACACAATTACTTTCTAGACGATTCTGTGCTTCCAACTTTGTGGCAACAGTTTGGGAAAGGCCCTTACCTGTTTCAGCATGACAATGCCCCGTGCACAAAGCAAGGTCCATACTGAAATGGTTTGTCAAGATCGGTGCGGAAAAACTTGACTGGCCTGCACAGAGCCCCGACCCCAACCCCATCGAACACCTCTGGGATGAATTGGATCGCCAACTGCAAACTCACTAATGCTCGTGGCTGAATAGAAGCAAGTCCCTGCAACAATGTTCCAACATCTAGTGGAAAGCCTTCCCAGAAGAGTGGAGGCTGTTATAGCAGCAAAGGGGGGACCAACTCCATATTAATGCCCATGATTTTGGAATGAGATGTTTGACGAGCAGGTCTCCACATACTTTTGGTCATGTAGTGTACCACAGTTGCCAAAGAAAACAATGTGAAAGCACACATAATATATTTTTTGTTTATATTTAAATTTTTATAAGCAAATTCTGGTTGCTAGAGACGCGACCCAGTCGTTCGTTCTTTATGTTCTGTTGCATTCTCAGTGGTATGAATACTTTCCGATGACACTGTACTTTCTATTTTGCAGCTCAGACGGTTATTCTAGACAAGGCTCCCTTGCTTGCTACTAACTAGCCAACTTGCTACGGCTACACAGTCACTACCTCTGCAGCCAGAATAACAGCAAACTTTAATCTGTTGCGTTTGTTTAAGTAGTTTATACCACTTACAGTGGGGAGAACAAGTATTTGATACACTGCCGATTTTGCAGGTTTTCCTACTTACAAAGCACGTAGAGGTCTGTAATTTTTATCATAGGTACACTTCAACTGTGAGAGACGGAATCTAAAAAAATCCAGAAAATCACATTGTATGATTTTTAAATAATTAATTTGCATTTTATTGCATGACATAAGTATTTGATCACCTACCAACCAGTAAGAATTCCGGCTCTCACAGACCTGTTAGTTTTTCTTTAAGAAGCCCTCCTGTTCTCCACTCATTACCTGTATTAACTGCACCTGTTTGAACTCGTTACCTGTATAAAAGACACCTGTCCACACACTCAAACAGACTCCAATCTCTCCACAATGGCCAAGACCAGAGATCTGTGTAAGGACATCAGGGATAAAATTGTAGACCTGCACAAGGCTGGGATGGGCTACGGGACAATAGGCAAGCAGCTTGGTGAGAAGGCAACAACAGTTGGTGCAATTATTAGAAAATGGAAGAAGTTCAAGATGACGGTCAATCTCCCTCGGTCTGGGGCACCATGCAAGATCTCACCTCGTGGGGCATCAATGATCATGAGGAAGGTGAGGGATCAGCCCAGAACTACACGGCAGGACTTGGTCAATGACCTGAAGAGAGCTGGGACCACAGTCTCAAAGAAAACCATTAGTAACACACTACGCCGTCATGGATTAAAATCCTGCAGCGCACGCAAGGTCCCCCTGCTCAAGCCAGCGCATGTCCAGGCCCGTCTGAAGTTTGCCAATGACCATCTGGAATCCAGAGGAGGAATGGGAGAAGGTCATGTGGTCTGATGAGACAAAAATAGAGCTTTTTGGTCTAAACTCCACTCGCTGTGTTTGGAGGAAGAAGAAGGATGAGTACAACCCCAAGAACACCATCCCAACCGTGAAGCATGTAGGTGGAAACATCATTCATTGGGGATGCTTTTCTGCAAAGGGGACAGGACGACTGCACCGTATTGAGGGGAGGATGGATGGGGCCATGTATTGCGAGATCTTGGCCAACAACCTCCTTCCCTCAGTAAGAGCATTGAAGATGGGTCGTGGCTGGGTCTTCCAGCATGACAACGAACCGAAACACACAGCCAGGGCAACTAAGGAGTGGCTCCGTAAGAAGCATCTCAAGGTCCTGGAGTGGCCTAGCCAGTCTCCAGACCTGAACCCAATAGAAAATCTTTGGAGGGAGCTGAAAGTCCGTATTGCCCAGCGACAGCCCCGAAACCTGAAGGATCTGGATGGAGGAGTGGGCCAAAATCCCTGCTGCAGTGTGTGCAAACCTGGTCAAGAACTACAGGAAACGTATGATCTCTGTAATTGCAAACAAAGGTTTCTCTACCAAATATTAAGTTCTGCTTTTCTGATGTATCAAATACTTATGTCATGCAATAAAATGCAAATTAATTACTTAAAAATCATACAATGTGATTTTCTGGATTTTTGTTTTAGATTCCGTCACTCACAGTTGAAGAGTACCTATGATAAAAATTACAGACTTCTACATGCTTTGTAAGTGGGAAAACCTGCAAAATCGGCAGTGTATCAAATACTTGTTCTCCCCACTGTATACCACAGTTGCAAAGAAAACAATTCTAAGCACACATTTACCGGTAGAAATGACTACATATCTTTGATATTTTCCTTTATATAAGCGTATTCATACTTTCTCATATTTTGGTTACTAGAGACGCGACCATGTCGTTCGTTCGATTAGGAGCCAGCTAGCTATGTGGCATTTGCAAAGGACATCTGAAAGGACATGAACCAAAACATAGCTAGTCGAAGTTAGCTAGTCAATGAAGCAACTCGAGCCCAGACGTTAGAGTTGCTTTGCAGCTTCTGGTTTAATTTCCAAAATAAAAGTCTAGAGCTTGTTTTAGAACTGCATTCAATAACAACTTTATACCAGTAGATGGCGTAGTATAGGCTTGGGCCTTCAGCAAATTACTTGTGTGAGAATGATAAATACACAGAAGAGCCTTGTCTAGAATAACCGTCTGAGCTGCAAAATAGAAAGTACAGTGTCATCGGAAAGTATTCATCAATCTACACACAATACCCCATAATGACAAAGCGAAAACAGGTTTAGACGTTTTTTGCAAATGTATTAAAAAGAAACAGAAATACCTTATTTACATTAGTATTCAAACCCTTTGCTATGACACTCTAAATTGAGCTCAGGTGCATCCTGTTCCCATTAATCATTCATTACATGCTTCTACAACTTGATTGGAGTCCCCGTGGTAAATTCAATCGATTGGACATGATCTGGAAAGGCACACACGTGTCTATATAAAGTTCCACAGTTGACAGTGCATGTCTGAGCAAACACCAAGTAATGAGGTGGAATGAATTGTCCGTAGAGCTCTGAGACAGGATTGACCTGGGGAAGGGTAACAAAAAATGTCTGAAGCATTTTAGGTCCCCAAGAACACAGTGGCATCCATCATTCTTAGATGGAAGAAGCTGGCCGTCCGGCCAAACTGAGCAATCGGGAGAGAAGGGCCTTGGTCAGGGAGGTGACCAAGAACCCGATGGTCACTGACAGAGCTCTAGAGTTCCTCTGTGGAGATGGTAGAATCTTCCAGAAGGACAACCATTTCTGCGCAATCCACCAATCAGGCCTTTATGGTAGAGTGGCCAGACCGAAGCCACTCCTCAGTAAAAGGCACATGACAGCCAGCTTGGAATTTGCCAAAAGGCACCCAAAGACTCTCAGACCATGAGAAACAAGATTCTCTGGTCTGATGGAACCAAGATTGAACTCTTTGGCCTAAATGCCAAGCATCGCATCTGGAGGAAACCTGGCACCATCCCTAGAGTGAAGCATGGTGGTTTTTCAGTGGTAGGGACTGGGAGACTAGTCAGGATCGAGGGAAAGATGAACAGCGCAACGTACAGAGAGATCATTGATGAAAACCTGCTCCAGAGCACTCAGGACCACCAACAAGACAACAACCCTAAGTGGCCCAGCCAGAGCCCGGACTTGAACCCGATAGAACATCTCTGGAGAGACCTGAAAATAGCTGTGCAGCTACGGTCCCCATCCAACCTGACAAAGCTAGAGGATCTGCAGAGAAGAATGGGAGACAACTTGAAAAAGTGCAGGATGCCTCTTTCTGGTTTCCTGACTTCCCTTTTTTTTTTTTTTATACTGTGTTATGCTTGTTCAGGGAGCACTCCTCACAGGCAGTTTGGTGTACGTTTTTCTGTTGGTGAGATGAAATTGCCAAAACTTTGAAAGGTATTATTGTATGTCAGAATCAAGGTGTTTTGTATGTTCACAGATTAAATGTCACGCTTACGTTTATGTTTCACGCATGGCTTTTCTTACGAGCCTAACGATACGTACATTTATCCATTTGGCTGGTATCTGGCTCCATAACGTCACCAGGCGGTAAACTAGTTAATAGACCAATAAGAGTTCCAAACCTCTCTCCCATTATCAGCAGTTTTCCCCCTCACAGATAGTAAAGGACCTTTATGCTAGGACTAAGAAGCTATATTTGTTCATCCTTTACCATTTTAATTTTAAACAATCACAGTAAAGTAGTCATGTTAGCTAGACATTTTCTGAGAGATATACGGCTGCATTGGACCTTTAAAATCCTTCACTTACTTTTTGTACAGTACAGCACTTGGTTTCTTCAGGGCATACTGGAGAAAAAAAATAGAGTTATCTAGGTATCTAGCACTCAAAACTTGAGTCATTATTCTGGTAGGGGAGGGTCGACAGTCAGAAAACGTACAATGTCCTTCAGTGCTTGGGTGACAGTCATGCTGGTGTTGCCTCCTTTCATGATCATGGCATTCTTGACGTTCTCTGTAAGCTTGGGAGCTCTGTTGTCAAGAAAGCGCTTAGCCCTCTTCGTCTTAGGTTTTCTAAGGAAACAGTCAATCAACAGGAAAACACTTCAGCTTTGGACAACCGTGACACGAGTAAAACAACACAGATGCTCTGACATAGTACATTTCACTTAATTGAAGAGCTCAACTATCATGGTTTGGAAGACTACAGTAGCTACTAGCTAACGCTAATTAGTTTCCTAGCAAGTGACGCTAACTATACAATAATAAAATACGTCAGTTGACACACAACACAACGTACATTACTCCTTCCTTATGTTTCATTTTGGTGGCTTCGCTCGTGTGCTTGATGGCGCCTGCTTTAAAATACTCCACGTGAATTCACAGCAGCGGAAATAGTCGCAGAAACATTAACGTCACATCCGTCGTTCTATACAGTATATAAACATGGATTCTTAGATGGCCACATGACAGCGGTAGACACTATAAACCCATCCATAACTCAAACACCAGAACCAACGCCAACCCCAAACTTTTTTTTCAGAAATATTCCTTTTCAAGTATATGTTAACATGTGTATCTTTAAAAAATATCACATTCATGTATGATATTAAATAATACAGGACTTCTTATATTTCCAAGACCGGAAATTGAACATTCTATTCATTGAAAATGCTAAGAAATTGACAAGATAATAGCAAGGTAGGTGCACATCCTTAGCAGGCTTCATTTTATTGACACATAATCGCCTTGCTCTTAAACTGCCTGTCCTCGTAATTCATCTATTGGCTGAAACATTTTGAAATACTCCTGTGTACTTTAGTGGAATAAATTCAACAGCACACATTGTAAATGTGTCCCCTGTGCCCCCGTAATGTCTTTTGAATAATGATTTTGTTTTTTTACACCTTCATCTGACCTACATATAAATGGTTGTTTAGTGGATTATCTAGTCCTGGGGTAATCAGTACTGTGGAAGGGTTGGTGAGAGTACTCCTACTATAGAACAAATTAACACAGCAGTTTCCTACATGGGATGAGACATTGAAATGGAATGTGAACCTTGTAACTTCCAAAAATGTTTATCATTGAAATTAACTTGTGTGACACTTTGAATAATGACCAGTCATTCTCCCAGTCATACACCACTTACTATTTATACTGTATTTACCATTCAAATGTTTATGGATTTCACAGAAATCTTCCTCTCTGCACAGCAGCAAGACCTGTCAGGGTTCCCCAACTGGCAGACTATTTTATTTGACCCCCCAAGTTTTCTGAGCCCAAAAATATATGATCCCCCAAAATGATTTGGCCCCCCAACATTTTAAATATGTATATACACAGTACCAGTCAAACATTTGGACACACCTACTCATTCAAGGGTCTCTTTATTTTCACTATTTTCTACATTGTAGAATAATAGTGAAGACATCAGAACTATGACATAACACATATGGAATCATGTAGTAACCAAAAAAGTGTTCAATCAAAATATATTTTTATATTTGAGAATCCTCAAAGTAGCCACAGTCTGCCTTGATGACAGCTTTGCACACTCTTGGCATTCTCTCAATTCACCTGGAATGCATTTCAATTAACAGGTGTGCCTTGTTAAAAGTACATTTTCTTTTCTTAATGTGTTTGAGCCAATCAGTTGTGTTGTGACAAGGTAGGGGTGGTATACAGAAGATAGCCCGATTTGGTAAAAGACCAAGTCCATATTATGGCAAGAACAGCTCAAATAAGCAAAGAGAAACGACAGTCCATCATTAGTTTAAGACATGAAGGTCAGTCAATACGGAAAATTTCAAGTGCATTTGCAAAAACCATCAAGCTCTATGATGAAACTGGCTCTAATGAGGACCGCCACAGGGAAGGAAGACCCAGAGTTACCTCTGCTGCAGTTACCAGCCTCAGAAATTGCAACCCAAATAAATGCTTCACAGAGTTCAAGTAACAGACACATCTCAAGGAGACTGCGTGAATCAGGCCTTAATGGTTGAATTTCTGCAAAGAAGAAAATACTTGTTTGGGCCAAGAAACACGATCAATGGACATTAGACCGGTGGAAATCCGTCGTACTGCCAGATGAAGCGTGATTAATCACTCCAGAGAACGCATTTCCAGTGCTCCAGAGTCCGATGGCAGCAAGCTTTACACCACTCCAGCCGACGAGTGGCATTGCGCTTGGTGATCTTAGGCTTGTGCGCGGCTGCTCGGCCATGGAAACCCATTTCATGAAGCTCCCAACGAACAGTTCTTGTGCTGACGTTGCATCCAGAGGCAGTTTGGAACTCGGTAGTGAGTGTTGCAACCGAGGACAGACGACCTTTACGCACTCTGCGGTCCGTTCTGTGAGTTTTTGTGGCTTACCACTTAGCAGCTGAGCCGTTGTTGCTCCTAGACCTTTCCTTTCCTGAGCACTTACAGTTGACCGGCGAAGCTCTAGCAGGGCAGAAATTTTGACTGACTTTGTTAGGTGACATCCTATGACAGTGCCACGTTGAAAGTCACTGAGCTCTTCAGTAAGGCCATTCTACTGCCAATGTTTGTCTATGGAGATTGAACGGCTGTGTCCTCAATTTTCTACACCGGTCATCAACGGCTGTGGCTGAAATAGTTGAATCCACTAATTTGGAGGTGTGTCAACATTCTATTTTATATACAGTGCATTCGGAAAGTATCCAGACCCCTTGACTTTTCCACAGCTACGTTACAGCCTTATTCTAAATTAGATTTTTCCCTCATCAATCTACACACAATACCCCATAATGACAAAGCAAAAACAGGTTTTGAAAATGTATTAAAAATAATAGTATTCAGACCCTTTACTCAGTACTTTGTTGAAGCACCTTTGGCAGTGATTACAGCCTTGAGTCTTCTTGGGTATGACCCTACAAGCTTGGCACACCTGTATTTGGGTAGTTGCTCACATTTCTTCTCTGCAGATCCTCTCAAGCTTTGTCAGGTTGGATGGGGAGTGTCGCTGCACAGCTATTGTCAGGTCTCTCCAGAGATGTTCGATCGGGTTCAAGTCCGGACTCAGGCTGGGCCACACAAGGACATTGAGAATTGTCCTGAAGCCGCTCATGCGTTGTCCTGTTGGATTGTTCCCCCAGTCTAAGCGCGCTGGAGCACGTTTTCATTAAGGATCTCTCTGTACTTTGCTCTGTTAATCTTTCCCTCAATCCTGACTAGTCTCCCAGTCCCTGCTGCTGAAAAACATCCCCACAGCATGATGCTGTCACCACCATGGTTCACCGTAGAGATGGTCCCATTTCCTCCAGACGTGACACTTGGCATTCAGGCCAAAGAGTTCAATCTTGGTTTCATCAGACCAGAAAATCTTGTTTCTCATGGTCGGAGAGTCTTCAGGTACCTTTTGTCAAACTCCAAGCCAGCTGTCATGTGACTTTTACTGAGGAGTGGCTTCTTGTCTGGCCACTCTACAATAAAGGTCTGATTGGTGGAGTGCTGTAGAGATGGTTGTCCTTCTGGAAGGTTTTTAATACCCTTCCCCAGATCTGTGTCACAACACAATACTGTTTCAGAACTCAACGTATAATTCCTTCGACCTCATGGCTTGGTTTTTGCTCAGACATGCACGGTCAACTGTGAGACTTTAAATAGAGTCCAATCAAGTTGTATAAACAGCTCAAGAATGAACAATGGAAACTGGATGCACCAGAGCTCAATTGAGTCCTATAGCCAAGGGTCTGAACAGTTACGTAAATAAGTAATTCGGTTTTATAAATTTGCAAACATTTCTGAAAACCAGTTTTTTTGTCATTATGGGGTATTGTGTGTAGGTACATTTTAGATTAAGGCAGTAACGTAACGAAATGTGGAAGAAGGTAAGGGGTCTGAATACTTTCCGAAGGCACTGTATATAAAAATATTTATATTCTAATTGTTGGATTTGAAAGACTGAAAACACCTGGAAATCAGTGCCAAGTGATTTTAATTTCAGAAATCAGTTCCAAAGTATTCCCATGCATAGAGATATGTGAACTTATACAAAGTAAGCCAGGTTTCAAATGATGTTTTAGCCAAATAAGTGTTTGAGCATTTTGCGGTTAATTTAGTCTACAAATTATTTGGAATTATGTTCCGGCCTCCTGATCATAAACTCAAGAAAATTCAAATCTTCCCGTGGTGGAATCTAGTTGATGACCTCAACCTCTGGAATATATAAATTAAATAACAATTCTAAACTGAATGTTCTTCAAAAAAATATTTGAAATGTCAGGCATCAGAGCACAGAAGGGTTCTTAACATGTATTATCAATGCCATGTATGGTTTATTAGATACTTCACCATTTAATGTGACAGTATTTACATAGGGTGGATTTACTAGTTTTAGTAAAAGACTGACTGGACTTATTGCTTTACTTATCTAAATGCTGATCAACAAACTCCGGAGAAAGAGCATTATTTTTTTTATTAAAGCATCAAGCTCATAGTACAGATACATTTAGCACATCTTGACCATCCAAAGAATTACAACAGCAAAGTTCCCTTCAGTACATCCTGCAATTGCACCCTCTCCCACATCAGGGGAGGAGTTTGGCTTTCCCTTGGTAAGGCAAACTAAAATGATCTAATTAGCCCCTCAACTTCAGAACAAACATGTGGAACACTGGTTTTACAAAAAAATTAAAACAAAACAAAAGTTGGTCTGTAGGCAAAAATCTTACAAAAATGTTTGTAAAAATCGTATTACCGAAGGAAAAAAATAAAGCTTTTGACTTTAATATAAAACAAAACATTACAAACCAACAGGACTACCCAGATCAAGTCTAAATAGAGGACGATCAAAAAAACAAATAAAAAGTTACCTTTATATTTGTGAACAGTGCTGGTGCCTATTCCCAAAACCTGTCATTACAGCTCTTAGAACACAGTAGAGGCCAGTCACTAAACAGACGAGTCAACCTTTCAGATAGTCTATTGGCAAAAGCTGGTCCTCAAAAAATACAAAACCATTACAAAAACCACAGATGTACTGGAGGCAAGCCGTACCAATTGGCAACTTTGCCCAGGTCCTTACATGAACTGAAGTACCAGTACTCATTCTAATGGTCCATTTATGTCTGTCACGTTCAGAAGCCCAATATTGTGTTAACTACAGTATACCATCATGTGATCGTCTCCAATGTTCTAAGAGCCTTCTAAACTAGCTGGGCAAAGCAGCAACATAAATAACCCTCAGGAGTTCTGAAGGCATGCCCGAAACCACTTAATATTTATTTATTTTGTTTCCTATCCACCCCAGCTCCGTCTGCAAATTAAAATCAATCTGCATTCGCTGGCAGGGGAAGCATCATGAAAATTACTGACCAGTCAATGGAGATCAAGCCTTAACATCCTATCAAAACCCACTCTCAAATTACAAAACCTCTCAATGTCTGTACACTACAGACAGATTAGAGCATGCCTTCAGCACTGTAAGGTGGCTATGTATGCATGCATTTATTTTTTTACCCCCATCCAACCTGCTCAATAAAACATCAGAATGCCCCAGTGCCATCTACATTTGAGCTGATTAAGCAAGAGGAAGGTGAAGCACATTGATCTACTTACATAGGGGAAACAGACCGCAGCACATCACACTGTCAAGCAATAGAGCCCTAGTAGTCACCTGAGCCAGTGTCACAGGACTTCTCTCACTGAACAAAAGGGCATTGATAGAACGCCAAAAAACTGCAATGGAGTCACATTTTGGATCAATTCACTGCAAAACGTCTGCGCTCAATAACATTTATAAAATGGCAGTTTATGCAACAGTTGTGTGGAATGATCCGGGATCACCCTGGCATGCTCAGATAGGTGGGCCTCGATTGTGTGCTTACCGACTCCTGTATAGGGGGGGGGTGAAAGGAGAGAGGATGTACATTGTTTAGAAAAAGAAAGAAATGCTTTGCTGGACAACCACTGCACTAAGCAAAGAGTAATTTGACATTTCCATTCAGGGCCACACTGTGCAGCCATCGGCACTATTGTCAAGCATGGTTCTGGGGCCAGTTGACAGTGTGTGCTATCCAGGATCCTAGGGAAGTCCTTACCCCTTACCTTAGTTTTACATTTCAACGGGGTGGGAACCCGCTGGGCCAGGGGACAATGGCCAACCATGCTGGACAGCAGAGTGTAGTTCTGGCCCACACCACAGCTACAGAGGGTCTACTATGTCTGCCATTTCCATATAAAATCCCTCAACGGGCTCCTCTTGTCTAAACAACGCCATCTACAGTCATGGTTGGCACAGCTTTCGTTCTTAAATGACTGATTCTTACATTAAAGTTTGGACTTTTTTTTTTTTTTTAATCACATTTTCATGAATGCATACATTGAACGTTTAAAACAACTGGGAATTCTAAGAACAAAAGCTGTCCTGTTGGTACACTATACTGTAGATGGAGCCTTTGTATAAAATTGCATTCATAAACTGGGTGGTTCCAGCGCTGAATGCTGATTGGCTGACAGCCATGGTATATCAGACTGTATACCACAGGTATGACAAAGCATTTATTTTTACTGCTCTAATTAAGTTGTTAACCAGTTTATAATATCACACATTGGGGATTTGTGGTATATGGCCAATAGCTAAGGGCTGTATCCAGGCACTCTGTGTTGCGCTGTCCTAAGAACAGCCCTTAGCCGTGGTATATTGGCCATATACCACACCCCCTTGGGCCTTGTTGATTAAATATATTACATATTCGATACCGTGAAGTACCCCACTGGACATCCTAAATGATTTACTCTAACGCATACGGTTGTCCAGGACAAGTCTAAAGCCTGTCCATTTGTGGACACAACAGCGAGAGAAAAATGTCTGACTGAACGTGGGCATTCTGACCCAATTCTAGCAGGAACTCCATTGGCGCCAGTGCCGTTTACAGCCAAGAACAACTAGATCGCGTTGACCTAGCTGTCAGCCTCTAGATAATCCTCTAGTAGTGCAACACTAACATAAAGTATGGCATTTTGATTTGACAAGGAATTTATTAGATTAAACGTTACATGACATATGTTATATGGCCCAAAGCTCACATGCTTCTAATCACTCAAGAAAAGACCAGTCATGAACATTCTAGAAGACAAAAAAGGGTTGGCGTTTTGGTATTGAGGAGTCCTGCTCCAGTCAGCTGAAAAACAATGTTCTTAAAGTGCACTCAAAGGTGAAAATCAAAGAGGCAAACTTGCAACAGATCAATGAAGTAGCAAATCGGTTAAGGGAGGAAGGAAGCGGGGGGGGGGGGGGTCAGTAAGCACAGAGGTGGACCCATCTGAGCATGTCAGGGCCCTGGACTAGTGGGAGCGGAAGCCCTGTCTGTGGGGAATGAGGGGGGAGACTTGCAGGAATGGGGCAGGGCTGGCCAGCCTCAAACAGAGTGTGTTTAAATCCTCTACATGCACGTCAAGATCACAGCAAGAGTGAGCTAGAATATCTAAACGGAGAAAGGAGCTTTCATGCAAGAGATCGAAGTTATAGGTACAACAATGCATACAATTCAAACTGGAGGTTACACTAGTAGGGCATGTGGCCTTGTCAGAACCAAGAAATCCTGAATAACAATGGCAGTAGAGGGGAGTGTGCCTCTCTGCTAGGGAAGAGAGATGGCTGCCGTGGGGGCCTAGCCCCGCTACCCAGACGGATTTCTTTTTACGCTTCTTTTTCATTCTTAATCCTCAACTCTGCTGGTTCTGCTGGCGGCTCTTGGCGTAACTGGTAAAGACAAAATTGTAATCGTTGAATTGGGCCAACTGGCGGTCGAGGCGCTTGTATCCCTCGAGTTTCTGTCCGGAAGAAAAGACACTGCGACATTTGGAGCTCTGCGAGAGAAAATAAACATTTTAAAAAACAGTGAAGACTTAATATGCGATTGAGTAATTTATGACTGCAAAGTTCTGGAAAACAAGAGTCGAACATCGACAAGCAACATTCAAACTCTTTTGAACGAGAACATACCTGGTTAACAAATAGAGTAGTCACAAATTTTCCTGGCTTAAAGATGTCCACAACTTTCCTGACCAAATCATCGTAGGACGTCTGGGAGAGGTTGGTTTCGAAACTGACATAAGAGAACTCTGGCTCTGGAGTGATGTGAATCGTCCAGTAAGTTCCCTGTAAGACAAACATTTGTTTTAAATTACTTCCAAGGCTAATTTAAAAGAAGACCCCGAAAACAAATACAAGATGGATTTGTGATAAATACTTTGAGGGAAAATGTACTTGATACAACTGATGCGTTGTCTCACCTAGACATCTTTAGATGAATGCACTAATTGTAAGTCGCTCTGGATGAGAGTCTGCAAAATACACTTACGTCAGTCTTCATTCCATTCATTGAGTATCCACAAGGGTTGAACATTGTGGCGTCAATCACAGAACCTGGTATCAGGTCACGAATTCCACTCATCTGAAAAAAGACAAACAGCATGTACAATGTGAGCTAAAAAACAGCAACTACTAATTGACTGATGAACAGTCAGCTTTGATTGTGTTCCTTTAAGGGTATATTACTGGTGGGCAGCAAAAGCAATAATTCAATATGATATCGATATAGTTCCATATAGATATGAGCAAGGCATATTGTGATATTTGTGTATTCTTCCAGTTCAACAAACTTATTTTAAAAAAATTAGAATGCAATGGTCCAAGTCCACAATGCTTAAACTGCATCAGGAGACTACTTTTGAAGTCTGAAAATGTATTGAAATGTAGACTTTGGGGTAAAGATAACCTTTAATGAAAGTGTGCACCAGCAAGAGACCGTTGTTTGGTTAGCAATGTTTGTAGCGCTCATGTGATTTCAGAGCTTGCAAAACAAATGACTACTGGATTGATGAAAATAATCAGGATATCATTCTGCCAGGTAGGCATAGGCTACTTTGTAGTTTAGGTTTAATTGAGAAGGCTTTTCTATCTATACCAGAAGAAGGTTATCATCATCGCTAACAAAGCCACACAAAGTATAGACGCACACAGACAGAGGCATTCCTGTGCCGTTTCAGGAAAATACAAATCACTTATGCATTTTATTAATGTCTTTTGATTAACTTGGGCAAACTAATGCATTTTCTACTAAGTGCAATACAAGTTTTTAGATTGTAGAATTCCATGATTCCGACCACAACGCAGATTTTACAGGGTCCTAGTCAACTTATCATACTTAAATTGCCTGCTGATGACCCATCAAAAGTTGATAAGCTTCTGATTGATGACCAACTGGTTGGGTAGGTTCCCAGACAATTAAAATCTGGCCCAATGGGCAATCAACAAGCGTTCGTCTCTACTTCAGAGGCGTGGAAGTTAATATTTTAACACAGTTGCAATGTTGTAGTTTCATAAAACCGATATATAAATTTTGTATCAAAAGATTTAACTGATATTTTCCATATCGCTGCCCTCACTAGGGAATATTATCACAGAATAAACACCAGTGGATCGATGTCATAAGGACAGGTCATCCTGAACAGTGCCCTTGTGAACTCAAGAACAAATAACGATACCAAACGTTGCTAATTTGCAGGCCTTACACGAGTGACATCATTTGCAGAAACACCGTCTTTCATGAAGAACTGATCCATAATTGCTGGATCAAGGGCACTCATCAGAACTTCCAGCGTCTGATCTGCATGCTTGTTCTCCCAGAACTCTGGCAAATCCAGAGTAAACAGGTACCTGTAAGGAAACAAGTCAGGAAGTGCAGGAAAACATGAGCACATTCAGCAGCGCTGGACAGTGTAGTTCAACTTTAAATGGCAATGTCCACTGTAATATTAATGTCTCAATGGCACAGTATCGGAGTACATTCAGTGAGCGTCAAGTGTTGATATGACCTTACCAGCAATCAGAATTCAAACGTCCCATACAGTACGCTGCTCCGTCTGGAGAAGGAATAGAATGTCACGTCATTTTATTATTTTAAGTGTCTCAAACCCCTACGACGGCACGGCCCATCTGATCCATGCATTAGCACACTCTTCCTGGACTCCAACAGTGATTTGAGTTGAGGAATTTAATATAGAGCGTGGGCATTAGTACTTACTTGGGAAAATTTGGCTGAGAAATTCCACTTCCTCCTGGAAGTTCCGATGAGGGAACTCCTGATGGGTGGGCTTCATGAAGTTCTTGCGAGAATAGAAGAAATTCTGTAGGTAGTAAGGAGATGGGGTTAGAACTTCTGACCCATCCGGTCCACAATAACATCACCGCAAACTAAAGCTGTACAAACATTTCATATCAAAATGTTGACGCATAACATGGTTTATAAAACATTTACAAGTGTATACATTTTTGTACGTAAAATGATATTCCATTTAGTTTGTATGTATGCATGCATGCACAGTGTTCCTTTGACTTCATGGTAGAGTTTAGCCTCTGACATGCACTGTCAACCTTATATAGAGACAGGTGATTCTTTCTAAATAATGTCCAAACAATTAAATTGGCCACAGGTAAACTCCAATCAAGTTGTAGTGATAAAAGGATAAACCTGAGCTCAATTTGAAGTGTCATAGCAAAGGTGTGTGAATACTTATGTAAATTAGATTCCTGCATTTACATTTTCAATACATTTGAAAAAATGTCTAAAACAAATGTTTTCACTGTCATTATGGGGTATCTTAAAATGTAAAGTCCCCATATTTAGGGATCCTATAAAAAAAAAAAAAAAAAGTCATTAAAAAACGGTGAATGTACTACTGGTGAGCCATCCCCACATTTATATATCTTTTGCTACTGCCCAACAGACAATACACCAGTAGACTAAATGGGGTCAGCCCTAATGTATGCATTATACCGTGTCATTTGGAAAACCACCAATACTATTTATTTGAAGTTTTCAATAAAATGTGACCGTTTGTAGCTACTTTAAGTTAAAACCTGCAGTAAACTTGTGCAATACATTAGGAAAAATCCAATTGGGTCTTCCATTCACGTGTCACATGAAGCTTACCGTAGTTTGTTTGTAAAGGGAGAAAGCCATACTGCCTTACCAAGCAAAAGGCAGTAACTGCTCATAGCGTGAAACTGAGAAAAATTGTTATTTACCTTGGTTTCACAGTAACCTTATGCAGTTACTGCTAACACGACCCCCATTTTCTCAAAAACACAATACAATAGAGGCAGGATACTTGTCCACATGATTAAGCATGTATTTAATGTAGCAAATATGACATTAACTCATTCGACCAAATGAGCAGTTACTGCCTTTATGCTTGGTAGGGCAACATAGCATTCTATATCGACCGGTGAGTCGTGTTGTGCAGCACACGAGTTGATGAAGTTAGACTTTATGCAATTCACTACTAAATGTTTGCATTAGATATACCTTATAACGCTTTCTGCCAGTCAGGTGAGTCATATGTACAGTTGCCATTCCCGCCCCACTTTTCCTGTTAGGCCCCCCCCACCCCCTCTGTTCACATGCTGGTCTTCCTTCAGAAAGCCTGAATCACAACTTTGTTCATTTTAACAATTTCTCTCGTTCACTTGTAAACTTCCACACTCAACGAAAATTGACATTAGGTAGAGAGCTAGCCTTCCTGATCAGCTTATTTACCAGAGAAGCATCACAGGACCGTTCCCTGGGGGGCTCCTGTGTTGCTAACTGCCCGTTCTGACACAGCTCTGTAGTCGCACAAATTGTGGCCTACCGGTCAGGTAGTCCGTGACCCAGGAGACTAATGGTGCTACCACTTTCATCCTCCTCATCTTCTCACCCAGTAGCAGGGGCTGAATGGTATTGAAGGCACTGGAGAAGTCAAAAAACATAACCCTCACAGTGCAACCTGCGTTGTCCAGGTGAGAGTAGGCCCTCTGCAGAAGGTAGATGATTGCATCATCCACCCCGATGTTGCGCTGGTATGCAAACTGCAGGGGGTCCATTGATGTACACACCAGGGGTCTGAGGTGAGCGAGGACTAACCTTTCCAGGGTCTTCATGATGTGGGATGTTAGCGCTACAGGTCTGAAGTCATTCAGGACAGTGGGGTGTGCCTTCTTGGGCACTGGGACGAGGCAGGATGTTTGACAGCACAGGGACCCTTTCTAGGCTCAGGCTAAGGTTGACAAGACGCTGGAGTATTCCACACAGTTGGTCAGCACAGACCCTAAGCACCCTTGGGCTGATGCCATCAGGGCCCGCCGCTTTCCACTGATGTGGTCTCTCCAGCTCTCTTCACTTGGTTGGTGGTGAAAGCCCAGGTGGGGCTGGCTTGTCCTTGTCCCTCTCATTGAAGGCCCTCTTCTCATTCAGCAGGGCTTTCAGGTCGCTGGTGACCCAGGGTTTATTGTTTGGGAAACAGCGTACCTTCCTGGTGGGTATAGTGTTGTCTACACAAATTAATATAGTCTGTTATGCAGTCAGTGAGTCCATCGATGTCCTCCCCATGAGCCTCACAGAGCACATCCCAGTCTGTTGTATCAAAGCAGTCCTGTAGGTCCTCATTCGCCTCCGGGGACCATCTCCTAATGGTCCTGGTGGTTGCAGGCTGCTGTTGGACCAAAGGCCTGTAGAGTGGGGTGAGGTGGACAAGGTTGTGATCCGATCTACCGAGGGGAAGGAGTGCAGTGGAGTTGTATGCGTCCTTCACATTAGCATATAACAAGTCCAGAGTTGTATTATTCCTGGTTGGGCACTTCACGAACTGTTTGAACGTGGGCAGCGTTGAAGAGAGAGATACATGGTTAAAATCCCCCGAAATGGCAAAGAAAGCACTGGGATGCGCTGTCTGTAACCTCGCGATAACAGAGTGGATGACGTCACACGCTGTGTTTGCGTCCGCGGAGGGCGGGATGTAAACAATAACAGCAATGGCCGCCGTGAATTCCCTCGGCATCATGTCTAATCAATTGAATTTACCACAGGTGGACTCCAAATCAAGTTGTTGAAACATCAAGGATGATCAATGGAAACAGGATGCCCCTTTTCTATGAGACTCGAAATTGAGCTAAGGGTCTGATTACTTATGTAAATAAGGTATCGGGTTTTTCATTAATACATTAGCAAATATTTCTACACTTTTTCGTTTTGTCATTATGGGGTAGTGTGTAGATTGATTTTTTTTCCTCAATTTTAAAATAAGGCTTTAACATAACAAAATGTGGAAACAGTCAAGGCGTCTGAATACTTCCCGAAGGCACTGTATTGCATGCTCCCTCAACTTGAGACATCTGTGGCATTGTGTTGTCCCCAGCACAAGCTGCACCTGTGTAATGATCATGCTATTTAATCCGCTTCTTGATATGCCACACCAGTCAGGTGTACGGATCATCTCGTAGAAAGGAGAAATGCTCACTAACAGGGATCTAAACAAATTTGTGCACAAAATTTGAGAGAAAGCTTTTTGTGCGTATGGAACATTTCTGGGACCAACACTTTACATGTTGCGTTTATATTTTTTTATTCAGTATAGTTTGTTCTCGCTCGTTAGCATTTAGCCAACAGTGTGATTTCACAATGAGCTTGTGCTTATTTTTGTTAGCATTCTAGTAATACATGGCCCAATGGGCTTTTCTTGCATTTTTTGTGCCCCCTTGTGTGCTATGCTGGTAATACCGTAAATCCCCAAATGAGATAAGGACGGTATGAAAATATCGCCTAGTATGTACACATGCATAGGGTTTGGTACGTTACTTTCTAAATGTAACCAGTTAGTTACCTGTCCAATTTTAGTCAGTAACATAATCTGATTACTTTCCCTTTAGCATTATAAGACAAATGTATATTACCACTTGGACATTACTGTTGAATAAAGCAACATTGGCATTTACTTAGCTGGCCATAAGTCAATCCAATTTAATAGCCCTTGATATTCAAGAATAGGACTTGGAACTATAGATTGTTTTACTTGAGCATAACCCAAGAACTTAAGCTTATTAGCCTACTCTGTTTATGGTTTTGTTGTCATGGAGGACTGATTGGGCTCATTGTGTAGAGTTGAAAAATAAATGCTGCTCTCATGGAATGGCATGCTTTGCAGGACTCTACAGTGAGACCATATATATGTGGCTAAATATTTTGATGTGCACCTGGAATTTTTATTTAGGAGCAACTAAAAATTAAGAATTCTAGCTTAATTACTTCATACCTTTCATTGTGTTTCCAATTCCGTCTGTGTGCATCATGTGATATTAACCCTTGGTTGAGGTCATTGGAAACACTAATCTTCCTCCATATTATTTAACTACAAAACATAAACGTGCCATTTTCACATATGTTGATGTGGGGTGGTGCTGGAGATGAATGTGAAGTTGAACAAATTACATTTTTCGTAAAGTCTATCAAAAGGCATGCTGTTTGTGCATGTCCATTAGACCTATGGACTTTGCACAAATTAGATTGGGCAATTAAAACCCCACTTGTGGTCTTTAAGAAGCAGCAGTGTGCCATGTAGATATCAATATTAAGTGATATCCGGAAATCACCCGTAGGCTACACCACTGCTGTACCTCCAAGCGTTGAATGTATAACCTTTGGATGCCGACAAATGTACCATTGGAAGACATATGTCACTTCCAAATGCATATTCCTGCACTTTCCCAGCGATCCATCGAACGCATTTGGTGTGTTGTCATAGTGGTCTCTGACTTGGTCAGACGAAACAAACGTAAACATTCACATTTTTTCAATGTTGATTTGAAACTGAGAAAACAGGTGTCATTAAGAATTCTCACAAACAAATCCTTTTTTAAATTTAAAAGTTAACCAATATTGCAAAAGTACCTGCAATCTGATAAAAATATTTTTGCTGGTAACAGACTACAGTTAGTTTTTTTTGTAATCAGTTACCCCAACCCTGTGTGTGCGCGCGTCACACTGACCTCAATAGCATCAAAGCCACAGTACTCCCTGGCCAGTTCCAGCAGACGCATCAGTGCTTGCAGTAAGAGGGTGGTTCCACACGTCTTCAAAATGAAACGTCTCTTGGAGACAAACATGCTACTCTCACTGAATGGACAAAGGGACAGAAAGAGAAAAGCAATATTAAGAGTTTTATACACATTACACACATATCACAAGGGGGGGACATGAGCTCAATTTACATTCAACATGCATGTACAACTATGTTCCTCAGGTTTGACGCCTTCCAGCTAAGTAGCGTGTACTATTTAGACCCCTGGAGAGCATAAAAAAAGAAAGAAAAAGACCATGACGTGGCAGACATTGACAGCCAGCCATGGCCCGGCATTACTGTTAGCATGGGCCTGAAGTAGTTTACAGCACCATGCCTGTCTAGCATTCAGGCCCACAGACTCCTTGAGGAAACATATCTGGGTTATCATTAGTCATCATGTGCCTCTTAGTAGTGATGGGGAATATTTGTTTTACGATATAGCCCATTCAAAATGTCTCAATAATATTTTTGCACTAGTTTGCTGTACCTGCATCAACTCTATTTTTCCTTCATATCTTGTTCACCTTTTTTTATTAATGGGAAGCCAATTTGTTTTCAGCACTTTTATTTCATGACTGATCAAAACTTCTCACTGCTCTTGCCCCTTTGCAGTAGACATACCCTGATTATACAAAACATTAAGACCACCTGCGCTTTCCATTTCAGACTGACCAGGTGAAAGCTATGATCCCTTATGGAGGTCAGCTCAATATTAGGAAGGCGTTCCTGAGGTTTGGTACATGCAGTGAGCAATATGTTTGAAACATTTGAATCTCAATAAAATTGCAGTATCGAATTGCAATAAATATCGGCAACTAAGTATCGTGAGGTCCCTGGCAATTTCCAGCCTACTAGTGAGAAGTCTCCTGAATCAGCACTGTCCCATTCCTAACAACCCTTAGAGTGAAGGGATCAATACTCCATTGTGCTAGCGCCGGCCTTGTCAAGGTCTGCGCAACAGACAGATCATCCCTACTCCACTTCTAATCTGCACTCGTTTCCAGAGAGTTGTAGGTTGGCCTTTACTGGAAGAGGGAGCTGAGACTTCTCCCAACAGCCTCCGCCAGCCAGACGAACACACCCAGGGTCAGGGGTGTACTTTTTACTGGCAATGACATGACCCAAACGCCAGTCGGAGTACACTGGTGTCACACAAAGGGAAGATCATCATCAGAGATTTATTCCTAGGAACCTAATTTGGCAATTTATGCCTGCTGTGCTTGTATGGGCTGCCAGGGTGATCATTTAGCTGTCTTTAACCCATCCATCTGGGATCAGATAAGACACAGAAGAGCCAGAGAGGCATGAGAGATCTTAAAAAAAAAAAAAAAAGCTCTGCTCAGTCAGTCCTTTCACCCCATCGGAGAGAAGAGTTTCCATACAGCCATTCACAACGTGACAATTACAGATGGCCAAATCCCTGCTCTCTAATCTGGAAAAGGGACAAGCCAAGGTGACAGTGGTAAACAGAACAGGGATCCTGTCGCTACTCACCTGAGTATATAAGCTTCCTGCTTGTCAGTCTTTGTCACACTTATGATCAAACAGTGCACATTCTCCAGAAGTTTGTCCCACGCAAACCTGAAAGACAAAAAGCATTTGTTCAAGGTGATTTTTGTACACTGCAGCACACTCAACGTATTAGTTCAATATTTGCTTTTTCAAAATAGAAGAAACGGTCAGAGGCTTGACTGAAGTTATACTGCTATACGACAATTTGAATAAAGACTACATTTAGGCTAATAATTTCACAATTATAGGCAATTATAGGCAAACTGGTTTGACTGATGACTAAATGGACAGGGAAAGTAACCTGCCAACTGAAACCATAAGGGCTGTCTAATGAATGTCTAAATTTAGATAAAAAAAATAAAAAAAAGCCTAACCAACTCACTTTATTCACATAAACAGATAAAATGTTTGAGGCTAGTAGCAGTGGGAAAAGAGTAGGCAGAAAGTCTCCAGTACTATACTCATGGGTTGATTTTGAACCGGGTTCAGAACACTGGCTCCCTGCTCTACTATTAAGTAACAGCCTGCTTACAAGCCAGACCAGGTAGAAGATAAACTAGTTTCTAAACCACATCTGTGTTTAAGAAATGTAATAACGGTAGGAATTAGGCCTACTGTTGACGACCATCCAAAACAGTTAAAGATGGGTGACTTCTGTTCAACTGCAAATAGGGTTTGCGGTTCAATTAATTAGGGGTGTTTCTTTATTAAAAGAGATGTCAATAGAAGTTATAATAGTTTAGCTCAGGGATGGGAAACTGGCACCCCCCACACCCCTGGTAGGCCCGCTGTTCAATAACCAAAAAGAAAATAAATACAGTACCAGTCAAGTTTGGACACATCTACTCATTCAAAGGTTCTCTATACTTTTAATATTTTCTACATTGTGGAATAGTGAAGATATCAAAACTATGAAATAACACTTAGGGAATAATGTAAAAAAATTAAATAATGTATACACACAAATTTTAAGTTGGAAGTTTACATACACCTTAGCCAAATAAATTTAAACTCAGTTTCATCTGAGTAGGATCACTACTTTATTTTAAAAATGTGAAATGTCAGAGAATAATTTTTTCAGCTTTTATTTCTATCATCACATTCCCAGTGGGTCACAAGTTTACATACACTCAATTAGTATTTGGTAGCATTGCCTTTAAAAAAAAAATAATTAGGTCAAACGTTTCGGCTAGCCTTCCACAAGCTTCCCACAATAAGTTGGGTGAATTTTAGCCCATTCCTCCTGACAGAACTGGTGTAACTGAGTCAGGTTTGTAGGCCTCCTTGCTCAGACACACTTTTTCAGTTCTGCCCTGAAATGTTCTATAGGATGAAGGTCAGGGCTTTGTGATGGCTACTCTAATACCTTGACTTTGTTGTCCTTAAGCCATTTTGCCACAACTTGGAAGTATGCTTGGGGTCATTGTCCATTTGCGACTGACTGATGTGGATATATTGAAGCAACATATCAAGACATCATTTTCCTTCCTCACGATGCTATCTATTTTGTGAAGTGCACCAGTCCCTCCTGCAGCAAAGCACCCCCACAACATGGTGCTGCCACCCCGTGCTTGACGGTTGGGATGGTGTTTTGACTTGCAAGCCTCCCTCTTTCCTCCAAACATAACAATTGTAATTATGGCCCAACTGTTCTATTTTTGTTTCATCAGACCAGAGGACATTTCTCCAAAGAGTACAATCTTTGTCTCCATGTGCAGTTGCAAACCGTAGTCTGGCTTTTTTATGGCGGTTTTGAAGCCCTGGCTTCTTCCTTGCCGAGCGGCCTTTCAGGTTATGTCAATATAGGACTTGTTTTACTGTCAGAAACAGTCTCAGGGAAGCTCATCTGCGTGCTCGTCATCCTCACCAGGGTCTTGATCTGACTGCAGTTCGGCGTCATAACAGACTTCAAGTGGGCAAATGCTCACCGTCGATGGACACTGGAGAAATGTGCTCATCACGGATGAATGTGACGGTGGGGTTATGTATGGGCAGGTATAAGCTACAGACAATGAACACAATTGCATTTTATGCACAGAGATACCATGACGAGATCCTGAAGCCCATTGTCGTGCTATTTATCCGCTGACATCACCTCCTGTTTCAGCATGATATTGCACGGACCCATGTCGCAAGGATCTGTACACAATTCTTGGATACCTGAAAGTGTCCAAGTTATTACATGCCCTCCATACTCACACGTCACACATTGAGCATATATGTGATGCTCCGAATCAGCCTGTTCCAGTTCCCGACAATCTCCAGTAACTTCGCACAGCAATTGAAGAGTGGGACAACATGCCACAATCGATGCGAATGAGATGTTTCGCGCTGCATGAGGCAAATAGTGGTCACACTAGATACTGCATTGTTCTGAATAAAGCCCCTATTATTTTTTTTAAGGTATGTGGGAACAGACTCATACTCCCTTAAAAAGGCCATCCCTTGAAAAATTAGAGCAAGAAGCAGCAATAGTACAATTTGTCCATTTTGAGATGCCATAGCCAGTATAAACTTCCTCAAACTAGTCAGAATTAAGCCAACTCAAATCTGTCATTGGAGTGTTTGCCAGAGAGTTTATTTAACATCTAAATAATGTTGGTGCAATATTTAAAAAAATGTGCATGAAAACAAGTCACCTCTCGTTGAATGACAGACCATTGAAGAAACCCTACTATTGACTAATCACCGACGAAGGGGCGTAGACGTCGACACCAAACTTCACCGAAGTCCTAAAAACTGTCATAATGTATGCAAACTAACAAACTGTTTTGGCTGGGAAGCATGCAGATGCCTTAAGGAACACCAAAACTAGCAGCCTCTTGACAACACGTTATTCCCTTCAAATATTTTGAGGTCTGGCAGCAAAGGTTCTCAGGCTCCAAGCATACCACTGCGGTCTTTCCTCTGAAGCTCAGCAGGGTTGGTCCTGGTTGGTCCCTGGATGGGAGACCAGATGCTGCTGTAAGTAGTGTTGGAGGGTCAGTAGGAGGCACTCTTTCCTCTGTTCTAAAAAATAAAATCCGCAATGCCCCAGGGCAGTGATTGGGGACATTGCCCTGTGTAGGGTGCTGTCTTTCCAATGGGACGTTAAACAGGTGTCCTGACTCAGTGGTCAACACAGAGCCCATGGCACGTATCGTAAGAGTAGGGGTGTTAACCCAGTGTCCTGGCTAAATTCTCAATTTGGCCCGGATACCATCATGACCACCTAATCATCCCCAGTTCCAATTGGCTCATTGACACTTGTCCTTTATCAGATTTTAGAGCCAGTGGTGGAAAAAGTATCCAATTGTTATACTTAAGTTAAAGTAAAGATAATAGAAAATCACTCAGGTTAAGTTAACGTCACCCAGTAAAATACTACAGTAAAAAGTATTTGGTTTTAAATATACTTCAGTATCAAAAGTATAAATAATTTAAAATTCCTTATATTAAGCAAACCAGACAGCACCATTTGCTTTTTTTTTATTCATTTACAGAAAGCCAGGGGCACAATCACACACTGACATAACTGACAAAATCAGCATGTGTTTTTAGTGAGTCTGCCAGACCAGGGGCAGTAGGGACGTTGTTCTCTTGATACAATAAGTTTGTGAAGTGGACAATTTTCCAGTCCTGCTAAGCATTCAAAATGTGATGAGTCCTTTCGGGTGTCAGGCAAAATGTATAGAATAAAAAAAGTGCAAAATTATTTTTAGGAAGGTAGTAAGTAAAAGTTCCCAAATATAAGTAGTAAAGTAATGTACAGATACCCCCCCAAAAAACGACTTAAGTAGTACTTTGAAGTATTTTTACACCACTGATTAGGGCAATACAAAAAAAAGGCTTAGTTTGAAGGGTTTTGTACATAACCATGCATGGGGCCATCTAAACCAAAATACAAACTACAGGCGTTCGTTTAATTTACTGTTCATTCATGCATTGATCCCGATTGAGTAAATTACACTTGTGAAGATTGGCTTCTCAGATAAGTGGTTGGCAATCAACTCAAACTGATCAGGTATAATGGTTGTTAACGCTTACCTATTGATCATGTTAATGACTTTCGTTCATTGTGCATTGCAGATGTTGTAAATCTTGAGTGGAGAGAGAGAGCATGATTGCCAATGCGGCATATCAGGGGGAAAAAAACAGACAGCGGTGGCCACAAGGCGCTACAGTACCATAGTGACGCAGAGAACAATTGAAATGGAAAATTACTACATCTAACTAGAAGATACACAATGACATCAACAACTTCAGAAGTTGAGTTGTAGACATAATTAGCTACCTGGTTACATAAGACAACATTGCATAAAGATAATTAGCAATTTAGCTAAATTGGTTAAGTGTCAAGTCAAATCTGTGCAACACGTTGAGATCATCACCCTAGCATGGATAGGCCGAACACCAATGCATGCGCAGTATGCGTAGAACCTGAACTGTCAAACTCACCCCGATCAGACCCCTTTTCATGGCAAAACAATTTGATAGATTTTAAACTGGGATACCTTATATTTCATTGCATTAACGGTGCATGCCATATTCAGATACATTTCTTTACATGGATATTGAGTATTACTGGAGAGCTAATGAACGACAGCAGCGGACATTCCATAGCAGCAGACCGAATGAATGAATGAATCGCTCGGATACGGCGTTCGACCTAAAACCACAAGCTAGTGGTCGAATGTGGGGGGATGGTAATTCATTCAGAGTGACGATGTTATCTGAATTTAGCTAGCCAACTGGCTAGCACTACGTGTTCACATTAGCCACCACATGACATGTCAATGAAAGATGCTGTGGTTCGAGAGAACGGATCTCGTTAACATTAAAACAGACTAACGTTAACAAGATAACGCCTCCTTACAATGTTCCTTTATAGCGCGTGTTGAGGGTTGACTCGCCAGTCTTCTTCAGATGACGGATAGCCGGAATACAGGGGATAGTAGCTTAGCTAACGTTAGCTAGGTAGCAAAAAAATAAAAATGCAGAATGTATTAATCACATCTTCACTTCACAAACCTTGGGATGGTACGGAGGTCCCCTGTTCCTTTGGTCTCATCTTGCCGGGAGAACCACACCTCCAACAGCTTCTCCGTTCCCTCGAAGTAGTGTGCACCGTTCTCTTCCATCGTGAGATAAGACACCAACAACAGAAATTAAACGTCGGTTACGTTCTCAATTTAATTAGCCCTTGTTTTAGCGTTATAATTTATTAAGTACAGTCCTTTAGCAATCCAGGTGTAATGTCTTGGTTTAACCGTCTTCCCTTTTACAGAGAATACTGTAAAGCAAATGCTAGCTAATATCGCCGGCCATACTGTGCAAAGCGCAGACCCAGGACTGCTTGGTGGTTTTATTCACTTAGCCTAATACGTCACGCCCAAGTTAGTCGAATCACGTTGCTGGGTTCTTGATGATGAAGTGGCGATTGGCAGGGGCAACTGTCAGCGTGACAAAATTGTACATTGCCAATCTCAAGTAATAATACATTTAATTGGCAGATATACCATATTTCCCTGATAATGAACGTCTGCTCTGAAAACATGTAGCAGCTTCCAAGCCTTCTCAACTGAGAACAGTCTTGCCTTCATTGATTTTAACTTAAAAGGCCAAAGGGCATACAGACTTTTAATGCAACAGAAGACACATTAGTACATACACAGGTGTAATTTCAGTGCGTGCGTTAACTGGGCTACTTACAATATACTGTGTGTATATATATATATATATATATATATATATATATATATATATATATATATATATATATATATATATATATATATATATATATATATATATAGGTATATTACATGTTATATCCAATAGCAATGTGTTTATATGGGCAATGTTTTGACTTCTGTGTTGAAACAAGTCTCTATGTCCTGATTTTAGTTTTTTTTAAGTGTATGATGTATTTATGTTTCCGTGTCTAGATGTTCACAGATGTCTATATGTTTTCTCGGTGCTCTGGGACATGTTTTTGTTGTTAATTGTCCCTGTCAAATAAACGTAATAAATACAAATAATAAAAGTGTATTTTTTACAGATTACAAAACCCATGCAGATTTGCTACATGTACCTCTCTCGTGTAAAAACACAAGGCTAAAACTAATAGATGTCACAGGTGGGATTATATAGTGCAGCCTATTGCTCTAGTTGAAGCTACTTAAATATACCTATTTCTATTCAAAAACACATTGGAGACCTGCACATATTGGGTCAAACGTTTTGGTGTGTATAAAACATGAACAGTTCAAACTGATTCACGCATTTTTTGAGCGCGTTCATGAGTACGCAAGTGCAGTAACTGCAGCGAGAAATGCGGAGTGTAGTTTCACAGACCTTTTACTTCCATGTTGATGAGTCAAGCTAATGCATTTGTAAACTACCTTCCCCAGAAAGCTTTGCGTGCCAATTAGAAACGTCAACGAGCCAGTGAACATTAAGCGGAGCAGACCAAAATCCCAAACAAGGAAATGGTGGGGGAATAAAACGATCATATTATTTAATTAATGCATGTTATAATTAATATTTTATTTTATTGTAAATTAAGAAATATTTATGGGTTAAAATGGATTACGACTTCAAAACAAAGCTCGCAGCCGAACGAGAGAAGGTAGAAGATCTGTTCGAATATGAAGGTTGCAAAGTGGGTCGAGGCACCTACGGTCACGTTTATAAAGCTAAGCGCAAAGACGGGTAAGATTCAGATAACGTTGTTGTTTACTCAATAAACTGATTGCAGAATGCCTTATCAATACTAGTCTATATCTCCTTGCACGGTGGACAGAGCAGAGGATAGATTTTAACTACCCTGAGCGCTGCCCGTGTCTGTGTTTCTGTTTTCATGTACGCACTCACTCAACGGTCCTCCCCCAAAACAACACAGTGATGATGTTTATTATTTGACACACTGTTCATGGAAGCGCAGGCTACTTCCAACATTAGTTATTTGCCTTATATCACCAGTAGAAATGTGTAGGCGTAATGATATTCTCAGATCTTGTTCAACTTGGCTTATAATAATATATCCTATTATTGCCAAGTGCTCTCAAAAGCACTTACATAGTCGAACTCAAGGCAATGCTAAACTCCTTTTGGTGCTTGAATGCAAATAAAATAAGTGTGTACACACATATATATATGTGTGTGTATTTGGCTATTACTGTATAATTACGGTTTTCTAATAACCTATATTACGGTTTTCTAATAACCTATAAAATACCTATATCACACGAATTATCATTCCAATCGTTTTCTAATTTGTGCTGTTGTTGTTCCTAATTGATCACTTACGTTGCAATGTCACCAACATTTCTGTGGGATAATTGAAAATACCATTGAAATGTTTTTTTTCTCCCCCTGCAGCAAGCAAATGATTTTGCTGTGTTTGATTCTCATTTGTTCAACAATCTCATGATATGCCTGGATCATCTGGTGTCTCCCCAAATTGGAGGGAAAGTGGAAATGTAAGCCTATATCGGTTTTAATGAGGGTAGATCACTATCACCTCAGGATTGACTGATCAGTGCAGATGAGTTTATGTTGTTAATGTCTGATTGGGCTAAAACAATTCATTGGTTAGGGAAGTCAGTGTGATATGGATATTTTGTCCAAAGTAGCAGAATATACAGTTGAAGTCGGAAGTTTACATACACTTTAGCCAAATACATTTAAAATCAGTTTTTCACAATTCCTGACATTTAATCCTAGTAAAAATGTCTTAGGTCAGTTAGGATCACCACTTTATTTAAAAAATGTGAAATGTCAGAATAATAGTAGAGAGAATTATTTATTTCAGCTTTTATTTCTTTCATCACATTCAGTTCTTCCCACAAATTTTCTGTACCATTTTGCCACAACTTTGGAAGTATGCTTGGGGTCATTGTCCATTTGGAAGACCTGTTTGCAACCAAGCTTTAACTTCCTGACTGATGTCTTGAGGTGTTGCTTCAATATATCCACATCATTTTCCTTCCTCATGATGCCCACAACATGATGCTTCCACCCCCGTGCTTCACGGTTGGGATGGTGTTCTTCGGCTTGCAAGCCTCCCCCTTTTTCCTCCAAACATAATGATGGTCATTATGGCCAAACAGTTCTATTTTTGTTTCATCAGACCAAAAAGTACAATCTTTGTCCCCATGTGCAAACAGGTCTTCCAAATGGACAATGACCCCAAGCATACTTCCAAAGTTGTGGCAAAATGGTATAGAAAATTTGTGGGTTAGTTGAAATCTGTGGAGTGGTTGAAAAATGAGTTTGAATGACTTAAGCAACAACCTAAGTGTATGTAAACTTCCGACTTCAACTGTATCCTATCTGTAATAAACAAGTTGCACAATTTGAATGGCAATCAAACAGTTGAGGGTGATTTTTCTCTTTAGAGCCAACTGGTGATTTGGCATAGGGCCTTCTGGAGTGAAAGGGCTTTCTGGTGTTCCGTTCCTTGCATTTCCTGCGCCTTTGTACAGGTAGCTTCACCTGTCATTCGAGAAGTCTGACAAAACAGTTTTTTTTTTCTCACAGTTTGCGTATTCATTCATGTAGTTTGTAGGCTTACACAATGGAGGCTACTAGGCTATTGATAGCATTGTCCACTCTATTTAGTTAGCAGTTAACATTCTGTGTAGTGTCTCTCAGTGGTGTAGTGGAGGGTATACGCAGGAATACACTTTTTTTTGTGAGCATTGCGTATACTCACTTCTTAATCTCCACAATACATAAAAGGAGTGTAGTGGAGGTATATGCCATATCAATAAATAAGGCTGATGGAACAGATCAGAATGTTTAGCTTAAAATGTTGATAAACTATTATTGCTTGTCATTTTAAGCATAGCAATGTGCACAAAGTGATATGCGCAACTGTTCCAAAATGCAATTAGCACAAAACTTAATTCTAAAATGCGCACTGCATATGCGTGAGGTTTCATGGACAGAGAAGGATATATCTGTTTGAAATTTAGAAAGAGGAGATCTAAAGATGCAACAACTATCGTTGGTTGCTAATATGACTAGGATTATGCCTTTGGCTGCTAGACAATGAAAGTTGATTTGAAAACCAATAGAACAGGAGAGCACATATGAGGAAGTCTTTATAAAATAATTGCCTCCACATTTCTATGGTGGGATTTTGGCTAAAGGCTAGTTTGAAGCAAGGTAGGACATGCCTTATAATATGAAGTAAAATGTCCAGGTTTCAAACAATTAAGGAAGAGGAAAAATATAGCCATGCTAATGATAGGCCTAACTGTCTTCTGGTAGATGGAAAGGCTTTCCAAAAAACCTTCTCAATTAAATGTTTACTAGCTTCTGCCTATCTGGCAGAATAATCTGATATCATGATTATTTGCATCAATCCAGTGGCCATTTGTTCCGCAAACTCCATCTCATGTGCTCTACAGAAACAACAGTGCTAGGTGCCTGCACAATTAAATGGTAAATATTCAAAACATTTTGTCTCCTGATGTGGTTTAAGCGTTGTTGTGGACTTAGAACATCCAATTTGTTGTTTTTCTATTAAGAAAGTGTGACTTTGAGAGCGAAAACCTGATTTATTTTTGTTGTATCTGGAAAAATCAGAAAGCTATGAATTTCTGACTCAGTTGACAGCCTCATTTACCTATTTCAATAGTAGGACTATTATTAGTACAGCTTGGGTTGCACAGTACAGCTTGGGTTGGCCTGACTGAAAGACCAACAGTGACATACACTACATCATGTCACTGTTTGTTAGAGAATCTTTCACACAGAGCGCCTCTCCTTCATAATTTGGCACATTTTTGACAACATTTGAGTATACCCACTTCTCCAGGCACCACTACACCACTGGTGTCTCTGTCAACATGCAGATAGCCTATATATAGTCATACTGCTCAACTAGGCCCTACAATATTTATTGTTGACCTAGCCAATGTTTAGAAAAGGGCAATTCCACAGTAACATGATGATTCTGAGACTCTGATTTTTTTACTTTAAAATGTATGCCAAACAAAAAACAATGATTGTAAAATTAAACAAACCATACAACTCTATACACAATGACTACTTTTAACAATTTCCACAGAAATGCAACGTTTGGTAACAGAATGACGGTTTGTGCTGTAAATGCTGTCATTCTGTTTCCATACTTTGCATCTGCACTGTTCTTCAAGTAAATGTGTTTTTGCATCTTTGTCTGTGGAAATTGTTAAAAGTATTGTGCATATAGTTGTATGGTTTGTTAAACGTTGCATTTATTGGTTTTTGTTTGACATATATTTTTAATGGAAAAATCGGAGTCTTAGCATCATTCCGTTACATGGAATTGCCTAGAAACTGAGACGTAGGCCAAGTGCCATCGTTGTTGTTGTTGTTGCTGATGATGATTTTGCAGTGATGCATGCTTTCATGGGTGGTGCAGTAGGCCTAGCATTTTAGTTGCAAATTCTTGCTCTTCAATCCCTTATAGAGAGTCTATTTGAACAGCATGTTGAAGAAAATTCGAATGTGCAGCAGCCAGTCAACGTATTTTGTGATCGCACCTCATGTATTGTAATAAAGGCACTGCTAAGGTTTAAGTATTAGTTTCATGTGCACCACATAAGACATGAAGAATGATCCATCCTTGCCGGTCAGGAATATTAAACACTCTTCATGCAAAGTTTGGCCAAGTAGATTAAAACATTTTTCGTCATATAGAACTTAGTAATTGTCAGTGGAACATATTGAGACAATTTAGTTTTATGTTGTTTTTTACACAATAAATAGCAGAAGTAGCACTTTGATGAGGTGTGAAGACATGCTTTCTCTCTGTAACAGAGAAGAGGGAGTGTCTCTATCCTCATATACAGTGGGGAGAACAAGTATTTGATACACTGCCGATTTTGCAGGTTTTCCCACTTACAAAGCATGTAGAGGTCTGTAATTTTTATCATAGGTACTCTTCAACTGTGAGTGACGGAATCTAAAACAAAAATCCAGAAAATCACATTGTATGATTTTTAAGTAATTAATTAGCATTTTATTGCATGACATAAGTATTTGATACATCAGAAAAGCAGAACTTAATATTTGGTACAGAAACCTTTGTTTGCAATTACAGAGATCATATGTTTCCTGTAGTTCATGACCAGGTTTGCACACGCTGCAGCAGGGATTTTGGCCCACTCCTCCATACAGATCCTTCAGGTTTCGGGGCTGTCGCTGGGCAATACAGACTTTCAGCTCCCTCAAAAGATTTTCTATTGGGTTCAGGTCTGGAGATTGGCTAGGCCACTCCAGGACCTTGAGATGCTTCTTACGGAGCCACTCCTTAGTTGCCCTGGCTGTGTGTTTCGGGTCGTTGTCATGCTGAAAGACCCAGCCACGACCCATCAATCTCCCTCGGTCTGGGGCACCATGCAAGATCTCACCTCGTGGGGCATCAATGATCATGAGGAAGGTGAGGGATCAGCCCAGAACTACACGGCAGGACCTGGTCAATGACCTGAAGAGAGCTGGGACCACAGTCTCAAAGAAAACCATTAGTAACACACTACACCCCTGCTCAAGCCAGCGGATGTCCAGGCCCGTCTGAAGTTTGCCAATGACCATCTGGATGATCCAGAGGAGGAATGGGAGAAGGTCATGTGGTCTGATGAGACAAAAATAGAGCTTTTTGGTCTAAACTCCACTCGCCGTGTTTGGAGGAAGAAGAAGGATGAGTACAACCCCAAGAACACCATCCCAACTGTGAAGCATGGAGGTGGAAACATCGTTCTTTGGGGATGCTTTTCTGCAAAGGGGACAGGACGACTGCACCGTATTGAGGGGAGGATGGATGGGGCCATGTATCGCAAGATCTTGGCCAACAACCTCCTTCCCTCAGTAAGAGCATTGAAGATGGATCGTGGCTGGGTCTTCCAGCATGACAACGAACCGAAACACACAGCCAGGGCAACTAAGGAGTGGCTCCGTAAGAAGCATCTCAAGGTCCTGGAGTGGCCTAGCCAGTCTCCAGACCAGAACCCAATAGAAAATCTTTGGAGGGAGCTGAAAGTCCGTATTGCCCAGCGACAGCCCCGAAACCTGAAGGATCTGGAGAAGGTCTATATGGAGGAGTGTGTATACCCTGCTGCAGTGTGTGCAAACCTGGTCAAGAACTACAGGAAACGTATGATCTCTGTAATTGGAAACAAAGGTTTCTGTACCAAATATTAAATTCTGCTTTTCTGATGTATCAAATACTTATGTCATGCAATAAAATGCTAATTAATTACTTAAAAATCATACAATGTGATTTTCTGGATTTTTGTTTTAGATTCCGTCTCTCACAGTTTAAGTGTACCTATGATAAAAATTACAGACTTCTACATGCTTTGTAAGTGGGAAAACCTGCAAAATCGGCAGTGTATCAAATACTTGTTCTCTATCTGGTCTTCATAATGATTTTTTAAAAAGTATTTTCACAAATCCTCTGCAGGAAGTAAGCTATACAACAGGCCATGTTTGTAATTGGCTCAATAATATTTTCTGGAGAGTCAGTGTTGGGGTAAAATCCCTTTCTAGTAGGATACTGCTTATCTCAGATAATCCATAGTCCCCTACATCGCAGTGTGTTGCTGTACGTACGCACACCACAATACGTTTAACATTTCTTAATTGGCAGCTACATGACTTCAATGCCTTTTTCAACCACCACCAGGTTTTTACAAGGGCACAGAAATACCAACCGAATGTCAAGAAAAAAGCCCTGTGATTTGTCCTGATACTGCATTTATTAAATAAAATCTAATTTATCTTCGGCCATTCTGATTCTGCACTGTGTGTTATGAGAAGGAACAATGACCAGCTCAGTGTGAAGGCTATGATGAAGCCAGAGCATGTGTTTGCATTGAGGGGGGGGGGGGGGCGAAATGCAGGGTGGATAGATAATTATGCTTGCTCTGGGGAGAGGCTGCACTCAACAACAACAGAGCATGCCTGTGGCGAGGAAATAGCTGTCTTCTTCAGCCAGAGGATATTGATAATCGCAGGGATTCTACTGTTCCATAAGAACAAGTTAAGCAAGAGCAGTCCATCTCCATCATTTTCATATCCCCTGTTCTATCTTACTGTCGCTCATAAACACACAACCTTCAATACCTGAAACTCTTTTTTCACTAATCTATGTTGCTCAAGTACATGTGAGTTTACTGTGTGTTGTTACCAAATAAGTAACAACACACATAAATAAAGCTGGTTTGTGATGTGCTGATTTTTTTCCCCTTATGTCTGTTTCTCTGCAGGGAAGATGAGAAGGAGTATGCACTGAAACAAATTGAAGGCACTGGAATATCAATGTCTGCTTGCAGGGAAATCGCTGTAAGTTAAGATACTGCTTAAAGGCACTGTTTTGTCCTTTCTCCTATCAATGTACTTTTCCTTTCTACTGTGCTTTCTGTCTCCTACAATAGGTTCTTATGTGTAGTCGCTGCACTATGCCACTTCTTGGCTCTAGCCTCAGCTGATGCTATATAAACGATTATAAACTGGCTGGTTCGAGCCCTGAATGCTGATTGACTGACAGCCATGGTATATCAGACCGTATACCACGGGTATGTCAAAACATGTCTTTTTACTGCTCTAAATACTTTGGTAAACCGTTTATAATAGCAAAAAGGCACCTCGGGGGTTTGTGGTATATGGCCAATATACCACGGCTAAGGGCTGTATCCAGGCACTCTGCGTTGCGTTGTGCGTAAGAACAGCCCTTAGCCTTGGTATATTGGCAATTTACCACACCACTCTCGGGCTTATTTGCTTAAGTTGAAACCTAAGAACTGTTCTACTTTGACTGTAGAGTGTGATCCTGCGCCGATGTGCTTCCAGAATTGTAATAGCCCAAGAGTTGGATCTGCATGGTGCAGTGTTCCTAATGGCTGAGGCATAAGCAATAGAGACATCACCATCGCCATGTAAACATGATATACAGTTGAAGTCGGAAGTTTACATACACCTTAATAATCTGTAAACAATTGTTGGAAGAATTACTTGTGTCATGCACAAAGTAGATGTCCTAACCGACTTGCCAAAACTATAGTTTGTTAACATGAAATCTGTGGAGTGGTTGAAAAATGAGTTTTAATGACTTCAACCTAAGTGTATGTAAACTTCCGACTTCAACTGTATACCAGTACTCAAGTGCTTGGCAAGATACACAATGTAGGAGAACAATGAAGGTCTGCAAACTTTGTCTCCCACATATCTGCTGTATAGAGTTCCCAGCTGCTCTTCGCTTACACTCAGCTGTCACTTTTCATATTTCACATGCTAATTAGGTTATTCCTAACCCAGTGTTAACCCTTTACACTCGTGGAAATTGGCCTATATGGATAGGGCTACATTGAAATGTTTCTAAAATAAGAAATATGAAAAGCATATGCATAACCATGGTAGCTATTTAAAGGGAACAGTTTAGAGATTATGGGAAAATTATAGGACCAAAGTTGAGGACACAACAGTTCACCTGACACAAGACTAAATCCAAAAATTACACTGTTGATTTTATGTGCATTTTACATTTAATGTACTTTTCGCCGCATTTGTTGATAACAAAATCTGAAAATACTCTGGATATACTCAGTAACATAATGAGAATATTCCTGGAAAATGTAGGGTAGGTGCAGCATAAAACAAAGAAATTACACTGGTTTGAGTGAGAGAACTAACTGGTGTCTCCAAGTGACCACACACCTCTCCAAAGTGTGCACAGTTCCTAAGTTATTTCAATGCACTTTTATGACTCAAAGAAGAGTCTTTAATTATAACCTGTTTTTTTTAGCTCTCCTAGCTGTGCCATTGAGGAACTAGAGCAAGCACACTTGTAGTTATTTTGTTTGGAATAAAACCCTGCCTCCCGCCATCACATAATTACTGTTGTTGTTTACATAATCCCAAAATGTCCCATCATAAATCACAATCTGGATCAGGTGGGCATCATTTGAAAGCTTGTTCTATTGCCAACATGACTAGCTAAGTTATAAAATACGTTCATGCGTGCATTCAGGTGTGTGTATTCAGATGCGTGCATTCAGGTGCGTGCATTCAGGTGAATGCACACAGAATGAGACAAACAGGCTCATTCTGTTCAGAACAACCCAGTATGACGCCATGTCATCTTGTAACTGTACATCAAACATAGTGATCATAAATGTTGACACTGTAAAGTGCATTCAGAAAGTATTCAGACCCCTAAACTTTTTCCACATTTTGTTACGTTACAGCCTTATTCTAAAATTGATTAAATCATCCCCCCTCCCTCATCATTCTACACACAATACCCCATAATGACAAAGCAAAAACTGGTTTTTAGAAATCTGTGCAAATCTATAAAAACGGAAATATCAAGTATTCAGACCCTTTACTCAGTACTTTGTTGAAGCACCTTTGGCAGCGATTACAGCCTCGAGTGTTCTTGGGTTTGACGCTACAAGCTTGGCACACCTGTATTTGGGCAGTTTCTCCCATTCTTCTCTGCAGATCTTCTTAATCTCTGTCAGGTTGGATGGGGAGCGGTTTTCATCAAGGATCTCTCTGTACTCTGTACTAGTCTCCCAGTCCCTGCTGCTGAAAAACATCCCCACAGCATGATGCTGCCAGCACCATGCTTCACTGTAGGGATGGTGCCAGGTTTCTTCCAGATGTGATGCTTGGCATTCAGGCCAAAGAGTTCAATCTTGGTTTCATCACACCAGAGAATCTTGTTTCTCATGGTCTGAGAGTCCTTTTGGCAAACTCCAAGCGGGCTTTCGTGTGCATTTTACTGAGGAGTGGCTTCCGTCTGGCCACTCTACCATAAAGGCCTGATTGGCGGAGTGCTGGAGAGTGGAAAGATGGTTGTCCTTCTATAAGGTTCTCCCATCTCCACAGAGGAACTCTGGAGCTCTGTCAGAGTGACCATCGGGTCTTGGTCACTTCCCTGACCAAGGCCCTTCTCCCCCAACTGCTCAGTTTGGCCGGACGGCCAGCTCTAGGAAGGTGGTGGTTCCAAACTTCTTCCATTTAAGAATGATGGAGGCCACTGTGTTCTTAGGGACCTTCAATGCTGCAGAAATGTTTTGGTACCCTTCCCCAGATCTGTACCTCGACACAATCCTGTCTCTGAGCTCTACGGACAATTCCTTCGACCTCATGGCTTGGTTTTTGCTCTGACATGCACTGTCAACTGTGGGACCTTATATAGACAGGTGTGTGCATTTCCAAATCATGTCCAATCAATTGAATTTACCACAGGTGGACTCCAATCAACTTATAAGTACATCTCAAGGATGATCAATGGAAACAGGATGCACCTGAGCTCAATTTCGAGTCTCATAGCAAAGGGTCTGAATACTTATGTAAATAAGGTATTTTTGTTTTTATTTTTAATACATTCACAAAAATGTCTTAAAACCTGTTTTCACTTTGTCATTGTGGGGTATTGTGTGTAGATTGATGAGGAGAAACTGTTATTTAATCAATTTCATTTCAGTAATGTAAGAAAATGTGGAAAGAGGGAAAGGGTCTGAATACTTTTCAAATGCACTGTATATAACATGAGTTTTATGATATTGGAATGTGATGTGCACATTTGGACTCATGGGTTTTTGGCTTGCTTGTATGACATCAAAGCATAATTATTATAATCCTCAAAATCTCATCTTTCAAAATACATTGAATCCTCTTAAATTACAGCATTTCCCTCACTCAGACAACAAAAAAGTTGCCTAATTAGCGGGACGGATGGGGGCAATTTCTTGCTCAAGTTCAGAACGTCTGTCAAAACCCATACAGCGCTGTGAAGTGCAAGGCCTAAGCTCTGATGTAATGTACAGCATGTTAGTCTACAGCCACTATGTTCCAAATTTGCAACCTGTATACCAGTACGAGTGTAAAGGGTTAAGCAGAAGCAGTCTAAGAACACATACTACACTGGTTTACTTTCTGCGCTAATGTAGCCTTATCTGAAAACAGGAAGGCAGATTGTCAGGCTCTGGCCATAGAGTAGCCTTTTGCTACTCTATTTGGCCATGGTCAGAGCCTGACAGATCTAATATCCTAGTTCTGTGTTGTGTTGTGTTGTGTTGTGTTGTGTTGTATTGGGTCCTCAATTAGAGGCAGCTGCTATGCGTTGTCTCTGATTGAGGATCCTATATTAAGTGTCATGTCCCACACCTTTGTGTGAGTCATTGTCGTACATGTCAGTCGATGTAGTTTGAGTGTGAGTCTTTGTATTGTAAGTACTTCGTCTTGTGTTTGTTATAGTTCACATTGAGTATATATTAACTACTGCGCTGCACCTTGGTCTGCTTACACACCCAGTTGTGACACAGATACTCTTGAAGTGTTGTGTTCATGGTCCTTGTGACAGAGGAGCTGACTGGTTTATGTAATGTTACAGTTTTGTAAGTCGGTTTTCCACGTACCAACTTCTAGGAATGTGCTATATAATTGTCAGAACGTTGTAATGTGGTACACTAGTTGTTGTGTTTCTACTCAGTGGGTGCTGATTGGCTACACACTGTGAGAGTAGATGTGTGTATTATTGTTTGGCTGACTAATCTTAAAGAATAAATGGTTCTTGGTAGGGTGGGGGGGTGGGGACACATTGTTAGTGGTCGATAGACTGTCAACAGAATAGTTAATTTAATCTCCATTTACACAGCTCCTGGAGGTATGGTAAATAAGGAGTCTTAATTGAACAGAGGTGCGGGCATGTGTTGGTTACAAACTGCTGCCTCAGCTCTGAATGCACAATACTGCAGAAATAGACTGAATGACTGGATGAGGTCCATCTGGCCTTGTCTACACTGTTAACAACACAATAATACACAAAGTAAATATGGGTGTTTAGTTGGTGATCTGACCCAGTATTGGTCGTCTAGCTAGCGTGTCTGTCCTGTTCTATTTCCACAGCACACCTCTCCTGGTCTCTCTCCACGGTGGATCATATCAACCTAGGCTATGATCGTGTGTAACCACACCCTGTTAGCTGGTGTCAGGTTACTGGTCTGACTCGGTTACTGCTCTGCTGTTCTCTCTCTCTTGGCGCCGTCATCTAGTTTGTGCTACAGGAGACTGAACTGTCAGAGTTCCGAACCGACAGACAATTATTCCTTCATGTGATCTCTGATTCTTATTCATTGTACTATAAACTGATGGATTAGTCAGCCCTCTGTCACCAATGGCTGGCTTCCCTCATGAATAGGGGACTCATGACTATCATAACTTGTAATGCTGTTGATGCTTACAACACGTCGCTGGAAAATTGCCCATAGTTGGGTCAATTCATGAATTTCAGATGCTTACCTTTTCTATTTGGCATTGCCATGGGATTGGCCCAGACCCCAGTGGCTCTGTATCAGAAAACAAGTGTTTCCAGGTAGCTGAGTAAACTCAACTCTGTCAACACATCTCTACAGAGTTGAGTTGAGGCGAGTGTCAGCGAGGTGTACTGCCAAATACATCGAGTCACTATCAGTCAATACTTAATGGAGAAGGAGCAGCCCTGTCATTGCACGGCATATTTTTTTGGCAGGCGACACATAGAATGGATTTTGTTTGTAAAAAACGACGAAGAAGTAATCAAAATGTTTCAATTAATACATTTGGTAGATTGTTTTTCATTATTTTGACCTCCCCACATTATAATTGGAAGAGGAAGTATACAATCTAACATAACTTAGCCTATTAGCTAGAAAGGTAACTCCAAAAACATTTCCCTAAGAGCAGCTGTTTAGCTTCTTAAAGAAAGGTTAACCATGGGTTGGCAAAGATGTATGTCCAAGTCAAGAAAGCTTATCAGCAGCCAGCGGCACTTGCCTCACTGGTAGCCTATTCGCCAGTGCTTTTTCAAAGCCTATGTCAGATATTCCAGTGAGTTTAATTGGCTCCAATGACTGTAATTTGCTCAAAATTAGATTAGGAGTTGAGAAATAAAGTTGACATCATTAGAAATAATACATTCTCCTATTTTCTACTGTAGTTATGTTGTTCAAAATGTGTTTATTCTGTTGTTGATTGCGATATATAAAAGAACACAGACATTTCCACATGGACAAAAGGAATATCTATGTAAGAATGCTGTTCATTGACTACAGCTCAGCATTCAACAATATAGTCCCCTCCAAGATCATCACCAAGCTCAGGACCCTGGGACTGAACACCTCCCTCTGCAACTGGATACTGGACTTCCTGACAGGCCTCCCACAGGCGGTGAGGGTAGGGAACAACACATCTGCCACGCTGATCATCAACACAGGGGCCCCTCAGGGGTGTGTGCTTAGTCCCCTCCTGTACTCCCTGTTCACCCACGACTGCATGGCCGCGCACAAATCCAACACCATCATCAAGTTTGCTGACGATACGTTGATGGTAGTCCTGATCACCAACTACGATGAGACAGCCTATAGGAAGGAGGTCAGAGACCTGGCAGTGTGGTGCCAGAACAACAGGACAAATACCGCTCCCTCAACGTCAGCAAGACAAAGGAACTGATTGTGGACTACAGGAAACAGAGGGCCGAGCACACCCCCATCCACATCGATGGGTCTGTAGTGGAGCGGGTCAAGAGCTTCAAATTCCTTGGTGTCCACATCACTAAGGAATTAACATGGTCCACATACACCCACACAGTTTTGAAAAGGGCATGACAGAAACTGTCAGAAACCGTCTCAGAGAAACTCATCTGCGTGCTTGTCGTCCTCACCAGGGTCTTGACCTGACTGCAGTTCGGCATCGTAACTGACTTCAGTGGAAAAATGCTCACCTTTAAAGGCCACTGCACGCTGGAGAAGAGTGCTCTTCACGGATGAATCCTGGTTTCAACTGAACCGGGCAGATGTCAGACAGGGTATATGGCGTTGTGTGGGAGAGCGGTTTGCTGATGTCAACGTTGTGAACATTGTGCCCGTTGGTGGCGGTGGGGTTATGGCATGGGCATGCATAAGCTATGAACAATGAACACAATAGCATTTTATCGATGGCAATTTGAATGCACAGAGATACCGTAATGAGATCCTGAGGCCCATTGTTGTGCTATTCATCTGCCGCCATCACCTCATGTTTCAGCTTGATAATGAACGGCCCCATGTCACAAGGATCTGTACACAATTCCTGGAACCTGAAAATGTCCAAGTTCTTCAATGGCCTGCATACTCACCAGACATGTCACCCATTGAGCATGTTTGGGATGCCCTGGATTGACGTGTAAGACAGCGTATTCCAGTTCCCTCCAATATCCATCAACTTCGCACAGCCATTGAAGAGGAGTGGGACAACATTCCATAGGCCACAATCAACACCCTGATCAACTCTATGTGAAGGACTGCATGAGCCAAATGGTGGTCACACCAGATACTGACTGGTTTTCGGATCCATGCCCCTACCTTTTTTAAATATCTATATTCCCAGTAATCTGAAATCCATAGATTAGGACCTAATGAATTCATTTAAATTGACTGATTTCCTTATATGAACTGTAACTCAGTAAAATATTTGAAATTGTTGCATGATGCATTTATACTTTTGTTCAGTGTACATAGCTACCTCAATGAGTACCGTACCCCAGCACATAGACTCGGTACTAGTACTCCCTGTATATATCCATGTTATTACCCGGTACTCCCTGTATATATCCATGTTATTACCTTGTACTCCCTGTATATATCCATAGTATTTTTACTTGTTATTGTTATTCCTCATGTCACTATTTCTATATATTTTATATATCTTACTCTGCATCGTTGCAAAAGGACCAGTAAGTAAGCATTTCACTGTTAGTCTACACTTGTTTTTTACGAAGCATGTGACAAATTACATCTGATTTGATAAAAACAATTTTAATGCTTTTTATAATACAGTATATTTATTTTGTGGACCCCCTGCAGTATCTCCATGACTCCCTAGGTGGCCGCGGACCCCCGGTTGAATACCGCTGCTCTATAAAATCAGGACAAGTACGGGTACACAGTAAGCGCTAAATAATCAATATTTATAACAGTATTGAATGGTAGTGCAAGTTTGAAGTCCCTAACTTCATACTCCATTAGAAAACATTGGATTACGAGGTGCAATTTGACAGGCATCACATATAATGAATTTTTTAACAAAAACTACGGATTTCACCACCCAAAGAAAAGAATGCAGTTACACAAGACAAACATATCTACAAGTTAAGCATTAAAGAATGGACATTTCTACAAGTACCGACTGACTCGATGCGTTGGCGGTACACTCGGCTCAACTCATCTCCGTAGACATGTCTAGATGGATGGAGTTCAGTTTACTCAGCTAGTTTCCTGGTAAACCTGGTCATTAGGTTATTCTACCATCTGATCTCACACTCCTACCCCCTGGAAGCTGATGATAGCACATGATAACATTCATGTTCTCAAAGAATGTATCCAGTCAGGTAAGGGAATCCCAGAAGGTGGACCCTAGCCCCCATGGGCCAGGGAAGGGAACGGCCAGGGCAGGAGGGGAGGGCGAAAGGGCCTACAGGTCAGGCTGTCAAGTCAAGGCGTCAGTCAGGGGGGCCAGAGCTCAGATGTGGAATACAGCTGAAGCCAGATGTGAGCAGTGCAACAGCAGGCTCCCATCATCAGACCATAACACCTTGAGGGTCGCCAGCTGAAGTTAAGAGCCACCAGAAATGGATTTTACTCAAAGTCTCTCATACCAGCTTTGCTTAAACGGAACAATAGACTCTTTGTGTGACCAACAACCCCCCGCCCCCCATAAACTCTAACTGTGCTAGAGTTTAACGTTTGGCTTGCCACATTCACGACTGACTTGAGGGATGTTTTGCTACCATGTGTTATTGGTTTTGTGCATTGAAATGGCTTGAGGATCTTTTTTGCTTTTTCCGTGTTGGTATGTCCCTTACGAAGTTGCGGAAAAATCATTACGTGCAATATAGTTTCAGAACTGAATGTACTGTACCTTTTGAAATGGATCAATCTTTGGAATTAATTTATTCAGGCTTTTGCATAATGTGTTGGGTAATGTTTCCTCACCTGTAGTTGTTTTGGGGTTATGTGTCTGACATGAACCCACTGGCTCCAGGTCATCTATAAGTCCTTGCTAGGTAAATCCCCGCCTTATCTCAGCTCGCTGGTCACCATAGCAACACCCACCCGTAGCATGCGCTCCAGCATGTATATTTCACTGGTCATCCCCAAAGCCAACACCTCCTTTGGCCTCCATTCCTTCCAGTTATCTGCTGCCAATGACTGGAACGAATTACAAAAATCACTGAAGCTAGAGACTACCATCTCCCTCAATAACTTTAAGCATCAGTTGTCAGAGCAGCTTACCGATCCCTGCACCTGTACATAGCCCTTCTGTATATAGCCCACCCCACTACCTCAACCCCATAAATATTATTTTTGCTCATTTGCACTCCAGTATCTCTATTTGCACATCATCTGCACATCTATCAGTCCAGTGTTAATGCTAATTTATGTAATTTATTTCGCCACAATGGCCTATTTATTGTCCTACCTTCCTAACCTTACTACATTTGCACACTCTGTACATATATTTTCTATTGTGTTATTGACTGTACGTTTGTTTATTCCCATGTGAAACTCTGTTGTTGTTTTTGTCGCTTTGCTTTGTCTTGGCCAGGTCGCAGTTGTAAATGAGAACTTGTTCTCAACTGGCCTACCTGGTTAAATAAAAGTGTAAAAAATGAAGCCAGATTACATGCATATTCATTGTATTGAATTAGGCAGGGTCCTGCCAGTTGTATTAATTTGGGGACAGGTCGAAAAGCATTAAACATTTATGGTAATTTAGCTAGCTAGCTTGCTGTTGCTAGCTAATTTGTCCTGGGATATAAACATTGGGTTGTTATTTTACCTAAAATACACAAGGTCCTCTACTCCGACAATTAATCCACAGATAAAACGGTCAACCAAATGAGAAACAATAGAAAAATAAAACACATAATAATAAAAGTAACAATAAGTAATAATAACTTGGATATATACAAGGGTTACCAGTACCGAGTCGATGTGCAAGGGTACGTGGTAACTGAGGTAGATATGTACAGTGCCCTGCTTGAAACATTTAGGTATTACAGACTGGGTCAGGGAGAGGTTGAAAATGTCAGTAAAGATACTTGCCAGCTGGTCAGTGCATGCTCTGAGTATGCGTCTTGGTAATCCATCTGGCCCTGCATCCTTGTGGAGCCTTGTGAATGTTAACCTGTTTTAAGGTCTTACTCACTTCGTCTGGTGCTCTCATGCATGGTCCAGTGTTGCTTGCCTCGAAGCGAGCATAGTAGTCATTTAGCTTGTCTGGTAGTTTTATATCACGGGCAGCTCGCGGCTGGGTTTCCCTTAGTATTCCGTGATAGTCTGCAAGCCATTGATGCTTTGCCTGTTTGATGGTTCATCAGAGGGCATAGCGGAATTTCCTTGAAAGCTGCAGCTCTAGCCTTTTTAGCTCAGTGTGGATGTTGCCTGTAATCCATGGCTTCTTGTGCGATATGTACATACGGTCACTGTTGGGATGACGTCGTCGATGCACTTATTAATAAAGCCGGTGACTGATGTGGTAAAATCCTCAATGCCATCAGATGAGTCCCAGAACATATTCCAGTCTGTGTTAGCGAAACAGTCTTGTAGCTTATCATCTGCTTCAATCAACCACTTCCGTATTGAGCGGGTCACTGGTACGTTACTGCTTGTAAACAGGAATCAGGAAGAGTTATGGTCAGATTAGCAGAATGGAGGACAAGGGAGCACTTTGTATGCCTCTCTGTGTGTGGAGTGACGGTGATCTAGAGTTTTTTTTGCCTCTAGTTCCACAGGTGACATACTGGTAGAAATTTGGTAAAACGGATTTCAATTTTCCTTTATTAAAATCACCAGCCTCTAGAAGCGCCCCCTCTGGATGAGCATTTTGTTGTTTGCTTATGGCCCTATACAGCTCATTGAGTGCAGTCTTAGTGCCAGCATCGGTTTGTGGTGGTAAATAGATGGCTACGAAAAATATAGATGAAAACTCTTATCATGACTTATTCTAACTCAGGTGAGCAGAACCTCGAGATTTCCTTATATTAGACATTGTGCATTAGAGGTTGTTGACAAAGAGACCACCCCCCTTGAGCTTACCAGACACTGCCGTTCTGTCCTGCCGATGCATAACAAAAACAGCTAAAATATTATCCATGTCCTTGTTCAGCCAAGTTTCAGAGAAACATAGGATAATACAGTTCTTCAGATCCCGTTGATAGGATAGTCTCAACCGGAGCTCGTCCAGTTTGTTCTCCAGTGATTGTACATTCGCCAATAAAACAGAAGGTAGAGGCGGTTTATTTATTCGCCGCTGCAGTTTCTTCAGGTGCCCGCACGTCAGCCTCTATATCGTTGTCTCTTTATCTTCCGAGTGTCTGGGATTAAGGCCTGGATCCGGGGTGAGCAGTACAGTTGAAGTCGGAAGTTTACATACACTTAAATTGAAGTCATTAAAACTCATTTTTCAACCACTCCACAGATTTCATGTTAACAAACTATAGTTTTGGCAAGTCGGTTAGGACATCTACTTTGTGCATGACACAAGTAATACCTCCAACAATTGTTTACAGACAGATAATTTTTCTTATAATTCACTATATCACAATTCCACTGGGTCAGAAGTTTACATACACTAAGTTGACTGTGCCTTTAAACAGCTTGGAAAATTCCAGAAAATGATGTCATGGCTTTAGAAGCTTCTGATAGGCTAATTGACATAATTTGAGTCAATTGGAGGTGTACCTGTGGATGTATTTCAAGGCATACCTTCAAACTCAGTGCCTCTTTGCTCGACATCATGGGAAAATCCAAAGAAATCAGCCAAGACCTCAGAAAAAAATTGTAGACCTACACAAGTCTGGTTCATCCTTGGGAGCAATTTCCAAATGCCTGAAGGTACCACGTTCATCTGTACAAAGAATAGTATGCAAGTATAAACACCATGGGACCACGCAGCTGCCATACCACTAAGGAGGAGGCGCGTTCTGTCTCCTAGAGATGAACGTACTTTGGTGCAAAAAGTGCAAATCAATCCCAGAACAACAGCAAAGATGCTGGATGAAGCAGGTAAAAAAATGCGTATCCACAGTAAAACGAGTCCTATATCGACATAACCTGAAAGGCCGCTCAGCAAGGAAGAAGCCACTGCTCCAAAACCGACATAAATAAGCCAGACTATGCAACTGCACATGGGGACAAAGATCGTACATTTTGGCCATAATGACCATCGTTATGTTTGGAGGAAAAGGGGAGACTTGCAAGCCGAAGAACACCATCTCAACCGTGAATCACGGGGGTGGCAGCATCATATTGTGGGGGTGCTTTGCTGCAGGAGGGACTGGTGCACTTCACAAAATAGATGGCTTCATGAGGAAGGAAAATTATGTGGATATATTGAAGCAACATCTCAAGACATCATTCAGTTAAAGCTTGGTCGAAAATGGGTCTTCCAAATGGACAATGACCCCAAGCATACTTCCAAAGTTGTGGCAAAATGGCTTAAGGACAACAAAGTTAAGGTATTGGAGTGGGATCACAAAGCCCTGACCTCAATCCTATAGAAGATTTGTGGGCAGAATTGAAAAAGCATGTGCGAACAAGGAGGTCTACAAACCTGACTCCGTTACATCAGGAATGGGCCAAAATTCACCCAACTTATTGTGGGAAGCTTGTGGAAGGCTAGCCGAAACTTTTGACCCAAGTTAAACAATTTAAAGGCAATGCTACCAAATACTAATTGTGTGTATGTTAACTTCTGACCCACTGGGAATGTGATGAAATCATTCTCTCTACTATTATTCTGACATTTCACATTCTTAAAATAAAGTGGTGATCCTAACTGACCTAAGACAGGGACTTTTTACTAGGATTAAATGTCAGGAATTGTGACAAACTGAGTTTAAATGTATTTGGCTAAGGTGTATGTAAACTTCCTACTTCAACTGTGCAGGCCTGTGCTCCAGACTCATTTAAGTAGAAATCTTCATCCAAATCACTGTTCTGATGTCCAGAAGCTATTTTCGGTCATAGGAACCAATGGCGGAAACATTATGTACAAAAAAAGTTAAGATAGCCACAAATAAACACACAAAATAGCAGAATTGGTCAAGAGCACTCAATAATTTTTTATTTTTGAGCTATTGGGCTATTACCGCTATGGTGTGGCCTGAGGTTTGCCAGTACTCATTATTTTTGTCTGAGCAGCGTATTGGCAATGCAACACCAAACAAGACAGTTATTGTGCAATTCTGGCATACATTTCACCCATTCTATTTTGAGGGTCAATCTAAACTAACAGGTGTGGGCTTGTTGTTCGTCTAGTTTAGACTGAACCTCCTCAGGGGTTGAAACTATGTTTGAAAATGCAGTTTCTCCTGAAGAAAGTCCTGTTTTTAGTTCATTATCACCAAATGGCTGTTGTTTAAATACAATCAAGGGGTAAATATTATTCAGACAAAAACAATGACAACAGTGATTTGCACAATGTTTATTTTCTTCCATGAAAACAAGAGGGTCTACGAGATCTACGAGTAGTTCTACTATTCACTCTGTCAGCCAGCCGATGTCAGCTATTCTTTCCCACCATTCTGATCACTGTGTAAACATTACCATATTTAAGTTGTGTTTGCAGAGGGAGTGGGTTGGCAGGCACTCTCACTCGGTTGCCATGGATGAAATGACAGTCAGAATCTAGGTTTCCATTCAATTGGCGCCAAAGTTTCTTGCAAATATTCTAAAATCTGCATAAAAACAATTTGCACATTTTCCCACCATCAAATTGACTTGTTGCAGATAAAATGCGTTTGCGTTTAAATTCCCATGTACCGAGTAAAAAATGTAAGGTGTTTCCATCGCATTTTCAACTCTGCTGATGGTTTTCTCACAAAATAAAATGTGTAATATAGCCAGTGTGCACACTCTGGTATTGGCACGTGCACTTTAGCCAACAGTGCTATCTGCCGAGGCAGGTCCCATACTTAATTAATTTGTACATTTTTATTTGTCAAACAGCAGCCAAGCATCGATTATCATGTCACCAAAATAAGACCCATATTTATTGAAAAGGAGCATCAAGCTCATCACCTTCCTTTGAAGTACTTTATAATTGATTTAATCTGTAACCTAATAAACTGTATACTTTCCCAATGAGTCGTAGTGGGAGTACCACACAACATTCAAGTTTATTTCGATATGATGCTTATTATATAAATATTTACACAACCACCAAAATGTTTTGCATAGCTCAATTTACAGTCACAAACAGATCCCACCTTGTCTAGCATACTTACTTTAGTCCACATTTGGAAAGTTTACCGAAAATTTTTCAGTTTTTCCTTCAGGCCTGTCATCTACTTTACTCACATAAAAAGGTTGGATGTAAACTTGCTTAGTGACAGTGTGTCCATGCAGGGGAAGATCCTTAGTACTGTAAATAGATAAGGGAGACAGTTGTAAAATTGGAATTTCGTTTCATAAGAATTTAATAAAGGCAAAAATATGGAGAAGCTATCTTAATGATGATATAAAAACCTGCCTGTGGGTATCCATTCTGTTGGAGAATATGCTGCTAGTAGCCACACTAGTCTTCCCCGAGCCACAGACCATGGTTACTCAACGACACAGCTTCAGAGTCAGCATGTTCTGGGCAACACGGAATAACAAGAGCAAATGTCTGGCGGTGGCTGAGCAGAGAGAGCAGAATTCTTGCGTTGCCTTTGTTCAGTCTCAGGGAAAAGCTTGGCATGCACATCTCCACACACAGAGGCGTAGTGTTTCATTTGGACCTGCAGTGGTTCTCGGTCCAAAACACACAGCAGCAGCCTGCCTGCTCTGGATTTATCGACCCAGTGCGCTGTAGCCGCATGAAGGAAGCCAGCTTTTTAGTCAGTCCTTAGCTGCTTCCCAAATGGCACCCATAGGGCTTTGGTAAAAAATGTGTGCGCTATATAGGGAATAGTGGTGCCATTTTGGAGACACAGCTCTCTCTAGGCACAATTCAGGGAGACGCTGTTTTCTTGTGGTTCCTCTTACTCTCTTATCACCAATCTTCGTGCCAAGCCACATTTGTGACTTGTTTTGACTCGTGTTCATTGAGTGTAATAGAAAACCCACATTGATCTAAAACCCTAAATGTGACAATGTATAATGTGGTAATGACTGCCAAGACTTAAATGCCCATAGAAATAGACTGAATTGCAAGCTATTAAAGTTTCCAAATGTTATGTGGGGTTAAATATATATATATATATGAGCCAGTGGTGGTTAGTGAACTGAAAGCTGAGACCTCATGGATCCAGGTGCTATGTGGCCTCTTTAAAGGTGTATAGGCTGTCCAGGCAACAGAGGCTGTGCTAATATTTGGCCCACATCCAGCCAGAGCTTTCCCTGTGAAGCTGTTGAAAAACATGACCCATTTTTCCCAGAACAGGCCACGGACAACTGAGCTGTTCTTATATTCTTGCCACACATTCGCAATGAGGGTTCTGTGCAATAGTAAAGGCCACATTGTTTTAATGTATTTTCTTTTAATGTCTTTGCTTTTTACATATCTTTCTTTATCATACCTGTCTGTTTCTGATTTTGACAGACAACTAGGTTTGATAGGTAGGTTTGAAACAGGAAATGTATACATTGGGATGTACAGCACTTTCACAAAATATTGAATTCACAAGACTTTTATGTTTTATGGATTTAACAGATTGATATTCCATAAATCGTGACCTTTTGATGGTAATTGTTGCAGTCGTTAATTGACACACTGTGTGTTATGTGTAGCAGAAAAACAGAATTTATATAAATATGACCTCATCTTGACCCCATAAAGAGGCTGAGTCAGTTTTTCTTTACTCAGTCCAGTAAAATGTCCCCTGGGACGGCTGCCATCTTGCTTCCTGTGGACCAGAGATAGAGAGTGGATTAAAGGCATCTGATTACGGCAATGAGGTTTGACTGAGGTGATGCCCCCTCTAAAGGAACATGGGCACTGACAGACAGAGGCTGTCCTGATGACACGCTGTCTGTTGTGCTACACTGGCTTTGCTCCTCTTCTCTGCTCTCAAATTCACTTGAGAGTCGAGTGATTCTACACAAAGGTCCAATCCACTGTGATGGATTTACTGCAGTAAGCTTATTGATGCTGTGTCAATGTGGAAAGAGTATTATGCGGAAATGCTAAGCTGAAAAACCAGCACAGTTATTTTCAGTTCTCACGAGAGGGTGCATACCTCGACCAAGACGCAGCGCAGGGATTATAGTTCGACATTGATTTTTATTTATTTACTATGTATATACATTTACAAATGAACAAACTATACAAATCAAACAAACACGAAAGACAAAACGTCACGTTCACACACACAAACGAACGGACGTATGAAATGTGCACACTTACTGTCACCGTGACTGCGAAACATACGACAACGACCCACAACCCAGTGTGAAATTCTACCAACCTATGTAGGATCCCTAATTAGAGACGATGCGCTACAGCTGCCTCTAATTAGGGATCCCACACAAACCACCACCAGAAAGAGAAAGAAAATACCTGTCAGACTCTGACCATGGCTACATAGAGAAGCAAATAGGCTTCTCTATGGCCAGAGCCTGACATCAGTACTGTACTGTACAGGCAAATATACTGTAATAATAATAGATAATATATGCCATTTAGCAGACACTTTTATCCAAAGCGACATACATCATGCATGCATACATTTTACGTACGGGTGGTCCAAGGAATCAAACCCACTATCCTGGTGTTGCAAGCACCGTGCTCTACCAACTAAGCTACGTAGTCTGGCCTTCCCCCTGGATAAATACAATGTGCATCTTTGCATCTACCATAATGAAATTACCTCTAGACCTTTTGTAGAAGTCATGTGACTGCATGGGGATCCCCGTTTGTTAATTTAGCTGATTATAAAGAGGGCATACTGTTGAACGCCGACCGTTGCGGAGTTGCTCTGGTGTGGGTGGCTAGTCCTAATGGCTCTGTGAGTCAAGTCAGTGTGGCCAGCGTCACAGAGCCGGGTGTCTGCCTGTAGTATGCCTGTAAGCCCAGGGCTCATTAGCACAATGCCGTGTCATAGCCCAGGGATTAGTTTGTGATTAAACACTAACCTCAATAACCCCCTCCTCATTTCCCCCATCCAAAGCCCAAATCAAACTTGCGGCATATACAATCACAGCATTATTCCCCCTGCTCTGTCGCTGCCCCTCCCCCTCACTTTTCAAGCTTAGTACTACAGTACTAGCCCGAGGGGGGAGAACCGAGGAGAGACAGGCTGTGTGTGTGTGTGTGTGTGTGTGTGTGTGTGTGTGTGTGTGTGTGTGTGTGATATATAGTACACTGTCAATGCAGAGAGCTACTCCCCCCTGGCTGTAACCCTGTCTGTCCGTGTCGGCGGACACTGAAATTACAGCCAACCGTGCCCTAGCTCGAGCCAACGCCCTGGCTGCATGTTTAGTGTAAGGTGTCGTCAGGATCACAGAGAGGGACACTCACAGAGAGGTATTCTTCCATGGGGTTTCAGGTCAGGTGACACTATGGGTGAATAATTCATTATGGCCCATTTCAGCTCTCCCTACAAAGCCTCACACACACACACACACACGCACACACACGCACACAACCCCCCTATTGAGATCGTAGTCTATCTAAAGAGCTCGATTTGATTATGGATTCAGTTGTGCCTCCGCTGACAAAACGAGCTGGGAGAGGATGAACATGAAGAGATTCGGTTGATTGTGTAGGAGTATAATGTCTATCTTAGTGCAGTAATACAGAGTCCTTAGTGTGTAGGAATATAATGTATTGATGTTAATACAGTATAGTGAAGGCAGACTGAAGTGGCGTGTCTCTCAGCCTCAGCTGTGTTGCCTGCCACAGTGGTGCTGGAACATCTGCTTTGGACCCATTAGTAAGACACACAATGTTTCAGTGGAGAAACTAAAGCATTCAGCGCACGTGGGACCATCCCTCATCTGTAGTAAATCCATGAACACAGCTGGGCTGGGCTGGGCTGGCTGCACAGCCTGATGGTCCATCTGTCGACTGGTGCAGAGGGTTGGAGTGGGATGGAGAGTTCATAACAACAACAACACAAGTTCCCACTTAATCTGATTAGAGTAGTGTGGAAATCCCTCATGAGTATCTAGATATCAGAGGTTAATATTTGATTACTTGAGTTGGTGTTTATTTTTGGAGGCCTATTTAATTTTTTTGTAATTATCTTTTTATTAAAATGTTATTTTCTTTTAACAGGGGTTACCTAGACAACCAAACAAAGTGCACCACAAAGACTAAGTACAGTATAAGGATACAGCAAAACATTTGACAAAAAGGCAGTCATAAAATGGAGAGAAAAAAGGTATAAACATGGGGCATTTATGGGAGGTTTAGTGCAAGGTCTCAATCCCACCGATGCCTTGCACCAGAGACCAGTCCAGTATCGCCAGTGCCGGCTCCCCGCACTCGTCCTCCAGTGCGTCTCCCCAGGCCGGTGCGACCTCTGCCGGCTCCCCGCACCAGGCCTCCAGTGCATCTCAGCAGCCCTGCTTCAGGACCAGAGCCTCCAGTGACGGTCCACAGCCCGGAGCCTCCAGGTACGGTCCCCAGCCCAGGGTCTCCCGTGATGGTCCCCAGCCCAGGGTCTCCAGTGACGGTTCCCAGCCCGGGGGCTCCAGTACCGGTTCTTAGCCCGGTGGCGCCTGTTCCGATGGCGGAGCAGCCCAGCTCCAGTGCCGGAGCAGTCCACGCCGCCGGTGCCTAGTCCGGGACCGGTTGTCAGCCCCGCTCCAGTGGTGCCCAATCCGGGAAAGGGTTACAGCCCTGCTCCTGAGCCAGATCCCCCGCCTGACCTGGTGCCTCGTCCGGAACCCCCACCGATGCCAGTTCCCCTCCCTGACTCCCCCATTCCCCCAAATGAAACGACAGACCCCAAAAACAGTACCTACTCTATGTTTTCTGTCACGTTACTAACATGAAGCCCACTAAGAGTTTATAAGAAGAATGAAAAAAAAAGTTTCACTATGTCGTATGTTGAAAAAAGGGGAATTAACATAAATGTATGGACATGTGGATGAAATGAATATCCTAATCTTTTAAATTGTCATAAGCATTATCGCTATAGCACTCATATGCACGTGCCTCGAACACACACACTATACAGTCAAATGTAGCGTAGACTATATAATAAATAAAAAATATTGCGAGTCTAAAGTAAATTTAATATAGACTAGTAATTACGCCCCTTTGCCTACTTTGAGGCCCAACTAAAGGAGCAAATTAACAGGAACGTCATTGGGCTTTGGCTTATTCATTCATGAAAAAAAAGAAAAATAATCTCAGTTCTATAAATGAAAAGCTTAGTTACATTACACCATAACGCTTACTAATGATTACTTTGTATACCATGGCATGGTAAATGGTTCCTTCCCGAGGTAGTCAGCCCCCTGGAAAGTAATCCTCAGTTTAGAATTAAACTGAGGATAGCCGGGTGTATCAGACCAAATCTGACTCTTACCTTGTGAAGGTGGGCTTTCACATCTTTGTATGTAGTTCTGCATCTTGCCAGGTCTGCCGAGTAATCTCGGAAGATATGGATCCGCTTGCCATTGTAGTTCATTTGTCCTCTTTGGCGGGAGGTCTGAAGAATTTTCTCTTTGGTCTGGAAGTAATGTAGGTGGACCAGTATTGCTCTGGGAGGGTGACCGGGCTGTGGTTTTGCAGCTAGAGTGCAATGTGCCCTGTCGATGACTGGGGGCCTGGCAAACGTCTCTCTGCCAAGGAAGTGAACTCGGTAGGATTGCGCCCTTTCGTCCCTTCTGCGATTACGACCACTTGTATGTTCTGTCTCTGGGAACGGTTATTTTGTTAATCTAGACTAACCTTTAGCTTCACATTCTCGGAGGTAAGCCGCTTATCGATGTCGGTCAACGACGTTTCCATATCCTTTATTTTTGGGGTTTTTGTGTCGCGATAGTTATTTGTAGTTTCGCCATAGTTGACTGGACTTGACAAAGAGGAATGAAGTTCGGTCATGAAATCAGATCGTAGTGTAGCCATTTCTGCGCGGATCGTGACTAGCATCTCCATAACGTTAGCATCCGCCGTCTTGTTGCTAGTCTTCGTCGTGTCTTCTTGTTTACCGTTTTGTCTCATTTTCCCGGTTCCAGACATATCCAGGAATGCCACCCAAATGTTGCTAGAGCCAGTAACTTGTGCAAAGTGTGTTCTCGTTTTGATAGAGAAAAGGTTAAAACATAAAAGTATCAATCCTTAGTGGAGAGGCCTCGGAACACACTGGAGGCCTATTCATTTTAACAATGAAAAAGATTTGTCTAAATCTTAGCAATTACTGGTGCTCACATAACGTTTCCACAATACCTGACATAGATCAATGCAAAAATGTTATGATATTATTCAAATAGTACAATTATTTCAAATGCCCATCACTGGAGGAAACAATTCCACTCTTTGTTTTTGTTTAATTTCCCGTATGCTGCTTGTCTTTATCTGATATGTTAATGGGACGTGATAGGACGTGAGAGATGTTTGGCATATAGCCTCCAGTACAGCATGTACAAAACCTGTTATACTTAATGCAGTGTAATTTTGTTTTGAATTCTGGAAATAAACTGAATGACTCTTGTCCCAGTGCAATAATTCAGAAAGTGTTAATAAAGTGCATTGAAAGAAGTGTTTTTACTATTGGAGATTCATGGAAGCTCTTGCTGTGTGTTGCAGCTGTTACGAGAACTGAAACACCCCAATGTGATTGCCCTGCAGAAAGTGTTCCTGTCTCACAGTGACAGAAAGGTGTGGCTCCTATTTGACTATGCTGAGCACGACCTCTGGGTAAGTGTTTCATCACGACTGCCAGTCAGAAGGCCAGTCTTTGGTGGTTGTTCTGATGTTTCATCAACCTGCTCTTTTAGTTGTTTCGTCTTTGTTCTTGATGTTTTCCTGTCTGTAAGGAACTGTGTATAGTACATGATATACTGATATGTATTAATGTTGTGGAACTAGGTGTTTTTTTCTCAATGCCACTCCCTCTGGTCTCCTTTCAGCACATCATCAAGTTCCACCGTGCCTCCAAGGCCAATAAGAAACCCATGCAGCTGCCGAGAGGGATGGTCAAGTCTCTCCTGTATCAGATTCTGGACGGGATCCATTACCTCCATGCCAACTGGGTGCTTCACAGGGATCTGGTGAGTTGATTGTAGTTCCAGTGTCCCTTTACAATGTTGCTACACATGCTCACTGACACCTCATCCACTAATCTGTCCATTTCCTATTGGTCACTGATCTGAACTGCTTTCAACCAATAGGGTGCATGCGTTTAAGTCACTTGTTTGCATATCTAGAAGCAGTAATGAGTGGTGTTCACTGCAAAAATAATCATTAAAGCAACCCTCTTGCCAGCTAACTGAATCCTGTGTTGTCTGGCACAGATGCTGTTATATCCTTGTACAGTTTATTATTATGATTCTAAAGCCCTTGGCTGTGGAGCAAAGTGTCTTGGCTTGGTGAATGTTGTCAATTCTGCCCCCCTACCCTCACCACCGCCACCACCCAGTCTGTACTCTAGCACCCCTGTGAGACTTTCTCCCCCACACTTTTCCCACAGTGTTTTCCTGGAAGGCCGGGCTGTTCACCTGACTCTGCTGGGCTCATTGTAGCGGAAGGTCAACCATGGGCCCAGCTGGAACGAGGTCACAGGGTTGTTCTCTCTCTCTTTCTCGCACACTCTCTTATCTGGCTGTGGAAACCTCCTCTCCTCATTGCCCCTCTCAACACACAAACTCTCTCTCTCTCTTATCTCTTTCTGAATGTCCAAGTTGCAAATAAACTTTTATTTTGCTTGAGAAGTTTTCTTATTTTCTTCTGATTGTCCCAAATTAGCTGATTATGGTGCAACTTGGACATTCAATGATAAGGACTGTATTACATAGTTATAACACTATACTACAGTGTCATAATACTTAGGGCTGGGAATTGCCAGGGGACTTCACAATACAATGTTATCTCGATACTTAGGTGCCGATACGATACATATTGCGATTCTCACGATTCTGTATGTATTGCAATTCGATACTGTGATTTTATTGGCATTCCAGGTTCCGAACATATTGCTCACCATATGTCTGCCGCAGAGGAACAAGAGAGAGGCATGAGAACGATTTTTGATCAGTCATGGAAATAAAAGTGCTGAAAACAAATTGGCTCCCTATTTAAAAAGAAGATGGAGAACAAGCAATACCTGCACCAAAATAGTTTTGGTGCCGGTATAGACAACTAGCACAAAAATTATATTGCGAGATTGTCAAAACGATACGATATATCGTAAAAAATTATATCCCGATATGTAAATGTATCAATTTTTCCTCCATCACTAATAATACTATATAACAGAGGCATAACACTTACCAACTAGCTTATGGAAAGACAATAGTTTGTGTCATGCCAGCCAGTGTGAGTCAGTTGCTGTTAGCGGACACCAGCTGTGTCGTTATATTGACACTCTTCAAGTAGTAAACACAGAGGATAATTGCAATGAGTTGAAGACTGTTGTAAAGATATGTTCCTGATAACACACTCATAAAAATACACCTTATGGAACAGCGAGGACTGTGAAGAGTCACACAGGTACAAACACACACATACACCTGGATTGTGTGTTGTAGTAGAGTACTGGCCGGAGGGCAAACACTTAATGTATTGTGAAATCCTTGTTCAGGGGCAGAACGACAGATTTTTACCTTGTCAACTCGGGGATTCGATCGAGCAACCTTTCGGTTACGGGCCAAAAGCTCTAACCACTCGGCTACCTGCCGCCTCCCTCCTCCTGCCTAACAAATGTCTGAGGTCGGAAATGCTGATTACTAATGATTGATTACTAAGGACATGCCCTTATCTCTGAGGTAATGGAATATTGTTCAAAGCTGGAGTAATCCCTGGCTACCCACACGCCACGTGCACCACTAGGAAATGTCTAGGAAAATAGCATCCACACCAACTGTCTGAATATGTATGTGCCCTCCCTAGGTCTATATCCTGTGTGCAGTGGGCTGTGGCAGGCCTGGACTGCTTTAACATGGTTCTGGCAGTAGAGTGGTTTAGATAGATAGTTAGATAGATACAGATTTTTACCTTGTCAACTTGGGGATTCGATCGAGCAACCTTTCGGTTACAGGCCAAAAGCTCTAGCGGCATAGGGTATGTGCTGCCGTAGCTGCCTTCATGTTACACCAGCAAGCCTGTATCTAAGCAGAGTCCAGGTCCTCCGTTAGTACTACTGTACATGGTCAGCACATAGCTAGGTGCTTCTGGAATTAAAACACACTCCCACAGTAGCTAGCGTTGTTTTTCTCCCTTATCTGAACACCAATTCTTCTGGCTCTTAATAACTATTTTTGTTGCCGCAGGATACATTTCTCTGTTGTCGCTTTCTCTGTGTCTGATTTCAGATAAAGGTTGATGTTTTGCAGTTTAGTGTGTTTTCTCAAAGCAAGCACTTCCTGCTATTGTGGGAATTCCAATCTCAAGCTGGTGGTGTTCGGAATCGGGATACAGGGAGTTTGTTGGCCATTCCATTGTGAAATTGTCCTGAATATGAAAGTCAACTGCCTTTCTCTACTATTTTATAGACGTGTACCTCAGTTTTTGCTACTAATTGGAAAATTCCACATTCCACCCCATCTGGACATAGGACAGTTTTTTATACATTTTTCTCCCGAGTGTGTGTTAGAGTTAGGCTAAAGGGTGAGTAATGGAAACAGCATTCCTAATCTCCTGCGGGGCTAGTTACTCCAGGGACTCCGCGCTTTATCAACAGCCACAGGGTTAGAGTAACTGCATGTCTTTCATGGCTCCCTCCACCACTCTGTCTATTATGCAACACTCAACCTTGTGCTGCGGCTGCGCACTGCACCGCTGCAGAGAAACCAGCTTCCCCCTGCCTACTGTACCCCTCCTCAGTCTCCAGCGAGCCAGGCAGCACCGCCCCATCCTCAGTCTCCAGCGAGCCAGGCAGCCCCGCTCCCTCCTCCTGCCTAACAAATGTCTGAGGTCGGAAACGCTGATTACTAATGATTGATTACTAAGGACATGCCCTTATCTCTGAGGTAATGGAATATTGTTCAAAGCTGGAGTAATCCCTGGCTACCCACACGCCACGTGCACCACTAGGAAATGTCTAGGAAAATAGCATCCACACCAACTGTCTGAATATGTATGTGCCCTCCCTAGGTCTATATCCTGTGTGCAGTGGGCTGTGGCAGGCCTGGACTGCTATAACATGGTTCTGGCAGTAGAGTGGTTTAGATAGATAGATAGATAGATAGATAGATAGATAGATAGATAGATAGATAGATAGATAGATAGATAGATAGATAGATAGATAGATAGATAGATAGATAGATAGATAGATAGATAGATAGATAGATAGATAGATAGATAGATAGATAGATAGATAGATAGATAGATACTTTATTGATCCCCTAGGGGGAAATTTCTTTGTCAAGCAGCTACAACAAAACAAAACGTACTATACAGGTCGATGGCAGAGAAATACTTCAAAAGCTAAAAATGCATATGATATGAGCGAGTGTAATAATAGTTTACTTAATAGACAGACTGGTTAAATGAACAGGAAAGTGAATATTTAGCATGGTTAAATTAGCTGTACAGGTAAATATTATACAGGTTTTATACAGGTACAGGTTATATTTACAGGTAAGTGAATACTTGCCTGTAAGAGATACTTAAATAGCTAAATGTGTGTATGATATAATTTGGGGTAATAATAGTAATTCCCTTAAAATACAGTCCTTAGTGTGCAGGGTTTAATTACAGATAAAAGCACGTATTGCACATTCGATATACTAAAAGCAATGAGAAAAGATACAACTGACAGGATACTAATATGCATTCCTGAGTGAATGACTACGTAAGTTAAGTCCAAGAATTTCTTGCAATATTGCATGTGATATGATATAACAACTGTACATGAGTATGTATATACAGACCTGAATGAATAAATAAGTCCTGTGTAAATGAGTGATTACGGACCAGAGTTACTCACGGATGGATGCATAATTGTTAAACTAGGTCCTAACACCCCAGTAGTTCCAGATCTATGTTGCCGAAGGCGCAGCACCCCGGAGAGGCATTATATAGTCTAATAGCCGCCGGCAGGAAGGACCTCCTGTAGCGCTTTCTGGCACACCGTGGTGGGATCAGTCTGTGACTGAAGGTGCTCCTCTGCGTCATAACCATGGCATGCAGAGGGTGGGTGACGTTGTCCGTGATGGCCAGCAGTTTGGCCAGGATCCGTCTCTCCGCCACCTCCTCTAGAGTGTCAAGGCTCATCCCCAGGACAGAGCTAGCCTTCCTGCCTGTGCGCCGAGAAAAATAGGGTCATTACTTAATCAGAAAAAAAGACAACTACAGAGAAAAGCAAGGACAAAGCCGCTAAATTAATAATGGCACTTTTGTATGGTTCCCAGTACATGTAAAGATAGTGTTAGCCTCTGGCCCTTCCTGGCCTGAAAAAAGGCTATTTTTGACTTGACTGGAGTATTTTGGGGGAAGAGAGGCATCTCCTTAGGGATTGAGTTTTCTGTCCATGGAGGACTTAGGGCAGTGTTTCCCAAACTCGTATCAAGCTTTGAATCAGCTGTGTAGTGTTAGGGCAAAAAACATAACCTGCACCCCTTGGGGTCCCAAGGACCGAGTTTGGGAAACGCTGGCTTAGGGGTATCTGTTTACCACTCCTGACCCATTGCAGAAGCCTCCTGGGAAGCTAAGCACGTTAGAATCCAAACTTTGGTAGAAAAAATATACCAGACAGCAACATTACAACCTCATTTCAATGCACATTTTACTTTTTAATTACCCATTCATCCAGTCTCTGTTTTATGTGAGTGTTTTCATAGTTATTGTTTACCTGTATGGAGATATGATCTCTTTGAACATTGGGCCAATGAAAATGAATGTCTTTGGATTGAATCCATTAGCCCAGTTTTGAATTTCAAAGAGGAGCCGGTGCCAGTCATTTGGGCTTGAAAAGAAACCCTCCCGATGCGAGTCGTCATAGTGTTTGTCGATAGCAGTGTTTTGTTGTATGTTTGAATAATAGAGCTCATTATAAGTGGCATCCCTATAGCAAATCCTGTAGCAAATCCTGTTTCCTATAGGACCCTGTTTGTTGAACAGATTGAATCCAATGAAATGTAAGATTCAAACAGATTTAGGGGACTAACAGACAATGGAAGGATTTGGAGTGGAGATCAAGTTTATAAATTGCTTTGCAGATGGAACACAGTAAATAGATTTAGCCGGTGGTAACTTGTGGAATAGACACCGTCTGGAATGCGATTTTAACCAATCAGCATTCAGGATTAGACCCACCCGTTGATGAAATAAAAAGTGTTGCCTACTGTTTTAATATAGTCATTGGAAATGTTCTTATGTACTGTATACATTTTACACTGTGATGGCTTTAATGTGCAGTACGGATAATGCATGTGGATGGGTAGTAGATTAAGTAGAGCTAGTACATTCCATGTCTAAGCTGCACTGATCACTGATTTCTAACATGGAGGCTTTCTTTGGGCATAAAGTTTTGGATAAAGTGAAAGTGAAAACAGTGGTGGTTATATGCTGGACACACTATGGCAAACTGTGTTCTTTGATTGACATTTAATGCAAAATTTGTTCTCTGCAAGATGAGTTTTTGGAACACAGACTTTCTCCATGTGCCTGGGATTGAATTGGCAAGGTGGTTCTGGTGTCATGCAGTAAATCACAGAGCTATACCGGGCATCATAATATCATGCCTCCCAAAAGCCCTGAAACACAGACTCAGTAAGAGAACATTATTGTGTGGTTGGAAGCAATGTCCCAAAGGCACAGGTATGCTTCAGCACCATGGTAGACCTTGATATCAACAATCAGTACAATCATTGACGGAGCAATCGTTCACAGTAGAAGTTTTATAATAGTTTGACCTCTTTTTTTGTATTTGGCAGTATGGAGGTCAATAGCGTAACTCAGTTTCCATTTGGCATGCTCTGCCTCTGTTATTTGTATGTAACACTGATATTGCCAAAACCTCCCTCCAAAAGACATTGGACATTGGCATTTTTGTCTATTTAAGCAATAAGGCCTGAGGAGGTGTGGTATATGGCCAATTTACCACGACTAAGAGGGGTTCTTATGCACGATGCAACACGGAGGGCTTGGATACAGCCCTTAGCTGTGGTGTATTGGCCATATACTACAAACCCCTGAGGTGCCTTATTGCTATTATAAACTGGTTACCAACGTAGTTAGAGTAGTAAAAATACATGTTTTGTCATACCCGTGGTATTGGCTTTCAGCCAATCAGCATTCAGGGCTTGAACCACCCAGTTTTTAATGTCTGATATACCACAGCTTTCAGCCAATCAGCATCCAGGAGCCAAACTACCCGGTTTATAATATGTGATACACCTGTGAAGTGAGTGTAACCTCATTTCTTTGTTGTGTTGTCTTAGTTGGTCTTGGAGCCTCTGGGGCTTCCCTGAAGGTTGAAACACACACAGAACAAGATGGTTAACTGTTTGTCTGTTTGTCTCTCTCTCCTCTAGAAACCAGCCAACATTCTGGTTATGGGGGAGGGCCCAGAACGAGGACGAGTGAAAATTGGTAAGATGGGCTAAATGTACACGCCGAAGTCAATACACTGTAGATGATTGATGGAGCGGGCTGCTTATTTAAAGCTTAATACTCTGTCAGTAAGTAGGTTTATTATACATCATATTATTTGTATTCACATTTGAAACATGAATGTGAGCAAAACAGCTTAATAATGTGACCATTATTTCTACAGCAGATAGATCATTGAGGTTGTTTACTTGACATGGCTGCAGCTTTAACCTTCAACCAGCCTCTGAGAGGGTCTCTGAACACAGGGACACAGGACCAGGCAGAGGGGCTTAAAAAGGCCACATCATACAGATCACACTATTGCATAACCCACCCCCTAGCATGGCACTATTCTTGCATGATGTCACAGGTCTGCAGTGCCAGCTGGACTCTATTTATACCCTAACCCTAATAGTCTAGCATTAGTGCTAAGTTATTGTTTTAGAGTCACTGAACCCCCCCTGATGACTGCTGCTCAGGGATGTCTGGGTGTCAATGATAGTGTAACACCCACCATACCAGACTAGACCAGCAAACTTCACTTAGGGTCCTGCACAGACACAGAAGACCTTCCCATAAGATTACAAACAAAATACCTTCTCATAAGACTACAAACAGAATACTTTCCCAGAAGTTTACAAAGAAAATACCTTTCCATAAGACTACAAACAGAATACTTTCCCAGAAGATTACAAAGAAAATACCTTTCCATAAGACTACAAACAGAAGACCTTCCCATAAGACTACAAACAGAAGACCTTCCCATAAGACTACAAACAGAAGACCTTCCCATAAGACTACAAACAGAAGACCTTCCCATAAGACGACAAACGTAAGACATTCCCATAAGACTAGAATAAGAAGACCTTCCCATAAGACTACAAACAGAAGACCTCCCCATAAGATTACAAACAGTAGACCTTCCCATAATATTACAAATAGAAGACTTTCCCATAAAACTACAAACAGAATACTTTCCCAGAAGATTACAAAGAAAATACCTTTCCATAAGACTACAAACAGAAAACCTTCCCATAAGACTACAAACAGAAGACCTTCCCATAAGACTACAAACAGAAGACCTTCCAATAAGACTACAAACAGAAGACATTCCCATAAGACTACAAACAGAAGACCTTCTCATAAGACTGCAAACAGAAGACCTTCCCATAAGACAACAAACAGTAGACCTTCTCATAATACTACAAACAGTAGACCTTCCCATAAGACTACACACAGAAGACATTCCCATAAGACTACACACAGAAGACCTTCCCATAAGACTACACACAGAAGACCTTCCCATAAGACTACACACAGACGACCTTCCCATAAGACTACAAAACATGATATAGACTCCAGTGTTATGCAGACCTGGCTCATAAGATGACTTACTGACAGCAAACACAACTCCAGCCATACAGCATTGTATATTTTGATTTGTGAGAGAATAAAGGCAGTGGAATTCAAGCATGGTGGCTTTGACAAGCTATAAGTTAATCGTGGTACAGATGTAGGATCTTCATTTGATCAACCTGTTGCAGGAGAACTGTCCTTGTAAAACTTGTAGTGTATTTGAGGTTTAAAAAGGCTTCTGAAGACTTTGTTTCAATCCCTATAAAAGCTTCTTTGCGTTCTATTGGCTGTAGCCTGGAATAAAGTGGGCAGCCAACGTCTTCTTCAGCCGGGGGATACCAATGGTGACGGGTTCTTGCCTTTCCCTCCACTCTGGTAAAGGGCAAATACGATTTGACCAGTTCCCTTGCCAATAGTGGTTAGTCCCAGGAGCCTCCTGCATACTTAACCAGCGAGGGCATGGTGGGAGCTATAGGTTCCGCCACTTTGCGTCGCTGAGCCCAAGGCCTGCCCACCATCATGTCAGTATCTCTCAATAAGCCCCCTCGATAAGCCCCGGGAAGTTTGAGCGTAGTGAAGTTAGCAGAGTGGATGATTGTCCTGTGGAGAGGTCGGAGAACTCTTCACTCCTCGATGTCAATGCCACACTCACCCTCCAATTGTTCCCGCCGCATCTTGAAGGACGCAGCTGACGCATTCTGGGGGTCCTGGATTCCATCCCTGGCGTGCTGTGGGCCCAAGCAAACGAAACAAGTTGTGTGAGTCCAGAGCCGCCGAGAGAGAGGAACAGCACCATTGAGCTCTTAAAAGATTTTGGTGGTGGCAGGATCGTCTCGAGGCTTATCTTGTAATGCAATTCTTCAGACCAATCTTCAGTCTCTCTGAAGGAAATGTAATAATACACATTTCCTGTTTCTACAGTATTATTTTCCTGCTGTGGCAAACTGGCTCAAATTAAGATCCTACATCTGTATGGTTTGCTCAACAGAGCCAGGGATCCTTCCTGAAACCAAACACTACCTTCACTGAAATCAAATCTACGTTTATTCATCACGTACACAGTTTACATCAGGTATAAACAGTGTAGTACAAATACAAATATCAATAATAATCCAAAAGTAATAATAAAAAATACCAGGTCAAAGGTTGCTTGTGCTGCCAGTCACTATCAGGTCTCCTGATCAGGGCTATCCTGGCTTAAGACATGGAGGGTAGACTAGCCTTGGGTTCAGGCCGACCTGTGCATCATTGTCATTCATTCATATTGATACTATGTTGTGTTTCTCCCACTATCTTATTCACGTTTTAGCTGACATGGGCTTCGCCAGACTCTTCAACTCTCCTCTGAAACCCCTGGCGGACCTTGACCCCGTCGTGGTGACATTCTGGTACAGGGCCCCTGAGCTGCTGCTAGGGGCCAGACATTACACCAAAGCAATCGGTGAGTCGTTAGCCTTAAGGCAAGAGGTACGTACATCAAAAGACGTTTCAGAGAAGTTTTTATGTAACCCAAATTATTTTCATACAAAAGGTACATGCGTTGAAAGACGTTTCAGAGACGTTATTGTGTAACCTGAACACATGCTTCCTATTTTGTAACTAAAGCGATTAGATGGAAATATTTTGTAACTAAAGATTAGATGGAAATTAATTGAAAAAACCGACCAGCACAGGCAGGCCAGTAGAACCTTGCTATTTGATAGTTTACTTAAACAGTATTTCCATTTACTCTCATTAATGTATGCTAGCCTGTCACGATTGGGTGGAAGGAGAGACCAAGGCGCAGCGCAGGTATAGTTCGACATTTATTTATACTATGTATAACATGTACAAATGAACGAACTATAAAACTCCCAAAAAACAAACACTCGATTGACAAACGTCACGTTTACTAAAACACACAAAATGAAACGGACGTAACAAAAGAGCACACTTACTTTAACCGTGACTGCGACATATAACGATAACGACCCACACCAAAGTGAAGGACAGACTCAACATATATAGGATCCCTAATTAGAGACAATGCCGTGCAGCTGCCTCTAATTAGGGATCCAACCTAAACCCCACACAGAAACAGAAAAGAACGACACTGTCAGACTCTGACCATAGCTACATAGAGAAGGAATTAGGCTTCTCTATGGCCAGAGCCTGACATAGCCTCAGAGATATATATGGTCCTGTGTGGCTCAGTTGGTACAGCATGGCGCTTGCAATGCCAGAGTTGTGGTTTCAATTCCCATGGGGGACCAGTTTGAAAAAGGACAAAAATGTATACACTCACTATCGTAAGAGTGTCTATTGTAGGAGCGTCTGCTAAAATGTTAAATATACATCTCTGGTCAGACTCAGCCTAAGTATACGTGGACATTCACAGATACCATGTGGGTGTCGTTGACAGTTAGTGCCTGACAAGCAGTGTGATACATGGTCTTTATCTGTATGAGGGGTGTCTTCTTGTGTATAATTAGCTAGATGACATCTGTAGCAACACGCATTCTCAAACACTTACATTCCTATTTAGAATGACCTTTTAGGAATACTGCCATTTTATCCATCCTCTCTTGTAGCTTGAAAGTAAAACACATACATACTCCGATCTCAGTCTTGTTTTATTCTAAGAGTCCTGAAAATTAGAACAGAGCATAGAAAAATGTCCATTCATTACTCAGCCCCCTGGTCTTGGACTTCCCTCCAAGCCAAATTAAAACTCCAGGACATGTGTCCCTGGAGGAGTTCAAAGTCCAACTAGATGAATAGGTTGTTGAGACGGTCACTACTTTGCTTTGCCTTATGTAAGGAAGCATGTTGTTTTACTGATTCATTGTATTATTTCACATGCACACACACACATCTACTGTTTGTTTGCTGTTGTATTTGTAGATAGATAGATAGATAGATAGATAGATAGATAGATAGATAGATAGATAGATAGATAGATAGATAGATAGATAGATAGATAGATAGATAGATAGATAGATAGATAGATAGATAGATAGATAGATAGATAGATAGATAGATAGATAGATAGATAGATAGATAGATAGATAGATAGATAGATAGATAGATAGATAGATAGATAGATAGATACTTTATTGATCCCGAGGGGAAATTTCTTTGTAAAGCAGCTACAACAAAACATAGGGCAGGTGCAAAATGCTATAAAAAGACATTGAATAGTATTGGTGGTTGGCTGAATATGTACACTATAAATTGGTGGATGGTTAACTATACTATACAGGTCGATGGCAGAGAAATACTTCAATAGCTAAAAATGCTATGATATATGATATGATATGAGTGAGGGTAATAATAGTTTACTTAATAGACATACTGGTTAAATGAACAGGTAAGTGAATATTTTGCATGGTTAAATTAACTGTACAGGTAAATATACAGTTACATTTACAGGTAAGTGAATATTAGCATGGTTACATTAACTGTACAGGTAAATGACAGGAAGCGATACTATAATTTGGGGTAATAATAGTAATTCCCTTAAAATACAGTCCTTAGTGCGCAGGGTTTAATTACAGATAACTGCACATATTGCACATTCGATATACTAAAGCAATGAAAAAATATACAACTGACAGGATACTAATATGCATTCCTGAGTGAATGATTACGTAAGTTAAGTCCAAGAATTTCTTGCAATATTGCATGTGATATGATATAACAACTGTACATGAGTATGTATATACAGACCTGAGTGAATGAGTGATTACAGACCGTGTCACGACTCCTGCCGAAGTTGCCTCACCCCCTTGTTCGGGCATGCTTCGGCGATCGTCGTCACCGGCTTTCTAGCCACTGCCGCTCTCTCGTTCATTATTCCATTTGTCATGTCTTGTCATTACGCACACCTGGTTCTCATTTCCCCTCATTACTTCATGTATATATGTTCCCTCTGTTCCCTCATGTCCTTGTCGGATATTGTTCATTGTGATAGTGTTATCACCTTTGTTTCTTTGTCCATTATCTAGAACAGTTGTACCTATTCCTGTTCGGACTTTGTATGCGTAATTTGGATATTAAAAGTTATCCTTGAGTTCACGCTACCTCATGCGCCTGGCTCTCTATTATATATTCACGCCATCACAGACCGATTACAGAGTTACTCACGGATGGATGCATAATTGTTAAACTAGGTCCTAACACCCCAACAGTTCCAGGTCTGTGTTGCCGACGGCACGGCACCCCGGTGAGGCATTAAATAGTCTAATAGCCGCCGGCAGGAAGGACCTCCTGTGCGCTCTCTGGCACACCGTGGTGGGATCAGTCTGTGACTGAAGGTGCTCCTCTGCGTCATAACCATGGCATGCAGAGGGTGGGTGACGTTGTCCATGATGGCCAGCAGTTTGGCCAGGATCCGTCTCTCCGCCACCTCCTCTAGAGTGTCAAGGCTCATCTCCAGGACAGAGCTAGCCTTCCTGATCAGCTTATTTACCCGAGAAGCATCACCGGCTTTTATATTGGCTCCCCAGCACACCACAGACTGGTAGAAGGTATGCAGTAGTTTACTGCACACGTTGAAGGACCTGAGCCTCCTCAGAAAGTAGAGTCGGCTCTGGCTCTTTTTGTACAGGGCCCCAGTGTTACCAGCCCATTCCAGCCTGTTGTCCATATGGACTCCCAGGAACTTGTATGACCCAACCATTTCCACATCCATCCCCTGTATAGGGACTGCAGTCAGTTGTGCCTTGGTTCTCCTGAAGTCCATCACCATCTCCTTTGTTTTGCTGACGTTGAGCTGAAGGTGGTTCTGCTCACACCACAACACTGTGTTCTTAATTGACTTGCCTGGTTAAATAAAGGTTAAATACAATAATCCCTGGAATACTTGCATGGGAATGTCAAGTATAAATGACATATATTACTCAGTAGAGCCCTCCAGGTCAAACCCAACAGGCCCTTCAGGGTGTCGGTCATCACAGATACATACAGTGTAGCAGGTCTACACACTTAAAAGTCCCTAGGCATCCATTACAGCATGTGACTGTTCAGTATCTTTAGTGGGAGTGATACTTGAATACATCTTCGAGTTTAGAGGAGTTTAGTTTTTCTCATAATACACAGTGTACCCATTGTTTTCTGTGTCCTGTAGTGGAGAAACAGAGTGAATGATAAAGACATTCTCATGGACCGAAAGACCTTAATAATGCATCTGTGCCTCTGACAATGTTTTATTCCTTCACTCTTTTTCTCCACAATGGGACATATAATGCAATGGGTACAAAATGCTAGTTTCCAAACAGAGTGAAGGATAAAGACATTGTCACAGACAGATAGCCCTTGATGGCTGATGCCTTTGTGTCTGTCACTGCTAAGGTCAAAGGTATAGGCCCGGACCACTCAGTCTAATTGCTAACTGCTTGTCTGTCTGATGCAGACATTTGGGCAATTGGCTGTATCTTTGCGGAGCTGCTGACATCGGAGCCCATCTTCCACTGTCGCCAGGAGGACATTAAGACCAGTAACCCCTTCCACCACGACCAGCTGGACAGGATATTCAGTGTCATGGGCTTCCCAGCAGGTCTGACCAGCGCGCACACACACACACACACAAACACACATGCATGACAAGACCATGCAAAATGCGCAGTAAAAGCCCAGTTAACAGTCTCAAGGTCATGAAAGTCATGACGTGTACTATGTCATCATCAACCTTGTCCTTCTCATGTGCTTGTTGTCATAGCTACAATATGTACAGTAGATTACATTATTCTCAGCATGTGCTTAGTCCAAGCATAAGAATTGGGTTAAAGTGACTGAAATGTTTCTGTCTGTTTGAATTGGCCAGATAAAGATTGGGAAGACATCAGGAAGATGCCAGAGTACCCCACCCTTCAGAAAGACTTCAGGAGAACGACGTGAGTGGAGAAAGCTTGACATTCTGATCATATCTGGGCTTTCTCGGCTGTCAAAAGATAACTGAACCTTTTACACACATCTAACATTGCATTTCAACCTTTATCTCAGGCTGACAGCATTTTGAGACTATTCACTTGCTTTAAGATGTCTGTTTTTTCTGGTGCTGTGCTTCACCCATTCACAGGTATGCAAATAGCAGCCTAATCAAATACATGGAGAAGCATAAAGTCAAACCTGACAGCAAGGTTTTCCTGTTGGTAAGCACACCTTCTTGTAACCATTAGATGCTTGAACATAAGTGGCAGTTTATGGAGGGCATACTACCGTATCTACTCAACCACACCATAGGGTGATTTTGTGAGGACAGATGCTGGGAGGACAGGGAGTGAACAGGGAGTAAACATTTAATATATAACAGACATTAAACAAACACGGGCAGCGTCTGGACAGGGAAAACATAGCTACATTAATGCTGACACAGGGATCAAACCGAGGAACAGACAGATATAGGGGAGGCAATCAATAATGTGATGGAGTCCAGGTGAGTCCAATGAAGTGCAGATGCGCGTAACGATGGTGACAGGTGTACGTAATGATGGGCAGCCTGGCGTCCTCGAGCACCAGAGAGGGGGAGCGGGAGCAGGCATGACAGATTTATACTGGAGAATATACGATAACAAGGCCCAATCTAGATATTAGTGCTGTAAAACCTAAGGCCTGGGCTGGCTGATTAGGTTTGCTTGGCACCACTAACCCAGTGTTCATTAATCACCTTTCAGCTCCAGAAACTCCTCACAATGGACCCCACCAAAAGGATTACATCTGAACAGGCACTGCAGGACCCCTATTTCCTGGAGGACCCCTTACCAACCTCAGAGTGAGAGCTACTAAACTTAACTTTTCCAACACAGTCATGATCATAGGCATCCTCTCCACACATTAACATTGACAACATCTTCACCATGATAAATCTGTCTGATAAACTAACAATTGTTGATTCAATGAACTAAAAACAGCCCACTTCCAATTTAATTTCATAGTCATTGTCTTTTTTTATTTCCATTTTCCTGTTATTATCTTGAGTGGCCTGGTTGTGTTTTGGTTTCTTGACATAGATCAAGAGTAATTGGTCTCAGCTATTCTGCTTTTTTTCCTGATTGTGTGTATCCCTCGTCTCACTTTCTCCTGTAGTGTATTTGCCGGATGTCAGATACCTTACCCAAAACGAGAGTTTCTAAATGAAGACGAGCCAGATGAGAAAACAGAGAAGGTAAATAGAGGTGAAATGCTTTGGGCTATAGACTAAAAGTGTAATACTGGGATATGCATCGAGAACCCCCCACAATTATGAGCCTTCTTTATCCATCCATATTATTTTATTGACAACTGTCATAGACCCAAAACATCTTACTAAGTAGACCCAAAACACCTTAATAAATAGAGAGGCTACAGGAGGTACAGTCGTATGAAAAAGTTTGGGCACCCCTGACAATTTCCATGATTTCCATTTATAAATAATTGGGTGTTTAGATCAGCAATTTCATTTTGATCTATCAAATAACTGATGGACACAGTAATATTTCAGTAGTGAAATTAGGTTTATTGGATTAACAGAAAATGTGCAATATGCATCAAATGAAATTAGACAGGTGCATAAATTTGGGCACCACAACAGAAAAATCACATCAATATTTAGTAGCGCCTCCTTTTGCTAAAACGCTTCCTATAGCCTCTAATGAGTGTCTGGATTCTGGATGAAGGTATTTTGGACCATTCCTCCTTACAAAACATCTCCAGTTCAGTTAGGTTTGATGGTTGCAGAGCATGGACAGCCCGCTTCAAATCATCCCACAGATTCACAATGATATTCAGGTCTGGGGACTGGGATGGCCATTCCAGAACATTGTACTTGTTCCTCTGCATAAATGCCCGGGTAGATTTTGAGCAGTATTTTGGGTTGTTGTCTTGTTGAAATATCCAGCCCCGGCGTAACTTCAACTTTGTGACTGATTCTTCAACATTATTCCCAAGAATCTACTGATATTGAGTGGAATCCATGCGACCATCAACTTTAACAAGATTCCCAGTACCGGCATTGGCCACACAGCCCCACAGCATGATGGAACACCCACCAAATTTGACTGTGGGTAGCAAGTGTTTTTCTTGGAACGCTGTATTCTTTTTCCGCCATGCATAACGCCCCTTGTTATGACCAAATAACTCAATCTTTGTTTCATCAGTCCACAGCACCTTATTCCAAAATGAAGCTGGCTTGTCCAAATGTGCGTTTGCATACCTCAAGCGACTCTGTTTGTGGCGTGTGTGCAGAAAATGCTTCTTCCGCATCACTCTCCCGTACAACTTCTCCTTGTGCAAAGTGCGCTGAATTGTTGAACGATGCACAGTGACACCATCTGCAGCAAGATGATGTTGTAGGTCTTTGGAGGTGGTCTGTGGGCTGTTTTTGACCGTTCTCACCATCCTTCGCCTTTGCCTCTCCGATATTTTACTTGGCCTGCCACTTCTGGCCTTAACAAGAACTGTGCCTGTGGTCTTCCATTTCCTCACTATGTTCCTCACAGTGGACACTGACAGCTTACATCTCTGCGATAGCTTTTTGTAGCCTTCCCCTAAACCATAATGTTGAACAATCTTTGTTTTCAGGTCATTTGAGAGTTGTTTTGAGGCCCCCATGTTGCCACTCTTCAAAGGAGAGTCAAAGAGAACAACAACTTGCAATTGGCCACCTTAAATACCTTTTCTCATGATTGGATGCACTTGTCTATGAAGTTCAAGGCTTAATGAGCTCACCAAACCAATTGCGTGTTCCAGTTAATCAGTGCTAAGTAGTTACAGGTATTAAAATCAACAGAATGACAAGGGTGCCCAAATTTTTGCATTGACTATTTTTCACATCTGATTTAATTTCATACAACTTAATATTGCTACATTAAAAATCTTTGTCTGGACAATACCCCAGTACTCAGCTTTTATTAGAAAATGAATGGCATGCCACTGTGATAATTTTCTGTGACGACAGAGTAAATTATTATGCAGCCTAAGAGGGGTGCCCAAACTAGGCCACAGCAGTCTGTGGCCTAGGGTGGTCTAGTGGTGGGAACCGCTGCCTCCGGCTCACATATACCGCAGCAGCATGGATTTGAATCCGGCCCCATCTTTTACTGTATGCCTCTGTCCTATCCAATAAACAGAAAATATGTGAGGAATGGGAAAGAAGTGTCTGTCAGAAGAGAGAAAGACATACCATGTGTTAATAAGGATTAAGGACAGCTGCACAACTGCAGCAGCTGCAGCCAGCCCCAGAGGAGAGGGGTTGGTCCAATCACCTCTGGAGGTGAACGTCACTCATGTTAACCCGTCCCCTGATTGGCTAAACAAAGATGAAAAAAGAAGAGAAATCAGAAGAACTCTGAAGTTTGTCAGGTTGCTTTTAGTTCATGGGATACAGGTGGATGAGTGAGATATGAATCGAGAGGGAACCCCAGGCCTTCTTTGTCATACATTTTCTCGATGTGTATCTCACTAAGCTCTCAACGCGTATCTCACTTGAGGTAAAGGTCACTAACGTGGAGCCTTTCCCCTGATAGCAGATAGGCTACAGGAGGCTTTATTTGGACCATAGTGTTAATGTAGGCTGGCTGGTATCAAACACCATGTTGTGAATATACCAGACCCTATAGAAAGCAGGTGCTTGTATGATACCGAGCCAAATCAGTGTGTATGAGGTGAAGGGGAGGTATCCATGTGCTACAACCAGAGAAATACCAGTCCATTTCCCACGGAGCGGTTTCTGTGAATCCCCGTCCCTGCATCACATTGGCAGCTGTTGTCAAGTAGGCAACACCTGATACAAGTGTTGCCTCAGAGCAGCCGTCAACCAGGGCCCAGAGGGTATGAGAGGGACTCATTGTTTTAGCTGACCCTAACGTTCACGTGTCTCAGCCTCGTGGTCGTGGAGCTGTTGAGAAGTGATAAGCTGGGCTGAAGGCTCAGAGCGTAATTCTTGTAAATCATTTCATCCCACTGTTTACCAGGCCTAAACAATACTGGGAACATACTGTACTTCCCAGTTCACAAATTCTGGAAACAGTGACCATGATTGATCAGTGACCGATTTGTTCATTTGGCTGTTGTTGAACAGTAAAGTTGTCTTGATACCATTTAATGTGTGAGCAGTTTCTGTAGTGACCTTATTTACAATGTGCATGTATGGAATATGTTTTGTATGGATAGGAAACTGTGATCGTGTTGGTGCAAAATGGGAAATTACAACAGTTTTACACCAAGGAAACTGTTAGTATGTTGATGCACAATGGAATATTATTGCAGTCTCAATCTGTTACTCTGTATCTTTCCAACTGAACATAAATGTGTTTGTCCTCCGTCAGAACCAGGCCCAACAGCACCAGCAGACGACAACCCAGGCCCAGGCCCAACAGCAGAGTGGCAACCAGCAGGCTTCTAACCAGCAGAGCTCTACCCAGACCAACGGCAATGCAGGGGCTACTGGAACCAACGCCGGGGGAGGCCTCCAACACGGCCAGGACCAGGGGCCCCCCAACAAGAAATCTCGCATCGGGCCCTCGGTAGCCTCCTCAGGCACTGGGGTCCACCAGGTTCGAGTTTTTACAGCCTTACACACATCCATAGTATTGCTATCCGTTTTTAATTGAAAGGAGATGGAAGGCGATTTTTTCAGTCACCAACGGTTTATCATGTTTGTTATCTAGAGTTGACTTATTCAAATTTGCTTAATCCAGATAGGCCCTTGCAGGACCCAGAACTAGTGCCATCAACAGTGTTCCCTTATTAATTATTAATTTGACTATGGAGTAAAAATGAATGGTGAACTTTGCCCCAAACAGCTCTCAAGGTTTAAAACTCGTACAGACGCGTACAGCAGAGTATGTCAGGGACGTGGAACACGTGTTGTGACCAGAGCAGAGCATTGTGCTAGCTAGTAGGATTGCAGGTCATATTATATCAGGATGATAATGTCATTCCTCCAGTTCACACTATCCTGCTGATAAAGGTGAAAGCAAAACAAGCTCTTGGCGCCTGCTATATCTTTGGCTGTGCCCCTATCATGGGGTGAGAGAGAGACAGAGTTGGAGCAAGAGTGAGGGAGCAAGAGTGAGTGAGGGAGCAAGAGTGAGTGAGTGAGTGAGTATTACATATGAGAAAGGTAAGATAAAGGTGATCTCCTTGTTGTCTTCATCTCAATGGTGTTCTATTCAGAGGTGTCTCCTCCTGGCTAGGCGCGGGCCGTGTGGGGTGCTGGACTGACTGACTGACGAGGTGCTAGGCTATATTTAGCAGGGGGCTGAGGCTGCATGTGGACAGCTGCTGGGCTCTTCATAAGTCAAGCCTTAGCAGAACAGATGTATAAATATCCCCTTGCTTTCTGGATGGGCAGCTAGCTTGCTGTGGCTGTGGTGTCACAATCAACGCCCTACTTTCCCCCTCATTGATCACTTTCCCCCGAGGCTTTAGTATCCTAATGTGCACAACTCACTCCCCCTTTCTGCTTGTGCTGCTAGACAGGCGCAAACTTGTGGGTTGTGGTTGGAGATGTATGGAATTAGTTTGCCTGATGTCTCCGTAGTTCAGGGGTTTCAGCCATGTTCAGCTCCTATCCCCTCAACCCTCCATCCAAGCCCCCCAGGTCCCAGTCCATCTGTAGGTCCTCAGGGCTGAGTTGGTTAAAGTGAGTCACGGCCAGGCAAAACTCAGTCAGTAATCAGTCATTAATTCAGAGGCTGCTTTCTTCATAGCTGTAGTGTAAGGTGTTTAGTTAGCCCTTCTTTGGATGTCTATTGATGTATGGCTCAGTCCCCCTTTGACCCAGATCAGTAATTAATTCAGACCCCAAACGCACTTCTTCGACATCAGACACTTTTGATTTTATTTTAATCAGTCGAGTGATATACAGTATTCTGTTTAGAATATAGAATTGTAGGTCATGGTACTATAAATAGCTTGGAATTGGGTTGGTTGTATCTGGCTAAATCTGTTAGAAATCCATGAAAAGGAAGCACATCTTTTGATGCCAAGTAAACAACAGTGGAAAGCCGTGGCGATATGTTGATAAGCACTACAGATCTGTGGCTGCGTACGTCATGCTTTTCTATTTGACTCTTTTGTGACCTATAACGTATTCAACCAGCTTTACAATTGCAAACATTGCCAACAAAAGTAATTTCCCTCCCACAAGGTCTCCTAAGGTAAAGTTATGGAATCATTAATGTTAATAATATAAGTTTTATTTTCAAACCCCATGCAAGGTCGAAATAAACATTGTTTTTTCTATTGGTGTTGACTGATAAATAATGAATGACAAATGTGGTCTCTAGCTGTCAACGGTTTACTATTTCCTCCATTCTTCTCTCCACTTCAGCACTCCAGCTCCCGCCTTGGTTACCAAAGTAACGTCCAAGGTTCCACTCAGTCCCAGGGATACTCGTCGTCCTCCCAGCAGAGCTCACAGTACTCCCACCAGTCACACCGCTATTGAGGGTCTTAGAACAGACCAGGGGCCTCTCCCAAACCAACCCTCGACCAAAAACAAACCTTAGCATAACCTCTCACCTCCCTCTGGCCGAGGTATTACTGACTCCTTGTCCTGATCAGACCTCATTATGTGTCAGATCATTCCAACAACACAACAGTCACTCCTTCTCCTCCTTCATGTCAGCCCTACTACACTGACTGACCTTGGCCTCACTTCCACCCAATGCCCTCACACTTAACCACCCGAGGGCACTGCAATATGAAGGCCAATTCAACATAGGAACCAAAAACAAACCCTGCCTCTTTGAGGGGTAGGACAAGATTGTTTTATTATCATCAAGTGACAAAATCGGTTGATACTAGATTATAAGGAAACACATCAGGTGCAACTGACTACACACGCCTACTACACAAAAACTATGAACCATGACACTTACAAAAAACATGTTCTTCAAGAGGAAGAATTGCAGCTCTGTTCATATATATAACTATATATATATATAAATATACAGTTGAAGTCGGAAGATTACATACACTTAGGTTGAAGTCATTAAAACGTATTTTTCAACCACTCCATAGATTTCATGTTAATAAACTATAGTTTTGGCAAGTCGCTTAGGACATCTACTTTGTGCATGACACAAGTAATTCTTCCAACAGTTGTTTACAAACAGATTATTTCACTTATAATTCACTATATCACAATTCCAGTGAGTCAGAAGTTTACATACACTAAGTTGACTGTGCCTTTTAACAGCTTGGAAAATTCCAGAAAATGATGTCATGGCTTTAGAAGCTTCTGATAGGCTAATTGACATCATTTGAGTCAATTGGAGGTGTACCTGTGGATGTATTTCAAGGCCTACCTTCAAACTCAGTGCCTCTTTGCTCGACATCATGGGAAAATCAAAAGAAATCAGCCAAGACCCCAGAAAAAATGTAGTAGACCTCCAGAAGTCTGGTTCATCCCTGAGAGCAATTTCCAAACGCCTGAAGGTACCACGTTCATCTGTACAAACAATAGTACGCAAGTATAAACACCTTGGGACCACGCAGCTGTCATACCGCTCAGGAAGGAGACTCATTCTGTCTCCTAGAGATGAACGTACTTTGGTGCGGAAAGTGCAAATCAATCCCAGAACAACAGCAAAGATGCTGGATGAAGCAGGTAAAAATGTATCTATATCCACAGTAAAACGAGTCCTATATCGACATAACCTGAAAGGCCGCTCAGCAAGGAAGAAGCCACTGCTCCTAAACCGCCATAAAAAAGCCAGACTACGGTTTGCAACTGTACATGGGGACAAAGATTGTACTTTTTGGAGAAATGTCCTCTGGTCTGATGAAACAGACATGAACATCGTTATGTTGGAGGAAAAAGGGGGAGGCTTGCAAGCCGAAGAACACCATCCCAACCGTGAAGCATGGGGTGGCAGCATCATATTGTGGGGGTGCTTTGCTGCAGGAGGGTCTGGTGCACTTCACAAAATAGATGGTATCATGAGGAAGGAAAATATTGTGGATATATTGAAGCAACATCTCAAGACATCAGTCAGGAAGTTAAAGCTTGGTCGCAAATGGGTCTTCCAAATGGACAATGACCCCAAGCATACTTCCAAAGTTGTGGCAAAATGGCTTAAGGACAACAAAGTCAAGGTATTGGAGTGGCCATCACAAAGCCCTGACCTCAATCCTATAGAAAATGTGTGGGCAGAACTTAAAAGGCATGTGCGAGCAAGGAGGCCTAGAAACCTGACTCAGTTACACCAGTTCTGTCAGGAGGAATGGGCTAAAATTCACCCAACTTATTGTGGGAAGCTTGTGGAAGGCTAGCCGAAACGTTTGACCCAAGTTAAACAATTTAAAAGGCAATGCTACCAAATACTAATTGAGTGTATGTAAACTTCTTTCCCACTGTGAATGTGATGAAAGAAATAAAAGCTGAAATAAATAATTCTCTCTACTATTATTCTGACATTTCACATTCTTAAAATACAGTGGTGATTCTAACTGACCTAAGACAGGGAATTTTTACTAGGATTAAATGTCATATATTGTGAAAAACTGAGTTTAAATGTATTTGGTGTATGTAAACTTCCGACTTCAACTGTATGAATACTATATAGCACCTTTTTAAAAAATGTGTTTAACAATATACTTGTTTTTGCTCGTTTGCTCTGTAGAGTTTAAGTTTACTTAGATCGTGGATGTTTTTGTAAATATTGTTATAAGAAGATGGGATGAAACAGGAAAATATATCTTTACTGTCATCACTTTCCTTCACTGTATAGTTATTTACCCTGGATATCTGTTATATCCAGATAACAATCGAAGCAAAAGGAAGAAAATGAGCCAACCCTTTCCTGATGACAAAACAGGACAGAACTCTTCTTGGCTTGGAACTACATTTGTACAGAAGAAAGTTAGCTCTTTAGCTGATGTGATTGCAGGGAACTTACGAAATACACAAGTTTATCTCAATCTTGTTATAAAAAACGTTTATGTTTTCTACTTATAAGCCTTTTGTTTTTCTAGATTTGTAGTCTGAAAGTTTGCATTGGAAGGAACCGCTTCTCAACCTTTCTTCAGTCTGCAGCAAGTTATGTAAGCTCTAATTGTCTCTAGCATCTGTAGGTGCCCCATGTGGCCTGACCGATAACAACAACCAAGCTACTGTTTTACAGTGGGTCACGTCCATCAAAGAATCATTTGTTTGGTGAATCTGAATGTTCTCCTTTCTGTCCAGAGGTGTTTGAGTGTTTGTGGCGTGGTCACCTTGGGTTGACAGGTCTTACCATGGACACAGTTGTCACTGAAGGTGTCCATCATCATCATACAATGTAGCTAACAGTGTGTATGTTCCTGAGACGGTTATTGCCTGATAGTTTTTTATTTTCCATGTATTTTCTAGCATTTAATGTCTCATTATTACCCTTTGCATGTTTAGGTTGTATTTCCTCTTATAGTACTTATCCTGTGCAAACTAGTTGACTGGATCTGCACTGTGTGTTTGTGCGCCCAAACACACATTGGACACGGGATAAGGCATCCACTTCAGCTTCTTCTGTCACTAGGGAAGGGATGTGGAAACATTGACATCTAGTGGCCAGAGTCTAGTTGACAGAACTGACCTCTTGTGCAGTGATGGTGAAAATGTAATGTGTTCAGGGGCGCCGTATGGGGGGGAAAAGTTAGGATGATTCTAAGGGCCTGTGACTGACAGGGGCCCTAAAATATTATTCCAGCATTAGGTAAAAACATTTTGGAGCCCAATGTTATATATTTTCATGGGGCCCAAAATCCCTGGAGGCTCCCCTGACTGTATTTCAATATGATCAAGGCAATCTTTATCAAGACCTTGCATTAATATTCTTTAAACTGCCTTTTGTGATGTTCAAAAACACCAGTCAAGTTCAACTGGCATATATTGATGATGATGATGATGATGATCATCATCATCAACACTGTCCTTTCGTAGCCAAAGGAGAGAGACTCTTATTTTGTTTTCTATAGTAAGAAAATATTCACAGCAACAATGCAAGGTACTAACATGCTTCTGACAGTGACACTGCACAGTTCTTCAGTGATTGGTCTGTCATCTCTGGCTCAGTCAAACATGTGGATTTAGAGAGCCCCTCGTAATTGAGAGATCTGCTTTTGATCGCCTGTCTGTCTGTCCGTCCGTCCGTCCGTCTCCTTCTTTCTCCTCACACACCAGAGGTCTTTCTCAGCACTCCCAGGTTACTGAACTACAGTATGTCTTATGTGCGTTGAGGTGAATGCCAAAACACTAGATGAACAAAAGGGACTGCCCCCTCCATGTTCAAGACAAGTTACCGCCCAGAATGTTTAGCATGTCGGACTAGCTCTCTATTTGATGTTGACACAATGTAACTGTATTGGTTTGGGTTTGAGTTTCTCTTTTCTAATATGATCTGGCAGGCACACAGGCCCAGTGGATGAACATCAGCCTTCCCAGAACAGTGGCGTTTACTCAGGAACAAAACCAGAGCTATTCAAACGTTTTTCTCTCTTTTTTTCTATTGGCGTGTGTTTGAAGTATAGTTGACGAGCGATGAGGATACATACATTACATACTGTCTCTCAATTTATCTCTACACAAGCGAGGTATCAAAGTATTTAATAATTGTGCGACTCCATCAAGTGATAGTGGGGCAAATAACTGTCAAACAGTTCCTATGCAAAATCAAAGAGAAAGGTTTTCACTTGTGCAATGCTTCAGTTTTACAATGAGAGCATGCCGTTCAAAGTTTTCTTATGGTTTTAAAAATGATTGGGATATCCATTCCGCATCGTAATTCTAATGTTGAACATCGTAATTGAAGAAGGCATTCACTTGTTTCTTAAAGCATTGTAAATTGTACTCTGAATTAAATATTGTAAAGAAATATAAATTATATGGATAGTATATGGGTCGTTCCACGAAAAGAGTGCCTTTTGCTTCCCTTTGATATTTTAATAATAAATTGTGCACCTGCTATATTAAATGAAGTGCCCTTTAATATAGACCACAGAATTCAATCAATCAGATTTTTTATATAAATTAAGGCTTGCTAAAGTGCCAACATTCTGCATTTTGACAAGTCCCTCCATCAACCCTGTGTCACTTATAGGAAGATTTCAACCCATTTAACCCAGACATTTCTCCAAGTTTCACCATCATTGTAAAGCCCCAGTTTGTTGCTTTGACAAAGTCATTTCAGAATATTATTATTTATTTCAAATGATTAGTTATTCATTTACGCCTGTCCCTCATGTTAAGGTCAACGCTGTTATGTGAACTGAACTCTCTTTTTAAAATGGTGAAACTATTCCTTTTCAAAACAAACATTGAACATCTAATAGTCAAATCATAGTGTAAAATCAGGTGAGCTGGTTCTACTTTTTTTGGCCATTTTCTGTTGTAGGCACTTGCTATAGCTTTTGTTTTTGTTTGGGATGGGGAAAATATTTTTGGGGTGAAATTGAACGTGTGCTATGACAGAATGTTACAATTAGGTGAAATCCCCCAAAACCTTTTATCAAATTACACTTCTCAAATGGCACCGAATTGGTGGAACGACCCATACAATCCTATATATATATATATATATACTACCTGTCAAACGTTTTAGAAAACCTACTCATTCAAGGGTTTTTCTTTATTTGTACTATTTTCTACATTGTAGAATAATAGTGAAGACATCAAAACTATGAAATAACCGTAACATGTAGTAACCAAAAATGTGTTAAACAAATCAAAATATATTTTAGATTTTAGATTCTTCAAAGTAGCCACCCTTTGCCTTGATGACAGCTTCGCACACTCTTGGCATTCTCTCAACCAGCTTCATGTGTTAGTCACCTGGAATGCATTTCAATTAACAGGTGTGCCTTGTTAAGTTATTTGTGGAATTTCTTTCCTTCTTAATGCGTTTGAGGCAATCAGTTGTGACAAGGTAGGGATGGTATGCAGAAGATAGCCCTATTTGGTAAAAGACCAAGTCCATATTATGGCAAGAACATCTCAAATAAGCAAAGAGAAATGACGGTCAGTCATTACTTTAAGACATGGTCAGTCAATCCAGAAAATTTCAAGAACTTTGAAAGTTTCGTCAAGTGCAGTTGCAAAAACCAACAAGCGCTATGATGAAACTGTCTCTCATGAGGACCGCCACAGGAATGGAAGACCCAGAGTTACTGCTGCAGAAGATAAGTTCATTAGCGTAACCAGCCTCAGAAGCCTAAAAAAATATGCTTCACAGAGTTCAAGTAACAGACACATCTCAACATCAATGGTTCAGAAGAGACTGCGTGAATCAGGCCTTCATGGTCAAATTTCTGCAAAGAAACCACTACTTAAGGACACCAATAAGAAGAAGAGACTTGCAATGGACATTAGACCGGTGGAAATCTGTCCTTTGGTCTGATGAGTCCAAATTTGAGATGAGAAGCAGAGTAGGTGATGATCTCTGCATGTATGGTTCCCACCGTGAAGCATGGAGGAGGAGGTGTGTTGGTGTGGGGGTGCTTTGCTGGTGACACTGTCAGTGCTTTATTTAGAATTCAAGGCACACTTAACCAGCATGGCTACCACAGCATTCTGCAGCAATACGCCATCCCATCTGGTTTGAGCTTAGTGGGACTATTATTTGTTTTTCAACAGGACAGTGACCCAACACACCTCCAGGCTGTGTAAGGGCTATTTGATCAAGAAGGAGAGTGATGGAGTGCTGCATCAGATGACCTGGCCTCCACAATCACCCAACCTCAACCCAATTGATATGGTTTGGGATGAGTTGGAACGAGGGGTGAAGGAAAAGCAGCCAACAAGTGCTCAGCATATGTGGGAACTCCTTCAAAAAGGAGAGAAAAGCATTCCTCATGAAGCTGGTTGAGAGAATGCCAAGAGTGTGCAAAGCTGTCATCAAGGCAAAGGGTGGCTACTTTGAAAAATCTAAAATCCAAAATATATTTTGATTTGTTTAACACTTTTTTTTGTTACCATGATTCCATATGTGTTATTTCATAGTTTTGATGTTTTCACTATTATTCTACAATGTAGAAAATAGTAAAAATAAAGAAAAACCCTTGAATGAGTAACCGTCCAAATTTCTGACTGGTGTATATAGATATAGACGGGCACCTTTGTCCAACAGAGCCTAAATCACTTAGATGATCATTCTACTACTAACTTGCTTGTCAACTCGATAGCTCCTAATTTAAAAAAAAAAGTGAATTATTCTCTATAAACATATGAAATAATCAAATCTATTTAGATACTGACTGTGTGATGCAAAGTACTGTATCGTCATGTTATCTTGTTGCTGACGTACCATGGCAGTGATACATTTGGAGGAATTAGAGCTACTAGTGTCCCTTTTGCTTGTTTCTCTTTGCTGTGTCTTTGCTCAGTGTGATCTGATCTGCCTCCACTGCTGCTTGGCTTGTTTGTGTTTTTTTTAATTCAGTCTATGAAGTCCAGTGGACTTTCTCTCACATCTGTACCACCTCAAGTTTTACAGGACTGAAACAATGTATTTTTTATGTGTGGACAGTGCCTTTTGTTTATGTTTAAAGTTGCCGTCACATGGTGGGATTTTCAGGACTATGTTTATTCCTTCTTGTCCTATGCCTTCTTTTATAGTACATTTGAGTTTGTTTCTGTATTTTTGTTTTGTTTTCATATTCACAAAATCTGTTCTTTACAAAATGTGGCAGCAAGCAGTTAAATATCAGCTTTGAGTTTAATGTGTCCAATGTCTAATTTAATGAATGCAAAAAGTACAACGTAGAATGATTTAACATTTTCGCTTCTAATCAATATTGTCCGAACACATTGTTGAAACTAAAATGCTGTACATAAGAACACATTAATAAATTGTAATTGAATCATATTGATAAGATAATTGTCTTTTAATGCACTGTTGAAATATGTAGTGGTAAATTACATTTTTATTTTTTGTCTTTTTTTTGTCTTGTTTAGACACTAAAGATATGGCAGGTAATGCAAGTTATAAGCCAGATAAAGCTCTTTTTAGGAGTTCTTACACACAATATAACTAATACATATTGTTGCATGTCTTTCTGTCGTTTCCAATCCAAAACTTAAGCACTTATCACCTTCTCAACAGTATGTACAGAAAGACAGACACTCCATTTGCAAAGTGTTCCTGTGATGCATCCTGTGACGTATCAAAATGCCTTCCGAGATGTTTGTTTAGGACTCTTGCACGTGTAGAGGCGCTCTTTTAGCCTGGTACCAGATCTGTTTGTGCTCTTGCCAACTCATTGTTTAGCATGACAATGAGTGATAAGGAGTTGGAAAGATAGCTCAAACAGATTCAGGCTAGTGCTCTCTGTCCTTCAAGATGAAGCCAATTTACCCAGAGCATTTATGGTATGTGTTACCTGTTTTGAATGACAGTCTCACAGAAAGACAAAAAGCAACACAATTGTTTGTACATATTGATGTCATCTCTCAGTTTTAGTAAGACATGAAGTGTTCCACTCTGTTGTTGTGGTCTCTACACTCTTCATCCCCCAGGCTCCATGGCATGAAACAACAGTGCTTTGCAGGTGTGGGTGTCTGTCAACTCTAAAGCATTTTCAGTGTATTTTGTGTGTGCACACAGACAACGTTCAAAATAGACACATGGCCTAAATGTATTGTGGTTCAATAGCTTTCATAAGGAAGGCAATTGCATAATGCAGGAAATATAAATAATACATTTATTAAGCGGCTTTTAGCTATGTTGTCCTATTTTCACTGTACAAATGACTGTTAAATGAGGTAAAAGTAATGTATATTTATTTTATATGCTCTATTGTAATAAAATCTCTTTCGCTTCAGATAGCAAGTCTCTGGTTCATTCCAATGTCCTGAGTGTGAGTTTGTACAACTGGGGTATGAGAGATGTCAGTGTCAAACTGTCTGATATCTTTTTGTCATTGGATCCTATCCACAGGGCTTTTGGCATAGCAATTTAAATCTAGCATAGTCTATTCTTTTGAACCAAATAATGTTCATTTGGATGCTTGTGTCAATTGGAATGCATGGCTCATATGTGAAGACTCATGGTTTATATTTCACTGGATTTTTTAGTATGTTGATTTCTGGACATTGAAATACTCAACTACTGCATGGTCACGCTCACATACAGATACAGCACACCTCGGATGAAGAGAATAAAAATGTAAAGTTGTGTTCTCTTGTTTGCCCACATGGTGTCATCAGTGGGTATATTTGTACAGTGTGATTTTCCAGCTGCAATCCAGTCAGGTGACATGGAAAACTGTCATGGGGTCATTTTTAATAGTCTGACTGGACAGTGTTTCGAGACATAAACTTACTATGATCAAAGCATGTGCAAATGCAATAATAATATGTTTTTCTCTTGATTTCACCAGCTTTAATTCCACTATATGTAACCGACCTACAGTACCTTTTTAAGCACCTGGAAAGATAAAGGGGAAGATATGTTAAGCGTGAATGGTGAATGGTTTCAAATACATTTTGTTCATGAAACTTCCTGAGACTATATATAGTTCTATGTTTAAAAATCAAGCCCTGTCACATTCACCATCAACACTGTGTTATTTATCTGCATGGGATTCCATGAGATGTGTCAAATGGGTGCCACATTTAAGATCATTTTATAGGCTGGAGGCCGCTGGAGACTCGACAGTGGGACCAGTGCAGGCAGGGCAAGTTGAGAACTGACATCAATCATGCAGCGATGGTGAACAGACAGAGACTGTGTCCCAAATAGCACCCTATTGCCTTTCTAGTAACATTTGGGACAACACCAGAGTGAACTCCCAGGCCCCTGACTTATTACTCGTCCTATCACTTAGAGAAATGTATGAGCTGGAGGGTTCCCGCTGAATGTATTAACACAGATGTGATTCCATTTCCACTCTGTCTCAAGGTGCCCCTCCCACACAAATTGGTTTTTCGGCTGTCCCCGTAAGAGAACCCTTTTTGGTTCTTGGTATAACCAGTGGTGTATAAAATACTCTAATGTACTACTTAATTCATTTTTTTAAATCTGAACTTTACTATTTATATTTTTGACAACTTTTACTTCACTACATTCCTAAAGAAAATAATGTAGTTTTTACTCCATGCATTTTCCCTGACACCCAAAAGTATTTTCTACATTTTGAATACTTAGGACAGAAAATTTCCCTGGTCATCCCTACTGCCTCTGATCTGGCGGACTCACTAAACAAACACACATGCTTAGTTTGTAAATTATGTCTAGTGTTGCAGTGTGCCCCTGACTATCCTTGAATTAAAAAACTAAGAAAATGGTGCCTTCTGGTTTGCTTAATATAATGAATTTTAAATTATTTATAATTGTACTTATATTTTAGCAATTACATTTACTTTTAATACTAAAGTATATTTAAAATCAAATACTTTTAGACTTTTACTCAAGTAGTGTTTTTACTGGGTGACTAACTTTTACGTGAGTCATTTTCGATTAAGGTATCTTTACTTTTACTCAAGTATGACAATTGGGTACTTTTTCCACCACTGGGTAGAACCCTTTTTTGTTTCAGCTAGAACCCTTTTGGGTTCCATGTAGAACAGGTGGAAAAGGGAACCCAAAAGGGATCTACCTGGAACCAAAAAGGGTTCTTCAAAGGGATCTTCTATGGGGACAGCCAAAGAACCTTTATGGGGACAGCCCCGCTTGCTGAGCGTCTTTCCACCAGACTCTCAGTCTAGTGAGACTGAAAATGTCTGAGTAGCACAGCGGTGGTCAACTCACCATACAGCAGCCAAACACTGATTCCCTGGACACATGGGTCACATTCCTCCCATCCACTGTCTGATGACCCTGTTATAGAGGCTTAGTGGCCCATATGAGGTAGAAAGACAGACAGTAAAACACCTGTGGTATCAGAGAGAGGCTGCTGCATTGGTGAAGCCTACACTCTTAGAAAAAAGGGTTTCAAACGTGTTTTTCAGCTCTACACATAAGATAACCCTTTTTGGTTTCAGGTAGAACCTTTTGGGGTTCCATGTAGAATCCCACCTTTTTTTCCTAAGAGTGTATGATAAGGGAGCCACATGGGCATCAGTTATGGATGTGGAGTCCACTTCTTGAAATGCCACTGAGGAATTATCTGAAGGGCAAGGTCACCTAGAGAGAATACGTTTCCATCCTCCTTGTTTGGGGGAAGATCATGCTAGCCCAATGGGGCTCAGCTAGGGGCCTAGCCTCGGGAGATGACGGTTCCTGATTGTGTGTGCCCTCTCCAGAAACAGTCAGTGGCAGTTGTGAGGAATGCTGGGCTGATCCACAGAGGGTCAGGCTGACTGTGTTGGGGGGTACAGCAGATCTGTGTCTGGATCTCAGCCCTTAAGCCACTCCACTCCACTGTGTGCAGAGGCACTGCACTGCTTGGTGGGTATGTTTGACAACAGAAATGTTCTCACACCCATTTAAACTCATGCAAAGTCTTACAATGTATTGGTTTTATTGGTTAAAGCTGGCATATGAGCAAATATTTTAGAAACCAGTTCAAAACTGTTTAATTAAAACCAAAATGCATTATCCAATAGATATTTGGTAATATCTTATTACATTATTATAACAACATCAGGCACTTACTAAGCATACTCTATTATTGCTTGGTTAGATACTGAAAACTGATATGGAGTGCACCTACAAGTACTGTTAGTGCTCTGTAAAACTGTTAAGGGAGAATTCTGAGCAAGCTATAAGGGTGTCAGTTTCTCTGTGCTTAGAATGTTCCGTCCTACATCCCCTCGTGTTGATGATCACTGAAGAGGACCGGGTAACATTCCTGTCCCCACCTCCCCCTTCGCCTCCCCTTAAGACACACACACACACACACACACACACAACCCACAAGCCCTCCGCCCCCTAAACACCCTCCTCCTCAAGCCTTGTTTCACACTTGTTAGTAGGAGAGCAACTATACCTGCTGCAAGGTCAGTGGACACTGGATAGGCACATTGGATGCCTAAAGTTTGCTTGGAGTGGAGCAATGAGTGGAGACCCCCAGCCGCTGCAAGCTAAATCCCCACTGTTGATCCGTGACAGGCTGTCCTCAGACCATGTGAAAGGACCTCTTTCCATGCCAGGAATGTGGGTGGCCAGCTTTGTTTCCTAAGAAGCGCGCCACAGCACATAGTGCCACCACAAGTAGTGGTGTGGCTTTTTTGGGGGACAGAAAAGCTGCACAGCATGTGCATGAGAAGGGAGGGATTTGGCAACAGTGTAAAGCACCTTATAACATTCTGTGACACATTATTTTTAAACATTCTCACATTTTATCATATTTTGCTGACTCACTGACTGCTCCTCCCTTTTGACATACACACATCTCTGAGTCCTCACCCCCCATGTGTATCAGCCATTGTTAACAGAAATTAATACTCTGTGAAAAGGCTGAGTAGGGAGGATTTTTGTCTGTGCTTCGGGGCTTTCAGCTCAGTTGGCTCCACTCACTCAGACCCCAGAGTCAGGAGGTCACGGTCTGTGCAGATAGCAGGGGCCACAATGTATGTGTGTGTGTGTGTGTGTGTGTGTGTGTGTGTGTATGTGTGTGTGTGTGTGTGTGTGTGCTGTGTAAGACTGAGTGAGTGTGTGTGAGTCACTGCATTACGCAGACACACGAGACGCCATATGTTTCCACCCAGTCCACTGAAGAACAAATGCGCCGTCCTTTTTCACGAGAGGATTCCGCAAGCGTCTGTTTTCCCACTTACCCCATGTGTGGGTTAATGCAACAGAGCAACAGACTCGGTCCACATCAATTAAGTTGTAAAAAACTTAAATGGGACACCTGTTTATGATGTCCTCACAGACACATTCAACCATCCAATTTAACACTGAGGGCAGACTAAATGACACAGAACAGCACATAGAGCACCCAGAAAATGGAAACAGTAGTTTCACCCAGAAGGACCTGTCCTATATAGATGTGTTTACAATCTCCTGTGAGGAGAGGAGGGTGACAGTCTAGTGACACAGTCTATGATGATGTATAGATGTGACCCCCAGTCCTGTCATACAGATGTAGGATCTTAATTTGAGCCAGAAAATAATCCTGCAGCAACAGGAAATGTGAATTATTATGTGGTTTATAATTAATGGACATTTTTTGTAGGGGTTGATACATTTTTTGTTAGGGCAAATCAAGTCGGGCGTTTGTGAAAATTACAAACTTTAGAAGACTTTTTAAACCTTGAGTAAACTACAAATTAGAATTTCCTGCTGTGCAGAAAATGATCAGGAACAAAAGAATGATCAAATGAAGATCCTATGTCTGTAGAGTGAGTGGCTGTGTTCGATCATGAAAATCGGTGATGAATCGTGAGTAAATTGTTACTGACTGACTGATCTACAAATAAAAAGGAGTAGTAATTTATGATGCAAGGTGATTTGTAGATCAGTCAGTTGGCAGTCGCTGATTGCAATGCAGTCAAAATCGAACAAACCCAATGTGTGAATGATGCCCCCTAAACACTCACCTACAAAGACAGGTTGTTTGTTGATTGCTCAAAGTGAACCCTAATGAGCCACACATCCCTGTTGACCTCCTCCTCACTCACATATGTCAACATTAACCATGACGGTTACCAGGAATGTTAAATCCTCACTTCCACTTCCCAGATCAATTAGGGGAGAGTTTGGCATGTCTTTAAAGTTGTTGTTAACAATGATTTGTTTTGTTCCATCTCTGAAGTCTGAATGCTCTCACTACATAAAATCATGTCATGAGGGTAAGCCTGTTGAGGAATGGCAGCAGGTAGTTAGTGGTTAGTGTTGGGCCAGTAACCGAAAGGTCCCTGGTTTGAATCCCTGAGCATCTGTCGATGTGTACTAGAGCAAGGCACTTAACCCTAATTGCCCCTGTAAGTTGCTTTAAATAAGAGCATCTGATAAATGACTACAAAAAATAAATATATATATATATAAATGGGGTGGGGATCAATAAGTATCGAAATACCTACAGACTTACAGTAAAGCAAGATGCTTCTGCTCATAAGATGAATTTAGTACTAAATCAATAACCACTGAAGTGAACCCTACGCAGAACACAGTGCTATAGTAGTTTTTTTCTTGCTCTACTGTAGGTCTCACCTCCCCCAGATATCCTCTCTTCGGGGGGGCAAAAACACACAGTGACCACCCACATTACCATTATAACCTCCCACTGGCTGCCAGCTTTAGTATAGCCGTCCTCAGAAGGGAGGGCCTGCTTACAGCTGACCACCAGCTGAAACAAGCAGTTTTTTTTTGAGGTGTTATTCTGGACATATTTTTTTTGTTTACAAAATCACTTTCAATCTGTTTTGTCTGTTGGATACCTTTTTTAGATATTATAGGTGTGTATAATAATAATAATTATTATAATAATAATAATAATAATAATTATTATTATTATTAATTATTATTAATATAATTATTATTATTATTATGGGTGAGATATCATTGTGGGTGTGTACTTACCAATTAACAGTTTTGTACTATAGCAGCACATTACTATTGTCATCTAATTATCTCTGTTGTTCCATGAGACAGAGTGACACAGACCAAACAATCACCCTCTACACCCCCAACTTTATTCCTCCCACACGTCTGTTGATAGTTTCCATTCCAATAATATTACCACAAACGTTTCATTCTGTCTCTGTTTCTACAGAGGATGTAGCAATCATACTTCCTCTCCCGTAACATAACTTTTCCTCGGAGGAAAAATTAAAGTCTCGCGATAGGCGCTCGCTTGTGCAGCCGCCATATTCTGTGACAAGTATTTTGATTCGTATCTGTTGGAAGTAAGAAAAGAAAAGCTAAATTAAGGGGGGAGCAGAGGGGTTAAAGTAGAAGAGCTGTCAAAATAATTCCCGTGTCTCTGAAACAGCGGGGGGCTGTAAGTAAACCCCCACTCGAGTCAAAACAGAGAAGGCCTGGGTACCGTAGAAACTCCGTCTACGAAGTCCACCTCGCCGCTTTTCTTTCAGCACCACGGCCCTGTGGGAGATTCGGTGGCTGAATTTCGGGTGTTGAAGGTGGCCCGGGGAGCGGCGGCGGAGACGGTAAGCGAATGCCTCAGAATAGGCCCAGAACCAGAAGTGGTTGAAGTTGTAGTTGAGTTACTGTAAATGAAAATTCGGTCTAACAACTTTCCCTACTTACATGTTCGAAATATATGTGCGAGTCCACATCCCTCTGGTAAAAAGAAAACGAAGAACAAACTTTCTGTTGTCAGCTTTTCAGGTGTGAAAAAGTTTTTGAATGCAACTGGTGAGCTATTTCGTTTAGCTATGTGCGATTAGTTGTGCCCAGCATGGATATGTTATTACACGTTTGTAATAATATTTAGCTGTATACGTTGCATTTATAGTCCGCTAATTTTAAAGCTGACGTGCATGTTTTGTAGCTTATACAGGCTAGCTACATTTTTCCATTGAGAGTTCTTGCAAAACTTCTTCGTCAGCCGTGGTGTTCCGAGTGCACAACTACATTCTAGCACAGCCTTTATAATGCCAATATGATTACATCAAGTGTTGTGACTTCAAATAATTTAGATTTATTTATGGGAAATCGTTTTCAAAAAGTTAGTTAGCTCGGTAACGTTAGCTAACATAGTAGCGATAGTTCGTCTTGTCATTTACCCGGACGTTAGATGCTTCCGAAAAGTAACACGTTAGCTACAGTTGTTGCCAGCATCTAAACGTGTAAAACATTGCTTTACAATGATATGATGCCCTGTCTATCCTATCCCCTGCATTGATGGGCCTCCCCAAATATTGCCTAGAGACATATTAGGAGTTCCGAATCGTATAGCACACTCCCAACTTACTAAGTAGGCTAATCGAAAGTCTCCTGTAGACTACATTGTATGAATTGTATTGCTGCACGAGTCGACTTACCTTGATGTGTCAAACGCAATAAAAGTAGCCTGCCTTGTACTCTCTCCTTCCCTTCTATATGACATATATTAAATATATTTAATCATTCTCTCAATTAGGCTATATGTTAATGTGTATGCTATTCTATATAATTGTATAACTTTTTGTTTGCTCACTTATGTGATATGTTTCTTAGTTAAAGTGAATGTAACCACTTAGTTTGATCATCTGAGCAGACTTGACCCATATACTGAAATGTCCCTTCAGGAGTGTTTCAGATGAGAGGTTTGACAGCTTTCATATGGATAGGTGCAGGGGAGCATGTGTGAGGGGTGGGTTTGACATGTTACAATAATAGTATATTTACTATATCTTACCTTAATTATAGTTCATTATCTACAAAGACGTAAATGGTTCAGGCCTTGTTTGCAATGGTTTAATGTAGCCTATCTGGCTATTTGTGCTCATTTGCTCATCCTCTCTTTCAAAATAATGAAAATATCATGTGACATGTCAGCTAGTAACTGTTTTAAGTACAGATTGTTGTTGCTCGCTTGGAATTAAACACTATTCCCCTTGTAAGGCTCTTGTTTTTGAATATTTAGGGCAAATAAATTATCAGTTTCCACCATGCTAACTTTATGGATACTATCTCAATGCATAGTAGTTGTCTCTCAAGGACCATCTCGTTATCTTGCCCTATTATTGTCCATATAGGCTATATTCATTCAGCTCTCTTGATTTAACTGTCTTCCAAATAATTGGGTGATATTCCTGATATTCCATGTATTAAAAGTCAATGTTTGAATGTTCCATTGTGGTATTCCTTTCACTACAAAGTTCAAATATTTAACAGTGATTTGTCAATAGCCTGGCTGTAAAGGGCCTATTGCAGTCCATTTAAACGACTACTGGGCGTTCTAGAATCTCTTCTCTATTGGTCTCCAACGGTTGTGTTGGTGTTGCTGATAGTGGTTGGGGTAGAGTATCATTCATTAGCAGCTTGTGCCTGTCTTGACTTGCAGTCAACATTGAACTTCCTGACCAATAAGCTGCCATGGCCAACTGTTTATAGGTGCAGACCCCTAACTGAAACCATGTGTGCCTGTAGCTGGGCAAATATATGTTGCTAGCTGAGAAAGGCCTGCTGATTTGCCACTCTTTGGGGGTGATTGTTTCACGTTTTAAGTGGTAATCCACAAATAAATCACAAGTTCGAACAAGATGATGACTGGAGTGGATGGATGTTCTGTGTAGGTCTTCATCAGGCATAATAAAGTTGTAAATTCAGTTGTTCATTTATTTTGGAAGTGCAGGGAGTGGAGCACAGTATTTCTTCAATGACTTGGTGTTTTGTGAGTGTGAATGAAGGGAGACTAGGCTAAACATTTATATACAGTGTTGAGTTAGTGAACAAGAATGAAGTTGTTTGATGTTGTTTGCAAGCTCACAGTCAAAGTATTGTCTCCCTGCTTAGTTCTTGTTTACAAATGTGCCGTTTGCAAACACACAAATTGGACAAGGTAGATAGATGTTAGTCAACCAAAGCTGAAAAACAAAGAAAATGCATTGGTGTGCTTTTTTATTTCATGGACTAATAGTCAGTTCCTGTTGCTGTTGCGTCTTTAAGGCTAATGGCAGGGTGTTTCAAAATGTTATGGTTAATTATTGCCAAGACTGGAATCCTCTCTCCTGAAAAACCTGTTTTGAGGTTTTTCATTTGCACAACAGTCAGAGAGAGACTGTTTTTTTGACTAGGCAGGGGGAGGGATAATTATATGAGTGTTTTGGCTTGAGTACAAGTGATAGTTGTTTGGATCACCAGTACAGGGGCAATTTAGCCTTGGAGGTCATGCATGCTTACCTTCGTCTCTGTCAGTCACCGCATTTTGTTGAGGTTGCCACCATAGCGTATTTTCTGTTCCTGTTCATAGTTTTCTCAGTAATAGCTACACCGTAAAGTAGTTGGAGTGTTCTGGTGAAATATTGCATAACAATTACCCTACCAGGTGGACAATAAAGTTTTATTGATTGGTTTCATATTTCTTGTTATAGGCATGTTGCCTTATCTCTACGAGGCTAGTAAGTAGACTATAAGGATCCATCACAAGTGCAGCAGTCTGTCTCAGGAAGAGCGAGAGAGAGAGAGAGAGAGAGAGAGCCTCTGGCTTTAACCCTCCCCCACCCTGGCCTGTGTGTGGCTGCCTGGCTGTCAGGAAGAGAGACTCAGTTGAACCCCCCTCCCCCTGGTAAAGCAGCTCTAACTCCTTAGCTTCAAATGGAATCCTCCCATTTCACATGGTGGACTTTTCAGTTCAGTGGTAAATTGCATGCATTGACTGAGGATGATACTGCAAAGATTATGTGGACTGACCACCACCATTAGAGCCTAGTTGCAAGAGACACTTTGTATTACTGAATCATTACACGTTGATAAGGTTATTTGACACATTGGAATACCACTGTGGTCGATTTTGCAGGTTCCGCGGCAAGTAATCGCTCAGTTCGTCGGATACATCTCTTTTCTTTATTTACAAAAAAACAGTAAACACAACATAAACCAAAACAGTAGAACCACCACACATTTACACATTTTACTTGAAAAGAGAATGACATTGCTAAAGAGTGAATCTTTACGAAATGGGGTTAATAACTAAGTTGTGAAATTGGTGAGTAACACGAGGTTGTGACGAAACAATCCTCACAGTGGCAGTAGAAATAGTTCTTAACAACTGTGTCATTTAAAGCAGGTAATCTAGTTAGCTCTCTGGTTTAGCAAAATCTAAACATTTACAGAGCATCATTGTTTGCTCTCCTTAATTTGCTAGAATTGAAAAAGAAAGGCCTCTGTCATCATGGGCCAGCTCCTTGTGTGACCAGGCTGTTCTACCAGAGAAAACTGACAGGACCACAGTCTCTGGATGTGTCCCAAATGGCTCTGGTCAAAAGTAGGGATCTGGCCAAATGTAGTGCACTATATAGGGAATATGGTGTTGACAGGAGCACAGGGCCTCTGTCTCTCTCTCTCAATTCAATTTCAATTTAAGGGGCTTTATTGGCATGGGAAACATATGTTTACATTGCCAAAGCAATCTTATTTTTTGTTGTCCTCTCTCCGCATTCACATTAATTATTGAATAGGACCAATTAAACGTGTCATATTAAAGTGATGATTTGACTTTTAAGGACTAGTTATAGCTTGAGTTGCCAAACTGTCATGTTCAGGTGAAAAAACCATTGTTCTGCCCCCCCCAAACCACTTTGCTATTGTAAATGCTGTGAAAGATTCAGTTCCACTTTGTTGGTTACGTTTTTATGCCTCTGAGTGCTCAACATGCTGTGTATGCGCAGTCAAAGGTGTTATTATAGCCTAGCTGCCTTTTTAGTATCTGTTGCCTCAGGAAATGGGAGAAGAAGAGTGCACCACATCCTATAGTGAAACTGTCTACTCTGCCCCCCCCCCCCCCGTTTGACCTTGGGTAGTATTTTCCACTACTTCTACAGGATCGCTTGAGCTAACGTGATTAGCATGACGTTGTAAGTAATAAAAACATTTCCCAGTACATAGACATGTTTTATATGGGCAGAAAGCTTAAATTCTTGTTAATCTAACTGCACCAATTTACAGTAGCTATTACAGTGTAAGAATACAAAGCTATTGTTTGAGGAGAGTGCACCGTTTTGTACTTGAAAATGTATCAATAAACCAATAGGCAGATTTAGGCAAACTTGATACAACATTTTGAACAATAATGCAATGGTTCATTGCAAATGTCTAAAACCTTGCACATACACTGCTGCCATCTAGTGGACACAATCTAAATTGCTTCTGGACTCTTATGTAATATTATGTCCTTTCTCTTGCATTTCAAAGAAGACGTGACAAACCCCCCCCCCCAAAAATGCATTTTGTATTATCTTTTACCAGATCTAATGTGTTATATTCTCCTACATTAATTTCACATTTCCACAAACTTCAAAGTGTTTCCTATCAAATAGTATCAACAATATGCATATCTTTGCTTTAGGTCCTGAGCTACAGGCAGTTAGATTTGAGTATGTCATTTTAGGCGAAAATTTTTAAAAAGGGTACGATCCTTAAGAGGTTAAATCAGTCTGCATTCTCCTCCTCAAATCACTACAGTGTGTTTTCCCCTAAAATCAGTGCCATTACTCAAATCAATGCATCATCGCTTTTTCAAATTAGCCTAGTATGGCCTCAACTGAAATCAGCACACCCTCCCATCAGTTTGTATTCAGTCGGCTGAGCCCCTAATGTAACATGTCGTATTCAAACCAGAACTTTCCTATAGTAGGTACTGTATTCACTTGGGAACCATATGTTTTTTATAGATAGTCTAGTTCTGCTGAATGTCTTTGGTTGTGTCCCAAATGGCACCCTATCCCCTATATAGTGCACTCACTACTCTCTCCATTATGGGCCCTGGTAAAAAGTAGTGCACTATATACGGGATAGGGTGCCATTTGGGAAGCACACTTTGACAAACTTGTAAATAGTTCAGTCAGTGGAACCAATGTTCCTAAAATAGCCCTCCTCACCAACACGAGCACTTAATCAGCATAGAAAACAGAAGAACAATTAGAGAGCATGCTTTTCCTGCTAATTAAGTGTTTTTCAATGTTCCTTTCCCTTGCTGCATTTACGTCCTGAATGGCACCCTATTCTCTACATAGAATACTATGTTTGACCAGAGCCCTATGGGCCCTATAAAGGTTATATGGTGCAATTTGGGACATAGCCCAGGAGGAACTCTGCTATGAAATAGGATAGTAGCACAACCATCAATTAAAGAAATATAGGAGAGTGCCTCAGCTGGGTTTCTTTGGACGTAGCATTTAAAGTAATTAAAAACAGAGCAGCCCTGTGTGTTAAACAGGGATATTTGAAAAGACAGCAGTGCAACTCTCGAGACAAGTTTATTTAGCATTGTTAGAGAAATGCTGTATTGTGCACTTAAAGGGCAATTCCACCACTTTTCAACTTCATTTTCATTATCTCCAGTACATACATAATTATTTTACCTTTATTTAACTAGGCAAGTCAGTTAAGAACAAATTATTTTACAATGACGGGCTACTTACAGGGACAGCCATAGTAGTACGGCACCCCTAGAGCAAATTAGGGTTATGTCCCTTGCTCAAGGACACATCAACAGGTTTTTTTCACCTTGACGGCTCAGGGATTCTTTCCCAACACTCTGACCACTAGGCTACCTGCTGCCCTAACATACACCACATGACCAAAAGTATGTGGACACCTGCTTGTCGAATATCTCATTCCAAAATCATGGGCATTAATATGGAGTTGGTCCCCCCTTTGCTGCTATAACAGCCTCCACAAGGCTTTCCACTAGATGTTGGAACATTGCTGCAGGGACTTGCTTCCATTCAGCCATGAGCATTAGTGAGGTTGGGCGATTAGGCCTGGCTCGCAGTCGGCGTTCCAATTCATCCCAAAGGTGTTCGATGGGGTTGAGGTCAGGGCTCTGTGCAGGCCAGTCAAGTTCTTCCACACCGATCTTGACAAACCATTTCTGTATGGACCTCGCTTTGTGCACGGAGGCATTGTCATGCTGAAACAGGAAAGGGCCTTCCCCAAACTTGCCACAAAGCACAGAATCGTCTGCCATGTCATTGTATGCTGTAGCGTTAAGATATCCCTTCACTGGAACTAAGGGGCCTAGTCCGAACCATGAAAAACAGTCTCAGACCATTATTCCTTCTCCACCAAACAATGCACTATGCATTGGGGCATGTAGCGTTCTATTAGGATCCGCGAAACCCAGATTTGTCCGTCGGACTGACAGGTGGTGAAGCGTGATTGGAGCAGTCCAATGGCGGCCACCACTCCAGCCGACACTTGGCATTGCACATGGTGATCTTAGGCTTGTTTCGGCTGCTCGGCCATAGAATCCATTTCATGAAGCTCCGGATGAACAGTTCTTGTGCTGACGTTGCTTCCAGAGGCAGTTTGTATGTTGCAACAGGACAAACAATTTTTACACGCTTCAGTCCTCGGTGGTCCCGTTCTGTGAGCTTGTGTGGCCTTCCACTTTGCGGCTGAGCCGTTGTTGCTCCTAGAGGTTTTCACTTCACAATCACAGCACTTACAGTTGTCCAGCGCAGCTCTAGCAGGGCAGACATTTGACGAGCTGACTTGTTGGAAAGGTGGCATCCTATGAAGGTGCCACATTGAAAGTCACTGAGCTCTTCAGTAAGGCCATTCTATTGCCAATGTTTGTCTATGGAGATAGCATGGCTGTCTGCTCGACTTTATACACCTGTCAGCAACGGGTGTGGCTGAAATAGCCGAATCCACTAATTTGAAGGGGTGTCCACATACAGTGCCTAAAATTGATTAAATCTTTTTTTTCTTCATCAATCTACACACAATACCGCACAATGACAAAGCAAAAACAGTTAAATAGTTTTTGCTAATTTATTACAAATAAAAAAACTGAAATATTACATTTACATAAGTAATCAGACCGTTTACTCAGTACTTTGTTGAAGCACCTTTGGCAGCGATTACAGCCTTGAGTCTTCTTGGGTATGACGCTACAAGCTTGGCACACCTATATTTGGGGAGTTTCTCCCATTCTTCTCTGCTGATCATCTCAAGCTCTGTCAGGTTTGATGGGGAGCGTAGCTGCACAGCTGTTTTCAAGTGTCTCCAGAGATTTTTGATCGGGTTCAAGTCCGGTTTCTGGCTGGGCCACTGAAAGACATTCAGAGACTTGTCCCGAAGCCACTCCTGCGTTGTCATGGCTGTGTGCTTAGGGTCATTATCCTGTTGGAAGGTGAACTTTTGCCCCAACCTGAGGTCCTAGGCACTCTGGAGCAGGTTTTCATCAAGGAGCTCTCTGTACTTTGCTCTGTTCATCTTTGCCTTGATCCTGACTAGTCTCCCAGTCCCTGCCGCTGAAAAACATACCAACAGCATGATGCTGCAACCACCATGCTTCAGGGATGGTGCCTTACGTGATGCTTGGCATTCAGGCCAAAGAGTTCAATCTTGGTTTCATCAGACCAGAGAATCTTGTTTCTCATTGTCTGAGAGTCATTCGGTGCCTTTGGAAAACTCCATGCGGGTTGTCATGTGCCTTTTACTGAGGAGTGGCTTCCGTCTGGTCACTCTACCATAAAGGCCTGATTGGTGGAGTGCTGCAGAGATGGTTATCCCTCTTGAAGGTTCTCCCATCTCCACAGAGGAACCCTAGAGCTCTGTTAGAGTGACCATTGGGTTCTTGGTTACTCCCTGAACAAGACCCTTTTCCCCCGATTGCTCAGTTTGGCCGGGCGGCCAGCTCTAGGAAGAGTCTTGGTGGTTCCAAACATCTTCCATTTTAAGAATGATGGAGGCCACTGTATTATTGGGGACCTTCAATGCTGCAGAAATGTTTTGGTACCCTTCCCCAGATCTGTGCCTCGACACAATCCTGTCTCGGAGCTCTACAATTCCTTCGACCTCATGGCCTGGTTTTTGCTCTGACATGCATTGTCAACTGTGGGACCTTAAATAGGCAGGTGTGTGCCTTTCAAAATCATGTCCAATCAATTGAATTTACCACAGGTGGAATCCAATCAAGTTGTATAAAACATCTCAAGGATGGTCAATTTAAACAGGATACACCTGAGCTCAATTTCGAGTCTCATAGCAAAGGGTCTGAATACTTATGGGTTATTGTGTGTAGATTACTGAGGATTTTAAAAAATGTAATCAATTTTAGAACAAGGTTGTAATGTAACAAAATGTGGAAAAAGTCAAGGGTTCTGAATACTTTCCAAAGACACTGTATAGTGTATGTGAAAACTACTTAATTAAAAAAAAAATACTTAACCTTTGTTTAACTAGGCAAGTCAGTTAAGAACAAATTATTATTTACAACGACGGCCTACATCGGCCAAACTCAGACGACCAATTGTGCGCCGACCTATGGGACTCCCAATCATGGCCGGTTGTGATACAGTCTGGTTTCGAAACAGGTTGTCTGTAGTGACGCCTCTAGCAATGAGATGCAGTGTCTTAGACCACTGCCCCACTTGGGAGCCCTTTAGTTAAAAAGTTCTACCCGATTACATAATCAAAAGTTAAAACATAAAAATACAAAATAAAGTAATTTTCAAACAATGAGATTCGCGGTTATGTGGGGGGTAAGAAAAAACCCTCCCTCTGGCTAGAAACTCATTGCAGGTTTTGAATATCACATTTTTTTACTTTTAATCCTTCTCTATGATGTCACAGAGAAGCACTTTTTAGGACCTTTCTTTTTAACCACATATCATAGAAACGTGCAGTTTTCACATATGTAGACACTGGTATGGTGCTGGGGATAATGAATATGAGGTTGAAAAGAGGCAGAATTACCCTGTAAACAATTACTTTCCTGTTTCCATTTATGAGCAAGCGGTAGGTCAATGGACTTGAAAGAGTAGTCCAGCGGGTTTTTGAGAAAAGGGGGCTATGTTATATGCTGTATCTGTAGTCATTCTGTTACCATCTCCTATCGGACCGTTTGAATGACAGGTTGCACACACAAGAAGACAGAGCAGCAGTGATCATAACATTGCACACCATGGGATTAAGGAGACTGCAGCCAGACACTGTGGCAGGATATGTGTGTGTGACATACAAACACTTCCTCTTGTCAGGGACAGTTGTGATAACCACCTCAACTCTCACTCTAGCCAGCTGGCACCTCATCCTCCCCTTCATATTGATTTACACTGAATAAGACTCTATTGTCAATGTAGAAGGAATTCCAAAGAAATACTAGCTTGCTTGTCCTCATAAATTGAAAGAGATTTGTTTTTCTTGAATTGTTGTGCCAGTTTATCATACTAGCATCAGTTAATTCCATCCCCCCTTCCGTGCAGCTCAAGGACACTACGCCCTCTCGACTGAGTCTCCTCCCAGATGTGTAATATTAGGGCCTGACAACAGTCTGAGTGGGGTCTCTCATCTTGCACCAGTAGGGGGGTTGTGAGGTGGTGCCTCCGCTGTTGTCCCTCCCTCGCTACTCTGTTACATGCTCTGCTGCGCTCTCAGGCAGCCCTGCTAAAATTAAAGCTCCACAATGCCACCCGAAGCCACTCAAGACAACATGGCGGTGGCGGATTTAGTGGAAATGGGGTGTTGAGCTTGTATTTATTTAGCTGAGAAGAGGCCAGGAAAGCCTTGATGGGAATTGAGACAAATAGTGGTGACCAAGATAGATAGACAACTCCGTCAGCACCAGCCTATCTATCTGATGTGACAGTGAATGGTTTAGAGGATTAAAGCTAGCACCTGATCGTGGACACTGATGATGGCTTCCTCTGCAGGCAGCAGACTGCACATGTTTCTGGGTGGGAGCCGCCCCCTTCTCCATGTACAAACACACAATAATTTGATAGTAACAGATGACATTCATATTCTGACAATCTCTAACTCATTTAGATTTTTACTTTGATGATACATTGGTAGCAATACATGGTTATAATATCTACAGAAAATACAAAAATGCCAATGGTGGAGGTGTTGCTGATTTATATTCAGAACCACATTCCTGTAAAGATTAAAGAGGATCTCATGTTAAATACTGTTGAAGTAATATGGCTACAGGTTCATCTGCCTCACCTAAGGCCCATTCTTTTGGGAAGCTGCTATAGACCAAGTGCTAACAGTCAGTATCTGGATAACATGGGTGAAAGGCTTAATAGTGTATGTAATATCAACAGAGAGGTATATTTTCTTGGTGATTTACATATATAATCTGCCCACTCAAGAAAAAGCTTCAAACTGTAACAAGTGCCTGCAACCTGGTTTAGGTTATCAGTTAACCTACCAGGTTAGTTACAAACAGCACAGGAAGGAAATCATTAACATTGCTTTAAAGCAGTTTCCAAATCCATTGGATGTAGTGATCCCAATATAGTTGCCACATTTAGGAGAACCAATGTTCCAAAGGCTAGGATTAATATAGTGTATAATAGGTCATACAATACATTTTGTAGTGATTCCTTAATGTAAAGAATATTTGTTGGTCTGTGGTGTGTAATGAGGAGCAACCTTATTCCAGTTACTAATAAGCATGCACCCATTAAGAAAATGAGTAAAAATTACTATACTATGAAACAAAGATCAATTCTATAAAGAATGATAGTAAAAAGCTTTGGAACACCTTCAATAACATTTTGGGCAAAAAGGCAAACTCATCTCCATCATTCATTGAATCAGATGGCTCATTCATCACAAAACCCACTGATATTGCCAATTACTTTAATGATGTTTTAATTGACAAGATTACAAATGTAGGCATGACATGCCAGAAACAAATGCTGACACCACATCCAAGTATAACTGATCAAATTATGAAAGACAAGCATTGTCATTTTGAATTCCGGAAAGTTCGTTTGGAAGAGGTGAATTTTTCTTTTGTTGTCTATCAAGAATGACAAGCCACCTGGGTCTGACAACTTGGATGGAACATTTCTGAGGATAATAGTGGACGATATTGGCACTCCTAGTGTGTGCCCTCAAGCATGGAGGGAAGCAAAAGTCATTCCTCTACCCAAGAATAGTAAAGCCCCCTTTACTGGCTCAAATAGCTGACCAATCAGCCTGTTACCAACCCTTAGTAAACTTTTAGAAAAAAATTGTTTTCTGTAAACAAAGTGACAACAGACTTTCAGCACACTTATAGGGAAGGGCATTCAAAAGCACAGCACTTACACAAATGACTGATGATTGGCTGAGAGAAATTGATGATACAAATATGCTGTTTTGTTAGACTTCAGTGCGACTTTTGACATTATCGATTAGGGCTGGGCGATATGACAATATATTTCATGTGACGATAGAAAAACATCTATAATTTCATATTATGCTCTCGTTTATTTTGTTGTGTCGCAAATCACACTCTTTACGGCAATATTTTTTTGTCAATTGGATGAAGCTTTGCGTTCATTTGCAACACAAACAAACATTGAGGAGAGTGAACGTGACACAGTGCACAGAGACACTGAGCTCGTACCTAAAAGAGGGGCTACTTCGGTCACATGGACGCACCAGAAAACCTTCCTCTGTGAAATATGCCGCAGGCCGGTCCCGACAACAGGCTCAAACACCACTAACCTCTTTTACCACCTAGGCAAGAATCATGTGAAACAGTACGGAGAGAGTCTCCGGATGAGACCCAAAAAAGTACAGTCAGGGGCTCAAAACAAACCCCCGACTCAGACGTTGCAAGAGGCATTGTTGCCAAATATCTATTTTGTTTGCGGCACTTTGGTTGTTGTCATATAATGCTATAATTCAAACTTTGTTTTGTTAATTTGTTACATTTTATATATTTATTTGTGAGCCTTATTTTGCTGCTATAGTTTAAACTTGAACGTTTTCCATGTTTACATTTGGTATTTTATATACCAATATTTGTCAGGCCTGTATTCATTTGTTTGCTGCTACAATTCAAACAGTTAGAGTATTATATGTTTGGTTTTTATATTTTTGACCATATTCACATTTTAGGCCTATATTTATTTTGTTTGCAACTATAGTTGAAGTGTTTTCTATTTACCTTTTTAGATTTTATACATTCATATTTTGTTACATGCTTAATTGAATATTTGCACAAAGGTTCTAAATAAAAGGAGAAATAATCAAATATGAGTAAATACCTTTTATTCAAAATGTAATAAGAAATAGGCCTTTACATGTGGTTATTTTATATAAACGATTTATTCATTGAATTTACAGAAAATGTGCTTTATCATGATATGTATCGTTATCGGGATATTAAATGACCTATATTGGGATATGAGATTTTGATCATATTGCCCATATCTGCTGCTGGAAAAAGGTATGTGGCTTTACACCCCCTGCTCTATTGTGGATAAATAGTCACCTGTCTAACAGAACACAGAGGGTGTTCTTTAATGGAAGCCTTTCCAACATAGTCCAGGTAGAATCAGGCATTCCCCAGGGCAGCTGTCTAGGCCCCTTACTTTTTTCAATCTTTACTAATGACATGCTACTCTCTTTGAGGAGAGTATGTGGATGACTCAACACTATACACGTCAGCTACTACAGCAAATGAAATCACAGCAACGCTTAACAAAGAGCTGCACTTAGTTTCAGAATGCATGGCAAGGAATAAATTAGTCCTAAATATTCCCAAAACTAAAAGCATTGTATTTGGGACAAATCGTTCACTAAACCGCAACTAAATCTTGTAATAAATAATGTGGAAATTAAGCAACAGTAGCTAATATGGGGAGAAGTCTGTCCATAATAAAGCGCTATTCTGCCAACAAGGCAGGTGCTACAGGCCCTAGTTTTGGACTACTGATCTGTCGTGTGTTCAGGTGCCACAAAGAGGGACCTCTGAAAATTACAATTGGCTCAGAACAGGGAAGCAGGCTGGCCCTTAAATTTACACTGAGACATGAATAATATGCATGTAAATCTCTCATGGTTCAAAGTGGAGGAGAGATTGTCTTCATCACTACTTGTTTTTGTAAGAAGTGTTGACAGGCTGAATGCACCAAGGTGTCTGTTTAAACTACTAGCACACAGCTCGGACACCCATGCATACCCCACAAGACATTCCAGCAAAGGTCTCTTCACAAAGTAAAGAACAGACTATGGGAGGCGCACAGTACTACATAGAGCCATGGCTACATGAAACTCTATTCCACATCAGGTAACTGATGCAAGCAGTAGAATCAGATAAAAACATTTGATCAAAATACACCTTATGAAACAGCGGGGCCTGTGAAGAGACACAGACACACATACACATGATAAGACACGCACTCTACACACGTACACATAGATTTTGTATTGTAGATATGTGATAGTAGAGTAGTGGCCTGAGGGTACACACTTAATGTGTTGTGAAAAGTGTTATGAAATGTAATGTCACGTAATAGTTTAAATTGTATATAACTCCACAGGTAGAGTATTCCGGGACATCAGCTGTGATTTTTCTCTGTTAAATTAGTGTAGGCGGCAATCTAAAACCCCAGGAGGAATGCAAAACTGTGGAAACAACGAGTAAAAATTTTAAGAAAAGGCATTGTTGCAGCAGTTATTTCCCCTTGCACTGCAATTTGACATTGAATTGAGGTGCTGCAATAATACATTACTAACTACATGTTTTTACCTTCCCAGGTTCACTAATGAGCTTATAAGAAACATTGTGTAAGAAACAAGTAGGGTATGTGTACCTATTAAGCCTACCAAAATCTAAGCTTATTGCTAACATATACTGCCCTAATTTATGTAAGAAAAGTCAAGATAAAATGAAATATTTACTTTTGTTCTTGCCAACCAGTACACACCTGATTCAACTAATTAAATAATCATAGACTTCAATCAAGACATGATTAGTTAAATCAGGTGTGTTATTGTTGCAAAAAAAATTAAAAGAAATGCACCCACGCTGGCCCTCTGTGGATAAGAAGCCATGCACAAACACCATAACACACACAAGTTTCAAGTAATTATCAGAAAGCTGATTCTCATTTGCTGTACTGCTATTCTTGTTAATTAGTTAAACTTTTCTTCCTAAAGCCTATCTGAAGACTGTTTCAAATCTCCCTCTACTGTTGTATTACAAAGGTTCAGGTGGTGGACCAACAAACGGGATCACCTGGGTAAATGAAGGACAACAATATGACAATGCCCCCACTCAAAAGTGCATGAGTAGTCGCCATAGTCATATTCTACTGCCATGTAGATATGACTAGGACTGCTTTGTCCTTCATCATTGCTCTCACAGTTTGCTGATTGTCTTTAATCTCGTCTTCTCTCAGGTTTTTACTCACTAATGCTGTGAAAGGGCTTTGATCTGGTGTCCTACAGCCCTATCAGCACAGTGTGGGCCTCAGGCTCTCACCCTCCATTTCTCTCTCTCTCTCTCTCTCCTCCCCCGGAGCGCTCTCTCTCCCGCTCTCAAAACATCAGGGTGTGGTGGATAGTGAAGTCCACACAGTTTAAATGTTTTTGTTTGTTGTGGTTTAGTATGGTTTTGCCAAGGGCAACTGACTGTTGTGTGGGTCTATCTCTCTATGTAATTCTTGAAATAGTAGCGGTCTACTAAATTACATTTGGTAATGTTTTGCAACTCTTGAATCTTGAACGCAACCTCCTGAGCCCCGGGGAAGAAAACAAGCCATACTTCCCATTGAGCTTGGAGACAATATTTTTTTCCCAACACACAGATTTCCCAACAGTGCTGTAAACATACACAAAAGTAAAGTTTGTGGATTGTGGAACCTCCGCCCACCCCCTTGGTTTTTGCTCAAAGATCAGAATTACTTTTTTCAATGCGGAGGGAAAAAAGTTTCCCAAAGTGCCCACGGAGCTAGTTTAGAGAGGCGCATGCTGAGTGTAGGCTTGTGAAGGTGGAAGCGGGCCACAGTGCTGTTATTAGGTGAGAGGGGCCTTTTTCACAGCTGCCCTGAGCCTCCTTTGTTTTAGTCATTTCCTTGATCCTTGTCGCTGATCTATGGACACTTCTCTTGACTTTGAAGCTGGCGACTAGAGAGAGGGGCAGCAGAACTGGGTGAAGGGGGTACCTAACCCTACCCCGGGTAACTCAATGCAACCTACCACCCCCCTCTACACCACCTCACTACCCTTTTCCCTGTACTCTGGCCTCACAGGCCCACCACTCAATACCCCGTCCCCTGCTCCAGGTTGAAGATGTCATAACAGCGTGGCGGTGGCTCTGCTGGGTTATTCCCCAGAAGAATGCACTGCCATGGACCCTGAGTCCTGGTCCTGTGTGTAGTTTGGCTGCTGTCTGCACTGCGGATCAGGCCTGGCCGGCGTTGGCACCCTCTCAGGCACACCTGTCAGTGCCATTCTGGGCAGAGCCGGCACTGTCCCTCCCGTCCTCTGTGGGCACCATAAGAGCCACTCGGTAGATCCTCCAGTCCACACGCAACACAGCCAGGCCTGCCCAGCACAGGGCTGTGGTGGGGAAAGAGGCTGACAAATTCACATTTCATGATAAAAAATAAATAACTCCATGCAGCATCTGTGGTCACCGAGGTCCTTTTGGTCAGACTTCATGGATGCAGTGTTGAAGTACACCTGGGGGAGCGGAGCCACTTATGGCGTAAGTTCATACTGTCAACATAGATGACTTACTGTTGTATAGTTAATCATAGATAAGCGTTCCTGTCAGTCATGACTGGCCGGTTTTCAATGTATCATAATAGTCATGACATTCTACTGTAGCTAGCTACCAGGTTACATCCCAACTCATTTACAGTGGTGGGGTGAAAAAAGTCGCTCAGTGAGAGAAGTATGACTAGAATGTTTAGAGAGGGCTGGAATAGAGTGTATTTCTACCAATGGCATCCCGCGGTGGACAAGTCATGTGACTTGGCTGCCATTTGTCTTTTAGTTGGCCTCAAGGTGGGGAATAATAATTCTAGCAGCTGCAGAAAGCATTTCCGGCGAAGGGTTTTCTCCTTAGCAGAGCACATGGAGGTCTGTCCCGCCTGCCTGCCGCGATACACTGAAGGCAGCGCTGCTGTGGTAATATAAACTGGAGAGATCCACAGGCTTCACAGAGGGCTTCTCTCTCAGTGTGAGAGGGCATATATACCCCCCCAGTGTGGTGGAGTAAGGTGATAGAATGGACCAAAGCCACAGGGTGAGATGGTACACTAATAAATAACCTGCTGGCTATGTGCTGCTCTAAAGAGCGTGATGACACACCGTAAGTGTATTTACTAAGGGGCAATTCCATGGTAACAGAATTACGATTTCACTCTGTTTTTTTCACTTTAAAATGTATGTCAAAGAAAAACAATTGATTTTAAAACTTTAACAAACAATACAACTCTATGCACAAGGACTACTTTAAACAATTGACCCAGAAAAATGTACTCAAACAAATTTTGTGGAAGAACTGTGCAAATGCAAACTTTGAAATATGGTAAAATATACCTAAGGTTTTCATGCGACCACATTTTCCTAAAACAATGTTAAATATCTGCTCCGAATTAAGATTCAAAGATGTCTGCAGAAATCATTGGTTGTCAGCTATGACTTGGCACCTTGAGTTTGAAAAAAACTTTGTTATTAGACTACAGTAAGTGAATTGGATTTATACTAGGTAACGGAATTACACCAAGGTTTCCTGATCTGTAATACACATAAATGCATAATTATGGATATCAATGTCATTCTCCTCATGTTTCCTAAGTTTGGACATCACAGCACAGCACAGCACAGCACAGTAGAGTACAGTGCAATACAATACAGCAGAGCAGAGTAGAGTGTAGTAGAGTAAAGTAGAGTATAGTACAGTACAGTACTATACACTAATTTTCTTTACTGTATTGTACTGTGCTCTACTCACTGTACTGTATTGTATTGTACGGTACTGTGCTATCCAAACGTCTATGATAGGTTCAGATTTGATCCAGTCTGGTCCGTCTGTGGACGTTAACATCAAGGCCAGGGTGGACTGACCATATTTCAACCACTTTTCAACGTCCATGGATGTCCTGTGTCGGTCGGTGCTCAGTGGGTGAGGATGCTGGTTACGGTAAATGGAAAAAGAGGGGGGGTTTGGGTAACTGTCAGTAAGAGCTGGGAGAGGTGACATTAAGTGGAGAGAGAGAGGGAGGGGTAGTCCAGACTCTGACTGTTTTAACTCTCTTGGTTTGACCATCAGACAACAGAAATACAAAGAAAACATTTGTGAGCTGAACATAACAGTATGCCAGCGGAAGGGAGGACACCAGCAGGTGACCCAACTGTGGTTTGTGACTATTATGATTTCCCTTTGAAGCCAATTCAGTTGCAGTAATTCCGTTACAGATTTTTGGGTAATTCCGTTACAAATTGGAATTGTAAAATGGAATTACAAGTTTTAATCACTTAATAATTCATAAACTAAATGTATATCAGTAAAATCACTATAACTAATTGGTAGGTCTACCATTATCTGTTACTTTTGTGAACTTTCATTATCCTCCTCGTGAGGGAGAGAAATTTGAAAATATCTTAAAGATATGTGGGTTTTTGGTAACGAAAATACAAGGCAGAAGGCAATATTTCCTTCAACAAAGGTAAACAATTGTTGATATTAGTTGGCAGGGGTCTTTACTTCAACATTATTGTGTTTTGATGTAGGCTATTTCTGATACCTTTTTAACACTTTTTCTGGTAGATGTTTTCTAAGACCCCTTTTCTATCTGTTTATCCAGAAATCAAAGCCTTTACTTATGCCACATTTTTAAAATGGAAAGTATTCAGACCCCTTCCCTTCTTTTTCCCTTATTCTGATATTGATTCAATAAATGTTTTCCCTCATCAATCTACACACAATAGCCCATAATGACAAAGTGAAAACAGGTTTTTAGAATTTTTTGCAAATGTATAAAAAATAAACAACAGAAATACCTTATTTACATAAGTATTCAGACCCTTTGCTAGGAGACTCAAAATTGAGCTCAGGAGCATGCTGTTTCCATTGATCATCCTTGAGATGTTTCTACAACTTGATTGGAGTCCAGCTGTTGTAAATTCAATTGATTGGACATGATTTGGAAAGGCACACACATGTCTATAAAAGGTATCACAGTTGACAATGCATGTCAGAGCAAAAAAAAATGTCTGTAGAGCTCCGAGACAGGATTGTGTCGAGGCACAGATCTGGGAAAGGGTAGCAAAAAATGTCTGCAGCATTGAAGGCCCCCAAGAACACAGTGGCGTCCATCATTCTTAAATGGAAGAAGTTTGGAACCACCAAGACTCTTCCTATAGCTAGCCGCCGGCCAAACTGAGCAGTCGGGGGAGAAGGGCCTTGGTCAGGGAGGTGACCCAAGAACCCAATGGTCACTCTGACAGAGTTCCAGAGTTTCTCTGTGGAGATTGGAGAACCTTCCAGAAGGACAACCATCTCTGCAGCACTCCACCAATCAGGCCTTTATGGTAGAGTGGCCAGATGGAAGCTAGTCCTCAGTAAAAGACACGTGACAGTCCGCTTGGGGTTTGCCAAAAGGCACCTAAAGGACTCTCAGACCATGAGAAACAAGATTCTCTGGTCTGATGAAACCAAGATTGAACTCTTTGGCCTGAAACCTGGCACAATGCCTACGGTAAAGTATAGTGGTGGCAGCATCATGCTGTGGGGATGTTTTTCAGCGGCAGGGACTGGGAGATCAGTCAGGATCGAGGGAAAGATGAACGGAGTAAAGTACAGAAAGATCCTTCATGAAAACCTGCTCCAGAGCGCTCAGGACCTCAGACTGGGGCGAAGGTTCACCTTCCAACAGGCAACGACCCTAAGCACACAGCCAAGACAACGCAGGAGTGGCTTCAGGACAAGTCTTTGAAGGTCCTTGAGTGGCCCAGGCAGAACCCAGACTTTAACCCGTTCTAATATCTCTGGAGAGACCAGAAAATAGCTGTGCAGCAACGCTCCCCATCCAACCTGACAGAGCTTGAGAGGATCTGCAGATAAGAGTGGGATAAAGGGCCTGAAACCCTGATATTTCATTTTTTAAAATTTGTTTTTATACATTTGCAAGAATGTCTAAACTTGTTAAAGGGTGTTGTGTGTAGATTGATGAGGGGAAAAAACTGTTTAATCCATTTTAGAATAAGGCTGTAACGAAACAAAATGCGGAAAAAGTCAAGTGGTCTGAATACTTTCCGAATGCACTGTATGTCGTCCGGGTTAGGGGAGGCCGTCATTGTAAATAAGAATATGTTCTTATTTAAAAAGAAATGCCTTGATTTCGCAAAAATATAGACTCTTAGCTTTCATTTGACACTAATTTTGCTATGCTCCTATGAACTTGTTAATGCTCATGAGTCTTTTTTGATGGAAATGCTCTAAGGCAGTAAAGGGTGATTTGCCCCTGCATACCTTGCATATCAGAGGTGAACGTCCTGCAAGCAGCTTCATTGTTCAGTTACAATAACACTGCATGGGACAAGACGACCACAGTACCACAGTTTTCAATCCAGTGGGACTTGCCGGTGTTTTGCAATTATTCAAATGTAACCTAACAATAACAAACCTATGCTCTGCAATACAAAAGGTTGATTGTGTTTAGTAGGGAATATAGGGTGTGATCTTGTCAGAGCGATGGCATGCTTTCTGTGCGTGCCTGCATTGTTGTCATTCAAAGAGGTGTGTAACTTCCTCTTGAAGGTGTGGCTGTGGTATGAGATTGTCATGACAGATATGTCTGGTATTTATGGATTGTTCTACATGTTGCATTGTGATCCCAAGGACGGGGCACAGTTCGCTTTGAGATACTGCCCTGAGCCTTTTCCCATCTCTATGGTATGTGTACAACAGTCATGAAGATGTAACTCAGTGATATTTGACTGTCAGTTTATTATATTACCAAGAGGTACGCGGTGCTCATAAGCTTCCTTCCTTAGTAATAGCATGCCCTTTGCTGGAGCGCCTTGATGCTATTTTATTTTTAGTAAAAATAAAAAAATATACAGTGGGGAGAACAAGTATTTGATACACTGCTGATTTTGCAGGTTTTCCCACTTACAAAGCATGTAGAAGTCTGTAATTTTTATCATAGGTACTCTTCAACTGTGAGTGACGGAATCTAAAACAAAAATCCAGAAAATCACATTGTATGATTTTTAAGTAATTAATTTGCATTTTATTGCATGACATAAGTATTTGATACATAAGAAAAGCAGAACTTAATATTTGGTACAGAAACCTTTGTTTGCAATTACAGACATCATACGTTTCCTGTAGTTCTTGACCAGGTTTGCACACACTGCAGCAGGGATTTTGTCCCACTCCTCCATACAGATCCTTCAGGTTTCGGGGCTGTCGCTGGGCAATACCGACTTTCAGCTCCCTCCAAAGATTTTCTATTGGGTTCAGGTCTGGAGACTGGCTAGGCCACTCCAGGACCTTGAGATGCTTCTTACGGAGCCACTCCTTAGTTGCCCTGGCTGTGTGTTTCAGGTCGTTGTCATGCTGGAAGACCCAGCCACGACCCATCTTCAATGCTCTTACTGAGGGAAGGAGGTTGTTGGCCAAGATCTCGCGATACATGGCCCCATCCATCCTCCCTTCAATACGGTGCAGTCGTCCTGTCCCCTTTGCAGAAAAGCATCCCCAAAGAATGATGTTTCCACCTCCATGCTTCACGGTTGGGATGGTGTTCTTGGGGTTGTACTCATCCTTCTTCTTCCTCCAAACACGACGAGTGGAGTTTAGACCAAAAAGCTCTATTTTTGTCTCATCAGACCACATGACCTTCTCCCATTCCTCCTCTGGATCATCCAGATGGTCATTGGCAAACTTCAGACAGGCCTGGACATGCGCTAGCTTGAGCAGGGGGACCTTGCGTGCGCTGCAGGATTTTAATCCATGACGGCGTAGTGTGTTACTAATGGTTTTCTTTGAGACTGTGGTCCCAGCTCTCTTCAGGTCATTGACCAGGTCCTGCCGTGTAGTTCTTGGCTGATCCCTCACCTTCCTCATGATCATTGATGCCCCACGAGGTGAGATCTTGCATGGTGCCCCAGACCGAGGGAGATTGACCGTCATCTTGAATTCTTCCATTTTCTAATAATTGCGCCAAAAGTTGTTGCCTTCTCACCAAGCTGCTTGCCTATTGTCCTGTAGCCCATCCCAGCCGTGTGCAGGTCTACAATTTTATCCCTGATGTCCTTACACAGCTCTCTGGTCTTGGCCATTGTGGAGAGGTTGGAGTCTGTTTGATTGAGTGTGTGGACAGGTGTCTTTTATACAGGTAACAAGTTCAAACAGGTGCAGTATATACAGGTAATGAGTGGAGAACAGGAGGGCTTCTTAAAGAAAAACTAACAGGTCTGTGAGAGCCGGAATTCTTACTGGTTGGTAGGTGATCAAATACTTATGTCATGCAATAAAATGCAAATTAATTATTTAAAAATCATACAATGTGATTTTCTGGATTTTTGTTTTAGATTCCGTCTCTCACAGTTGAAGTGTACCTATGATAAAAATTACAGACCTCTACATGCTTTGTAAGTAGGAAAACCTGCAAAATCGTCAGTGTATCAAATACTTGTTCTCCCCACTGTATATAACTAAGCAAGTCAAATTCTTATTTAAAATGACGGCCTACACTGGCCAGACGACGCTGGGACAATTGTGCGCCGCCCTATTAGACTCCCAATCACAGCCGGTTGTGATACAGTCACACTGAGTTCCCAAACTTAGGGGTGACTGCGTTGTGATCCTTAATGAATCGGTCAGTGGAATAGGAGGCTCCCTCTTAAGACCAGGAAGTAGTACCAGGGGGTCGTCTCCATGGCTTTTCAATCTGTCATTGTGAATCATGTAGCAGAGGAATCTGTTGCTAGGCACAGGGCCAGTGAAGCTGAGCAGCCTTTGAATCTCCTGTTGGAAAATCTATCAGAACCAACTGTTTCTGAACCTTTTTTTTTCATTCTTTTTAGCCCCCTCCCTCCTACCCCTTTCCTCCTAACCATCACAGCTATCACAGATCAGTTTTCACATACTTGTGCTTCAATTCACCACTGTCTTTCTCTGTGACATGACAGGCAGTCGCATTGTGTTCACACATTCCTTTTCATTTTTTTTGTTCAGTTATGCTAAAGCTTTACACAATGGTTTTGAGTGTTACGCCAAAGGCTACTGTATAATATACTGCACTTGTGTAGTACCTTTCATTCAACCAATTTATCATTTGTTTTGACATACCACATAATAACCTATTTGTTACATTACATTACAGTCCTGTGTACTGGGAGGCATAGTAGCACTGACAGTCTGCTAGCCTACCACATACAGTGTATTCGGAAAGTATTCAGACCCCTTTACTTTTTCCACATTTTGTTACGTTACAGCCTTATTCTAAAATGGATTAAATCTTATTTTCCCCTCGTCAATCTACACACACTACCACATAATGACAAAGCAAAAACAAGTTTAGACATTTTTGCAAACCTTTTACTCAGTACTATGTTGAATCACCTTCGGCAGCGATTACATCCTCAAGTCTTCTTGGGTATGACGCTACAAGCTTCTTCGGTATGACGCTACACCTGTATTTGGGGAGTTTCTCCCAATCTTCTCTGTAGACCCTCAAGCTCTGTCTGGTTGTATGGGGAGCGTCGCTGCACAGCTATTTTCAGGTCTCTCCAGATATGTTCGATCAGGTTCAAGTCCAGGCTTTGGCTGGGCCACTCAAGAACATTCAGAGACTTGTCCCGAAGCCACTCTTGGCTGTGTGCTTAGGGTCGTTGTCCTGTTGGAAGGTGAACCTTCGCCCCAACCTGAGGTCATGAGCGCTCTGCAGCAGGTTTTCATCAAGGAGCGCTCTGTACTTTGCTCCGTCCCCAACATCCCCACAGCAGGATGCTGCCACCACCATGCTTCACCCCCGATTGCTCAGTTTGGCTGGGCGGCCAGCTCTAGGAAGAGTCTTGGTGGTTCCAAACTTCTTCCATTTAAGAATGATGGAGGCCACAGTGTTTTTGGGGACCTTCAATGCTGCAGAAATGTTTTGGTGCCCTTCCCCAGATCTGTGCCTCGACACAATCCTGTCTCAGAACTCTACAGACAATTCCTTCGACCTAATTGCTTGGTTTTTGCTCTGACATGCACTGTCCACTGTCTGACCTTGGATAGACAGACGGGTGTGTGCCTTTCCAAATCATGTTGTAGAAACATCTCAAGGATGATCAATGGAAACAAGATGTACCTGAGGAGCTCAATTTCAAGTATCATAGCAAAGGGTCTGAATACTTATGTAAATAAGTTATTTCTGTTTTTATTTTTAATACATTAGAAAAAATGTCTAAACCTGTTTTCAATTTGTTTTTTGGGGGTATTGTGTGTAGATTGAGGATTTTTTATTTATTTAATCAATTTTAGAATAAGGCTGTAACGTAGCAAAATGTGGAAAAAGGAAAGGGGTCTGAATAATTTCTGAATGCACTGTAACTCTTCTTCATTTTATTTCAAAGCCACTGTCTCAGACTGTCTGTGTTATACAGCTCCTTTTATTCTGCCCTTGATGCACTAAAATGATTGGAGTGGGACTATGTAGGAATTTCTCATGATAAAACCGCCTTTGGCCTGAGACAATGTCCAAAATAAATATAATAAAATAAGCTATTCAGCATTTGGTTAGGATCTTCTTGCTGACTATGTGCTATACTGTGATACAAAACAACCAGGCATCAAATTGGTTGATGAATAGGAATATACAGTGTAGTTTAGGGTTTGCATTTAAACTTTGAGGGTTTGTTTTGGCACTTGGTCTAAGACACTGCATCTCAGTGCTAGAGGCGTCACTACAGACAACCTGGTTCGAATCCAGACTGTATCACAACCGTGATTGGGAGACTCATACCGTGATTGGGAGACCCATAGGGCAGCGCACAATTGGCACAGCGTTGTCCGTTGTCTTAACTGACTTGTCTAGTTAAATAAAGGTTAAGTTAAAAAAAGAAACATCATGACAAATTTGCTTGGATTGGTTCAGTGAATTGAATTCCACACCAAGCTCTGCAGATGTAGTGTATCCATTATGTGGCAATTTCTCAATTGAAAGCAAACTATCTATTAAGCTCTGGCTCCAACCATCATTGTAAGCATACTATCCTAATAAGGTGTGAAAGTATAAGGTCTTATGCCCAAATGTTTTATAGTTTTAACTCTTGAAAACAGCCTTCCTAGGCTACATCATGGAGTCTGTCTTTTTCAGGTCTTAGTTTGGAAACTTAGGCTATACATTATACCTGCTTAATGAGAGTCTGTGTTGAGGCTTGTCAGCTGGCAATTAATGTTTCCACAGTGTAAGAAAAACACTGCACTGTGCAGTGAGTTTTCCATCAAGACTGTTGTTGCTAGGATCCATTTTTACATATCCATTTCTCAATTTTCTCACAAACTCTTAATTCAAACTTAACTTCTTGGCAGAAACAAAACTAAAAGATTAGTGGTTTAGGATAACGTTTTTCGTGTTGCTGAAGTTTCTATTTTAAGCTTAGGCTGTGGTCTTGACATATAATTCCTTGAGAAGGAGGAGGAGGAGGAAGAGGAGGAGGGGGCTGTCTTCAGGAATAAGGAGCATTCAGGCCACATGGCTGCAGAGGTGGAGGATGGTTGCACAATCTCTTACCAGAGCTCTGCACTCTGATGCACACTACACTTCCCCAAGGTATAATCTTCGTAAATTATATCATAAATAGGACTGGTGGAGTTATGTCACACATGCAGCTAACAAAAATGTATGGAAATGTCTGCTCTACCCAACCAACTAATTGCAGTATTACCACACAAATGGAAGAGGCAAGTGGAAGGGGGATAAAGTAAGGAACTTGTCTGTTGGCCCTGCATTAAATAACATAATTGGTTAAAGAAAATTGTGATAAATAAAAATATATACCAGTTCCATTTAAGGACCAACATTTTTACAGTTGTGCCATATAAATTGCAAAAAGAGATTTTCGATGTACCGATTCCATGGCACATGGTTTATGAATTGACACGCAAAATGACAACGGATTCAAAACTTAGAATTTTTCAATTTTAAATTATTATACAAAATTCTTGCAACCAATAGAATGTTATATATATATATATATACACAGTGGGGAGAACAAGTATTTGATACACTGCCGATTTTGCAGGTTTTCCCACTTACAAAGCATGTAGAAGTCTAATTTTTATCATAGGTACTCTTCAACTGTGAGTGACGGAATCTAAAACAAAAATCCAGAAAATCACATTGTATGATTTTTAAGTAAGTAATTTGCATTTTATTGCATGACATAAGTATTTGATACATCAGAAAAGCAGAACTTAATATTTGGTACAGAAACCTTTGTTTGCAATTACAGAGATCATACGTTTCCTGTAGTTCTTGACCAGGTTTGCACACACTGCAGCAGGGATTTTGGCCCACTCCTCCATCCAGATCCTTCAGGTTTCGAGGCTGTCGCTGGGAAATACGGACTTTCAGCTCCCTCCAAAGATTTTCTATTGGGTTCAGGTCTGGAGACTGGCTAGGCCACTCCAGGACCTTGAGATACTTCTTACGGAGCCACTCCTTAGTTGCCCTGGCTGTGTGTTTCGGGTCGTTGTCATGCTGGAAGACCCAGCCACGACCCATCTTCAATGCTCTTACTGAGGGAAGGAGGTTGTTGGCCAAGATCTCGCAATACATGGCCCCATCCATCCTCCCCTCAATACGGTGCAGTCGTCCTGTCCCCTTTGCAGAAAAGCATCCCCAAAGAATGATGTTTCCACCTCCATGCTTCACGGTTGGGATGGTGTTCTTGGGGTTGTACTCATCCTTCTTCTTCCTCAAAACACGGCGAGTGGAGTTTAGAACAAAAATCTCTATTTTTGTCTCATCAGACCAAATGACCTTCTCCCATTCCTCCTCTGGATCATCCAGATGGTCATTGGCAAACTTCAGACGGGCCTGGACATGCGCTGGCTTGAGCAGGGGGACCTTGCGTGCGCTGCAGGATTTTAATCCATGACGGCGTAGTGTGTTACTAATGGTTTTCTTTGAGACTGTGGTCCCAGCTCTCTTCAGGTCATTGACCAGGTCCTGCCGTGTAGTTCTGGGCTGATCCCTCACCTTCCTCATGATCATTGATGCCCCACGAGGTGAGATCTTGCATGGTACCCCAGACCGAGGGAGATTGACCGTCATCTTGAACTTCTTCCATTTTCTAATAATTGCGCCAACAGTTGTTGCCTTCTCACCAAGCTGCTTGCCTATTGTCCTGTAGCCCATCCCAGCCTTGTGCAGGTCTACAATTTTATCCCTGATGTCCTTACACAGCTCTCTGGTCTTGGTCATTGTGGAGAGGTTGGAGTCTGTTTGATTGAGTGTGTGGACAGGTGTCTTTTATGCAGGTAACGAGTTCAAACAGGTGCAGTTAATACAGGTAATGAGTGGAGAACAGGAGGGCTTCTTAAAGAAAAACTAACAGGTCTGTGAGAGCCGGAATTCTTACTGGTTGGTAGGTGATCAAATACTTATGTCATGCAATAAAATGCTAATTAATTATTTAAAAATCATACAATGTGATTTTCTGTATTTTTGTTTTAGATTCCGTCTCTCACAGTTGAAGTGTACCTATGATAAAAATTACAGACCTCTACATGCTTTGTAAGTAGGAAAACCTGCAAAATCGGCAGTGTATCAAATACTTGTTCTCCCCACTGTAGATATATATTTACCCCAAAAATATATGGGGGATTAGAAATGATGCGGACAATTACATAGATGGAAGCAACAATCTCTCCGCAATATTAAAGCTGATCCTATGCCAATCTACAATCCCCCATATTAAAAAAGTTTACATATTCTATTGGTAAGCTTGTCGTTCTGTGCGAACAGTTGTGGGACGATGGATCCAAAATTCATACAACCAGTACATAAAAATAACTTTAAAAAGCATTGAGGCTGATGCAACAGATCAGAACATTTAGCTTAAAATGTTGATCAACTATTATTTCTTCACACTATTGCTGCGCAGCAATGTAATTAGCAGGGAAACACTGTTGTCAAAACCAAACTGCACAAGCAAGCGGTTTCATGTGACAGAGATGAAAATATCTGCTAGAAATGTTGAAAGATGGGAGATCTAAAGATGCAACCACTAGCATGGCTTGCTAATATGACTAGGATTGTGCCTTTGGCTACTGGACAATGAAAGAACATTTATTTGAAAACCAATAGAACAGGAGAGAAATAGGATACTTGTTTCAATGGCATATTTATAAAGTAATTGCCTCCACGTTTAAAGAAACAGATTTTGGCTCAGCTACTTTGAAAACATGCCTCATAATATGAAGTAAAACATTAAGGTTTCACACAATTCACACAAAAATTCATACTGCCTCCAGCTCACATTGCAAAGTGGGATGTGATGCGCTGAAGGCTGCCTACCGTTGCCCAAGTACTTGAATGGCGAATGGGAAGTGTGCTTCAATTATCAGTTGATAAAAAAAAAAAATTGCATTTAGAATTGTTGTGCATTGATTGGGCTTATAAAAGCATGTTTCACTCGAGCAGCAACAGGAGCTGTAGCAGCAGATTTTTTGCTCAAACTAGGCTCTTTATCTGTATGCTGTGCACGTGTGATAAATATGAATCTTAATGACTAACGAAAATAAACGTGCAATTTAATTCCACTAAATGTTTTATTTACCTATAGACCGATAAGTATGACCAATCATAAGTATTTACTTTGACTGGTATTTCCATCAATTAATAGGCTAAAAAGCATTATTTTGCAATGGGATTTATTTATTCTACCGGACAATTGTCCAGTGTCAATTTTATTTATCAGTTAAAAAAAGTTACCGGCCGAAAGACGGCTATTACCGGCTAACGGAAACCCTGATTGGACACCTCTGGTGCATAGTTGTCTGAATGACATGCTCCTCTCAGAAATACACAAGTGACATATGTCAATCTTAAAGGTGCTACACATAGAATTTATCCTCCATGTGGAAGTAGGTGAATTGCAAGAACACTAGGTTGCATTCGAAACAAATCTCCACCTCCTCCGTATCTCATTTCAGCGTAACAAGATGGAGATTCGCGATTCAGTTTTTACTTTTGGTTTCGTCCAGTAGTTTTAAACGGCTGTAAAAACTATATTTGGGGATATTGAAAATATATTTCACAGCTATTTAGATGGTACAATGATTTGCTACACTATTCAGTGCTTGTTTTCAAACATGAACTGAAATTGAGCGAACTGTGTATATTTTTTGCAACGATTTCTACATTTGTTGCTTGCCACGGTTACCACTAGATAACACAGCCACGAAGTCAAAATAGCTTTCCCATTTTGACAAATGAAGCCGGCCCAGTAGGAGAAATCAATCGGCGAATATCACAGCTAATCACAACACTGGCGGGTAAGTAATACTGTTAATCACTGTCATATTATTATAAATTATAATTCAATGTGTAGCATCTTTAAATTAACTTCCAATGTTGATTACTTTGGGGAGACATTTGAACTGTGTTTGGAAGACTTTGGAAGGATAATGACACGGGTGGTAGAATTACAAAAGTCAATCTTCTCACTTGCTTTTGTGTCTCCTGAATTCTTCCTGTATGTCTCAGTCCCAGATTAGGCCTACTTTACTCAATCCATGCCTCGCTTTTGGGGAAATAAGAGAATAAACCACTCTTCTTTTAGTTATTATATAGCAATAGCATTGGTTTCTACTTACAAACTGAACATTTTAGTGAGTATTTTTGTCACTAAAATATATCCGAGATAGGCCTTTATTTGAGGCTTTCTTTATGAGATTATGGCTTCTCTTTTTCTCTATTATGAAGTGATGGAAATTAACAAAGCAGTTTGAAACACTGACTCATACATTTTTATTGCGGAAGCAAAAATATTAATTGAATGTCCCCTATATAATTATGTACAGTGCATTTGGAAAGTATTCAGACCCCTTGACTTTTTCCACATTTTGTTACGTTACAGCCTTATATTCTAAAATGGATTAAATAGATTTTTTCCCTCATCAATCTACACACAATACCCCATAATGACAAAGCAAAAACAGGAGTGGCTTCCATCTGGCCACTACCATAAAGGCCTGATTGGTGCAGTGCTGCAGAGATGGTTGTCTTTCTGGAATGTTCTCCCATCTCCACAGAGGAACTCTGGAGCACTGTCAAAGTGACCATCAGGTTCTTGGTCACCTCCCTGACCTAGGCCCTTCTCCCCCGATTGCTCAGTTTGACCAGGTGGCCAGCACTAGGAAAAGTCTTGGTGGTTCCAAACTTCATCCATTTAAGAATCATGGAGGTCACTGTGTTCTTGGGGACCTTAAATGCTGCAGAAATGTGTTGGTACCCATGCCTTGACACAATCCTGCCTCAGAGCTCTACGGACAATTCCTTCGACTTCATGGCTTGGTTTTTGCTCTGACATGACACTGTCAACTGTGGGACCTTATCATGTCCAATCAATTGAATTTACCACAGGTGGTTTCCAATCAAGTTGTAGAAACATCTCAAGGATGATCAATGGAAACAGGATGCACCTAAACTCAATTTCGAGTCTCATAGCAAAGGGTCTGAATACTTATGTAAATAAGGTATTTCTAAAAACGTGTTTTTGCTTTGTCATTATGGGGTATTGTGTGTAGATTGTAGGAACATTTTCAGAATAATGCTGTAACTTAACAAAATGTGGAAAAAGTCAAGGGGTCTGAAAACTTTCCAAATGCACTGTATAATGAAGAAAAATGAACATTAAATTCTCTGGGGACAGCTCCCGTGGACATTCCTGCAGTCAGCATGCCAATTGCATATATCCCTCAAAACTTGAGACATCTGTGGCATTGTGTTGTTACAAAACTGCACATTTTAGAGTTGCCTTTTGTTGTCCCCAGCACAAGATGCATCTGTGTAATGATCATGCTGTTTAATCAGCTTCTTGATATGCCACACCAGTCAGGTGGAATGATTATCTTGGTAAAGGAGAAATGCTCACTAACAAATTTGTGAACAAAATTGGAGAGAAATATTTTTTTTGTGCGTATGGGATCTTTTATTTCAGCTCATGAAACATGGGACTAACACTTTACATGTTGCGTTTCATATTTTTGTTCAGTATATATATATTCAATTTGGTAAGGCCAGTTGTTTATTGGTACGCTGGATGCTGTAGTTTTTCCTGGTGATCAGTGTATGAAAATATTCATTGTATGTCCACATTTTTTATTTATTCCTGTGATGGCACTGGCAGGAGGATGAATATTATATTGACTCAAATTATATATATAGTTTGTGGAATCTTTCAACCTGGCAGTGTATAGCTATGACAGTTGGCTGAAAAAGTGTCCAATGAAAATTGCTTACACCAGTCAAGTTGTAGTGATTGTGCCTCCCCTTGATTGGTGTGTATGCGTATCCAGTATGCACTGTGTTCTCTTTAATTCAGAAGTAATGCAGAACATTCCCACCTCTTGCCACAGCCATGGTATTCATGCAGAGTCAAAACCACCCGATGATGCCGAGCAATGCCTTATTTACAACCTCTCTGGCAGAGATGCTTGGAAATTACGCCGGTGGTGTTAAATGTTAATTTCATTTTTCTGTCAGTAATTCCACTAATGTAGACCAGATGCGTTCTGTTGACTGTGCGTTTGTACATTCACTTGAGTTTATTTATTTACTCTGAAACACTGTACATAAATGTACATATTTTACTGGGTAGATACAACAGCTCTCTTGGGTGCTCTTTCTGTAATTATCCATAGTTGATTTGTCATCTGTTTGTCTATGTTGACATGGAGTTTGAAAAGATTAATTACTTGTAGGCCAAGAAGTGTCTCAAAAAAACTAAAAGACAGGGTTTGGCTGAATGAGTTGAATCCTCTATTATTGTAATAGTTTCTGCTTCATTTTACTGGGCCCTGTGCTGTGTTTTTTCTATTGTTATTTTCCCATTGGTTTTTATCTAGGCCTACGCCTCAAGGAATGCCCAGGATGTTAATCAGTGTCTCATTGACCTCAAGGCCTGTAAGAGAGTAGCGATACAAGCCTAAAGTCATGAAATAATCACAGCCTCATCTAGGTGTCTCCATTCAACCTGAACCAAACTGGGACACTTTGTTTCTCAGCATGGCTGGGTTGAGCAGTGAGATTAAAGCCACTGGCCAGGCTATAACTATTGCTATATATGTGTACGCGACCAATACAAATTGATTTGATTTGATTTATTGCATAAACTGTGCTTGTAGACCGACCTAGTCACACCCAGCTGTAGGGTGAACCCCTGACCTCCACATCTGCAATCACCTAATGGGCTGAGCAAAGATCTAGTCACGCCCAGCTGTATGGTGAACCCCTGACCTCCACATCTACAATCACCCAATGGGCTGAGCAAAGAGAGGACAAAAATACATGATTCAAACCACTTTCTAGTTTTCCAACAATGTCTTGTCATAATAATTCTTAACATAAATATCCTCTGATATAGTATTGTTTTCTTGACCGGGTTTATTGATCATAGGGATCAAGATTGTAGTTTATAAAATGTCATAGATTACCCTGCCCAGACCCCAACTACCCCTTGTATCAAGATAACTGCAGGTTTAACCCATTTATCATATTCATTGATGGAATGCAACAGCATTTCCACTTCCAAGTGGCTGCTAGGTGAACTCAGCATTTTGTTGCCCACAGAAATGTTGTGTCAAAGAGGTGGGGGAGGAGCAGAGTAAGGGGAGGGAGGGAGGAGGAGGGAGTGAACCAGTGTGGGTAGGAGAGAGCGAGACATACACACACACACACGGAAAAGCAAGCTGCAGCAAGCGCCTGGAAGAGAGCTTCACCCACTTACCGCTTCTAAATCCCCTCTTCCCCTTCTGCTAATTCCTTATACGGTAAGGAAAGTCACAACCCGGCAGGCAGCTTTTCCACCGTTATTTACAGTGTTTACAGAGGAAAACAAAAAGTGAAAATTGACAACCCCTTTGAGTGCCCACTAAGACAAGAAGTGGAGTAGAGGTTTTGGTTCCTCTGTATTTCTGATCGACCTGGGGAGCTGGTGCCCATGCCTGCTTCCAATCAACCACCAGCTGCAGGCTGTGGTGCTGAAGAATTGTTGATTTCCTGTCCACCCCCTACTACACAAACACACACACACAGAGGAAGCCGACTACCCCTGTTCTCAAAAGTGGGCAACTAAAAGCTCAGCCTGTCTTCCAAATGAAGTTCCAGCCGAGCTAATCCCACAGTTCTCTGTGCAGAGTAAGGCCCCAGCTTCATGGCACAGTTGAGTGCAATTTGCATTCTGCACGTAAAGTGTGGTTTGTTTCTGTTTCTGAGAACTTGCTTGGAACAAACACACTTCAGTTACTCACATGTATGTGAAATAGTAACATGCACGTTTTGGTCTAGGCTATACGTTGTTAATTCATTTGTGAAGTTATACAGTAGTTTTTTATCCGTAATGACCAAGAGATTTAAAATGATATGCATCTGTGCACTAAAAAAGCCTATATTTAACGTGACAATATAGATAGAAAAAAAACTCCAGAATATATTAGTTTGGCAAGAGATTCTAGATGATAATTCTAGATGAGACAGTCTGGTTTAAGTTTTCTTAAATGTAGTTGTGATCGTACTTGTCTATTAAAGTCTAGCTAGATGTTCATTCTGTTTAACAATATGACATTAATGTAGTGGTAAACCACTTTGATTCCTAGAGGGGAGGCTGTGCGATGTCTTTGCTATATAAATACTTCTCTGTTAAGACCAGGCACCTCAATGAAGTTTCCATCCAGGCTTAAGCTTTGAAAATCCTCAGTGGAAGGTAAAGGCCAGCGGTTCCTCACAGTGTTTTTGAATCAAGACGATATACTGTGTGCCACAGTGCTGGAACAGTTACTGTATAACAGATGGTTATGGGTGAAGACTATCATGAAAATAAAATAACCTTAGTTAAAATTATATATACAGTGCCTTCGGAAAGTATTCAGACCCATTGACTTTTTCCACATTCTGTCAGGTTATAGCCTTATTCTAAAATGTATTAAATTGTTTTTTTCCCCCTCATCAGTCTACACACAATACCCCATAATGACAAAGCAAAAATGGGTTTTTAGACAAATGTATAAAAATCAACAACAACTGAAATATTACATTTGTTGAAGCACCGACAGGTAGCCTAGCGGTTAGAGCGTTGGGCCAGTAACCTAAAGGTGAAAAAACCTGTCTGTGTCCTTGAGCAAGGCACTAAACCCTAATTTGCTCCAGAGGCGCAGTACTACTATGGTTGACCCTGTAGGTAGGCCGTCATTGTAAATAAGAATTTGTTCTTAACTGACGTTAAGAAAAATGAAAAAACCTTTTGCAGCGATTACAGCCTCAAGTCTTCTTGGGTATGACGCTACAAGCTTAGCACACCTGTATTTGGGGAGGTTCTCCCATTCTTCTCTCCTGATCCTCTCAAGCTCTGTCAGGTTGGATGGGGAGCGTAGCTGCACAGCTGTTTTCAGGTCTCCAGAGATGTTTGATCGGGTTCAAGTCCGGGCTCTGGCTGGGCCACTCGAGGACATTGAGACTTGTCCCGAAGCCACTCCTGTGTTGTCTTGGCTGTGTGCTTAGGGTCGTTGTCCTGTTGGAAGGTGAACCTTCACCCCAATCTGAGGACCTGAGTGCTCTGGAGCAGGTTTTCATCAAGGATCTCTCTCTGTACTTTGCTCCGTTCATCTTTGCCTCGATCCTGACTAGTCTCCCAGTCCCTACCGCTAAAAAACATCCTCACAGCATGAGGCTGCCACTACCATGCTTCACCGTAGGGATGGTGCCAGGTTTCCTCCAGACGTGACGCTTGGTATTCAGACCAAAGAGTTTAATCTTGGTTTCATCAGACCAGATAATCTTGTTTCTCATGGTCTGAGAGTCTTTAGGTGCCTTTTGGCAAACTCCAAGCATGCAGTCATGTGCCTTTTAATGAGGAGTGGCTTCTGTCTGGCCACTCTACCATAAAGGCCTGATGGGTGGAGTTCTGCAGAGATTGTTGTCCTTCTGTTTCGGAGCTCTACGGACAATTTCTTCGACCTCATGGCTTGGTGTTTGCTCTGACATGCACTGTCAACTGTGGGACCTTTATATAGACAGGTGTGTGCCTTTCCAATCAATCCAATTAAGTTGTAGAAACATCTCAAGGATGATCAATGGAAACAGGATGCACCTGATCAATTTCGAATCTCATAGCGAAGGGTCTGAATACTTATGTAAATAAGGTATCTTTAATACATTTGCAGAAATGTCTAAAAACCTGTTTTCGCTTTGTCATTATGGGGTATTGTGTGTAGATTGCTGAGATTTTTTATTTATTTAATCAGTTTTAGAATAAGGCTGTAACGTAACAAAAAATAGAAAAAGTCAAGGGGTCTGAATACTTTCCGAAGGCACTGTAATATAGAATTTGTCGAACCAACAGTCTTGAAACCTCTAACCCTGGCAATTTGACTGGTAAATTTGACTCACATTTTAGTCATTTAGTAGACACTTATCCAGAGCGTTTTACAGCATTCATCTTAAGATAGCTAGGTGGTACATCCACAAGTCTCAGTCATAGTAAGTAGATTTTTCCTCAATAAAGTAACTATCAGCAAAGTCAGTGCTAGTAGGGGGGGGGGGGTTAAGTTTAAGTGTTAGTTCACAAAAGCAAGGTTGTTTTGTGGGTGGGGATAGCGAGGTGGGTTGCTGTGGGATTATTTAAAATACTATTTGAAGAGGTAGTGTTTCAGATGTTTTCGGAAGATGGGCAGGGACTCTGCTGTCCTAGCTTCAGGGGGAAGCTGGTTCCACCATTGGGGTGCCAGGAAAGAGAAGAGCTTGGACTGGGCTGAGCTGGAGCTGCCCTCCCGTAGGGGTGGGAGGGCCAACAGACCAGAGGTGGCTAAAACCGAGTACTTGGGTTGGGGTGTAGGGTTTGAGCACAGCCTAAAAGTGGGGAGGTGCAGTTCCTATTGCTGCTCCGTAGGTACTGATGGCACAAGTGGGGAACCCACAGCGAGTTGCAGTAGTCCAGACAGGATTAGGACCTGCGCCGCTCCATGTTGTAGAGCATGAATTTCATGCTCTACAAGGTCACACCAAGGTTTTTTTTAACTCTGGGAGGGGGACACAATGGAGTTGTCAACCGTGATGGAGAGGTCTTGGAGCGGGCAGGCCTTCCCAGGGAGGAAGAGCAGCTCTGTCTTGTCGAGGTTGAGCTTTAGGCGGTAGGCCAACATCCAAGCTGAGATATCTGCCAGGCATACAGAGATGGGTGTCAGAAGGGGGGAAGGAGAAAAGTAGTTGAGTGTCATCCGCATAGCAGTAATAGGAGAGAACATGTCCTCTCCACATCACCTGGTAGGAGCGGCCCGTTTGGAGGATTCACTTAATAAGAAGGGAATAAGCAGGCAGTCCGGAAGCCTCCAAACCGGGATTTAGGGAAAATCTGGTAATTTATTGAAAGTTCCTGGAATTGTGCACCCGTAATGGCAGCACATGCATCTATTGCTATTCGACCGGTTATTACGGCTACAGCGGTTATTTGGCCGGCTAAATACCGTCATTCCATGACCTTCACAGCCCTAGTCACGTGTCCGTGTGTGCAACGCGTGCGTGTGTGTCACTCGGCTGTGTGTCAACCGTACGTGTGTCACCCATGCGTGCGTGCGTGTGTGTGTGTGTGTTAGAGATAGGGAGAATTAGTCCTCTCGGTAGGTCTGGCTTCAGTTTGTTTCCATCATGGCTGTAATCTGAGGTGCACCACGCTTTAAGACAAGAAGTTGAAGGTGGTCCATAGTCCAACAAAATGAGACTTTGTAAGTATTTTAAAGATGAATAAATCATTTTATAATTAATTAAATTGATTTATATATTTTGATTGGGATTCATTGTCCTCCCCTGTTCAAATATATTCCTTGGATCGTTAGAAATGTTGGGTTGTTGAATAAGGCCTTCAAGTTCTCAGGTGTACTGTACTGCACTGATGCTTTTGTTTTGTTCTAATGAGAATTTGACAACAATATTTTGTTCACAATTGTGCCTGGACCCAAATATTGAAGTGAATGATTGGATCTTTGTACCTTGACACACAGCAGATGTGTGTTTGCACAGTAGCGTGCGTGTGTCTGTGTGTACACGCTCCAGCATACACACGGCCATGCTGGATGATTGGGGCGCCTGCCAGCAGGCCTCAGAGCGTCCACTGCCAATTAGACCCTTTATTTGTTTAAATTTGCGAGGCAGTTAGACATTCTACGCCGTGTGGCTGCCTGGTGCCTGATTCTGCAGAGGACTGCTCTGATTGAAGACTGGGATTTTTATATTTTTCACCGTGGTAGCGGCCCTGGTGTATCGATGGCATAGCCAGAAGATGTACCAGCTGGTTTAACCCAGGGGACTGGCCGTGTTGAAAGGTGTGTTAGGCACTGGGAATGGAGGAGGAAAATGCTGCCTTGTAATGGGGCTCTATTTTCTATCAATCAGAGGAAAATCTGCTGGCTAATGGCCATATATAATGATATCTGATCCCCACAGATGGGGTTACCTTGGAACTGCAACCCTCCGGACTTTCATTTATAGAAGTTGTGAACTTTACTTACTGCAGCTACACAATAAATTAGGAAAGTAACACACTGCAGGTTGTGTAAGCGTAACAAAGTTGCATTCATCATATCCATATGAACATGCAGGCCTAGATTAAGTATTTACTTGTTTGTTTGGAACTTAGTGTGCATAATGTACATTTTTTAGTTGACTTCACTTTTTAATGTCATGGATACCTCAATAGCACTGTGTCCAGTTGCAATCTCTCCACTGAAGGCTCCCGTGCGTTGATCGTTAAATCACATTAGATTTTTTTTCTAATTGAAGTGGACATTTTTTAAGGTGCACCCACTCCCACTGAGTGAATGAGTCCATTGACAGAGCGTGACAGGGGCTGTTACCTCCAGAAATTAGCCTGGAGCTGCAGGTCAGAGCTCTGGCACTGGGAATAACAGCTCAGCAATAGGAGCTTTGTTTTTATCTCCACTGGTTCCACAGGTCTCCTTTCAGGGTCCATATGAGCCATGGATTACAGGCAACATCTGCATTGAGCTAAGGCTAGAGTTGCCGCTGTCAAGGAGGGGGACACTAATCCGGACGTTTACAAGAAATCCCTCTAAGACCTCCGACAAGCCATCAAACAGGCAAAGCGTCAGTACAGGACTAAGGTCGGATTCTACTACGCCGACTCTGACGCTCGTCAGATGTGGCAGGGCTTGCAAACTAGCATGGATTACAAAGGGAAACCCAGCCCCGAGCTGCCCAGTGACGCGAGCCTACAAGGCGAGCTAAATGCCTTTTATGCTCGCTTAGAGGCAAGCAACACTGAACCATGCATGAGAACACAAGCTTTTCCAGACGACTGTGTGATCTCGCTCTCCGTAGCCGATGTGAGTAAGACCTTTAAACAGGTTAACATTCACATGACCGCAGAGCCAGACGGATTACCAGGATGCGTGCTCAGAACATGCGCGGTTTCCACTGACATTTTCAACCTCTTCCTTACCCAGCCTGTAATACCTACATGTTTCAAGCAAACCACCATAGTCCCTGTGTCCAAGAACGCCAAGGTAACCTGTCTAAATGACTATTGCCCCGTAGCACTCACATCTGTTGCCATGAAATGCTTTGAAAGGCTGGTCATGGCTCACATCAACACTGTCATCACAAACACCCTGCTACAATTCGCATACCATCCCCAACAGATCCATAGATGATGCAATCTCTATTGCAATCCACACTGCCCTCTCCCACCTGGACAAGAGGAACACTAATGTGAGAATGCTGTTCATTGACTTTAGCTAAGTGTTCAACACCATAGTGCCCTCCAAGCTTATCATCAAGCTAAGGACCTTGGGACTGAACACCTCCCTCTGCAACTGGATCCTGGACTTCCTGACTTCCTCTCTCCCTCAACGTCAGCAAGACAAAGTAGCTGGTCTTGGACTACAAGAAACTGAGGCCGAGCACACCACCATTCACTTTGACAGGGCTGTAGTGGAGTGGGTTGAGAGCTTCAAGTTCCTCTGTGTCCACATCATTAAGGATCTATCATGGTCTACACACACACCAACACAGTCGTGAAGAGGGCACAACAACGCCTCTTCACCCTCAGGAGCTGCACCATTGAGAGCATCTTCACTGGCTGCATCACTGCTTGGCATCCGACTGAAGGTGCTACAGAGGGTTGTGCGTATAGCCCAGTACATCACTGGGGCTGAGCTCCCTGCCATCCAGGACCTCTATACCAGGTGGTGTCAGAGGAAGGCCCCCTCAGGCCTCCCAAGTCATAGACTGTTCTCTCTGCACAACGTCTGGAACCAACAGGACCCTGAACAGCTTCTACCCCCAAGCCATAAGACTGCTAAATAGTTAATTAATTAGTTAACCAAATAGCTATCTGGACTATCTGCATTGACCCTTTTTGAACAAACTTTTTTGACTCGTGCTACTGCTACTGTTTATTGTCTATCCTGTTGCCTAGTCACTTTATTCCTAGTTATATGTACTGTAACGTAGACACAGGGAGTCTGGAAGCAAGTGCAGTGTGAGTTCAATGAAAATGAACATGGAACGAATACAAAACAAGAGAAGCGTCTAACGAGGAAAACATAAACAATACTACCTGATGACTGAAAGAACAGAGTGGTTGATAAATGGTAAGTAATCAAGGTAGTAATGAAGTCCAGGTGTGACTGATGATGGGGTGTGCGTAATAATGGTTGCCAGGTGTGCTTAATGATGGGTTGCCAGGACTGGTGTTTAGTAGACCGGTGACGTTGAGCGGGAGTAGACGGGACAATACGGGTTTTGGATTGAGTACATACTGAACATGAGTTGACATAGTGGGCGACGTCCTGTGCCAAAGTGGGCCACTAGTATTTATCAGAAAGGGATTGGATGGTGCGGGTGATACCTGGGTGTCCAGCAGCAAGGGATGTGTGTGCCCAGGTCAACAGACGATCTCTCACCTCAGTGGGGACATAGATGCGCTCTGGAGGGCAGGTGGCAGGAGCGGGTTCCCTCACTATGTGGGAAAGCAGGTCCTCTGATATCCTGGTTCCCAGGCGGTGATGCTCATCTTAGACCAGAAGATAGTGTGGTTATGAAGTTGTACATCCAATGGCCAGCCGTGCTGCCCTGTTCTGAGACAATTGCAATTTTTTTAAGTCCCTCTTTATGGCACCTGACCCCATGACTGAACAGTAGTCCAGGTGCTACAAAACTAGAGCCCGTAGGACCTGCCTTGTTGATAGTGCTGTTAAGAAGGTACAGCAGTGCTTTATTATGGACAGACTTCTCCCCATCTTAGCTACTTTTTTATCAATATATTTTGACCATGACAGTTTACAATCCAGGGTTACTCCAAGCAGTTTAGTCACCTCAACTTGCTCAATTTCCACATAATTTATTACAAGATTTAGTTGAGGTTTAGGTTTTAGTGAATTATTAGTCCCAAATACAATGTTTTTAGTTTTGGAAATATTTTGGACTAACTTATTCCTTGCCACCCATTCTGAATCTAACTGCAGCGTTTTGTTAAGTGTGCCGTCATTTAAGTTGTTGTTGAAGTACCTGACATAGTGTTGAGTCAAAAAGTAAAGGGCCTAGACAGCTGCCCTGGGGAATTCCTGATTCTACCTGGATTATGCTTCCATTAAAGAGCACCCTCTGTGTTCTGTTAGACAAGTAACTTTTTATCCACAATATAGAAGGGGTTTAAAGCCATAAAGCCTTTCCAGCAGCAGACTATGCTCATTAATGTCAAAAGCCACACAAGTCTAACAAAACAGCCCCCACAATCTTTTTATCATCAACTTCTCTCAGCCAATCATCAGTCATTTGCGTAAGTGCTGTGCTTGTTGAATGTCCTTCCCTATAAGCGTGCTGAAAGTCTGTTGTCAATTTGTTTACTGTAAAATAGCATTGCATCTGGTCAAACAATTCTTTCCAAAACTTGACCAAGGGTTGGTTACAGGCTGATTGGTCTGCTATTTGAGCCAATAATGGGGGCTTTACTGTTCTTAGGTGACTTTAGCTTCCCTCCTGGCCTGAGGGCACACTTTCTAGTAGGCTTAAATTGAAGATATGGCAAATAGGAGTGTCAATATCGTCCGCTATTATCCTCAGTAATTTTCCATCCAAGTTGTCAGACCCCGGTGGCTTGTCATTGTTGATATTGTTGATAGACAACAATACTTGTTTCACCTCTTCCACGCTCACTTTACTGAATTCAAAATTACAATTCTGGTCTTTTCATAATTTGGTCAGATATACAGTACCAGTCAAATGTTTGGACACACCTACTCATTACATGTTTTTTCTTTATTTTTATTTTCTACATTTTAGAATAATAGTGAAGACATCAAAACTATGAAATAACACATATGGATTCATGTAGTAACCCAAAAAGTGTTTAGATTCTTAAAAGTAGTCACCCTTTTCCTTGATGACAGCTTTGCATACTCATGAGGTAGTCACCTGGAATGCATTTCAATTAACAGGTGTGCCTTGTTAAAAGTGGAATTTCTTTCCTACTTAATGTGTTTGAGCCAATCAGTTGTTTTGTGACATTGTACAGTGGTGTACAGAAGATATCCCTATTCAAGAACTTTTAAAGTTTCTTCAAGTGCAGTCGCAAAAGCCATCTAGCGCTATGATGAAACTGGCTCTCATGAGGACCGCCACAGGAAAGGAAGACCCAGAGTTACCTCTGCTGCACAGGATAAGTTCATTAGAGTTAACTGCACCTCAGATTGCATTCCAAATAAATGCTTCAGAGTTCAAGTAACAAACACATCTCAACATCAACTGTTTAGAGGAGACTCCGTGAATCAGGCCTTCATGGTCGAATTGCTGCAAAGAAACCACTACTAAAGGACACCAATATACGAAGAAGAAACTTGCTTGGGCCAAGAAACACGAGCAATGGACATTAGACCGGTGGAAATCTGTCCTTTGATCTGAGTCCAAATTGTGTGGTTCCCATCGTGAAGCATGGAGGAGGAGGTGTGGGGGTGCTTTGCTGGTGACACTGTTGGTGATTTATTTAGAATTCAAGGCACACTTAGCCAGTATGGCTAGCACAGCATTCTGCAGCAATACGCCATCACATCTGGTTTGCACTTAGTGGGACTATCATTTGTTTTTCAACAGGACAATGACCCAAAACATACCTCCAGGCTGTGTAAGGGCTATTTGGCCAAGAAGGAGAGTGATGGTGCTGCATCAGATGACCTGGCCTCCACAATCACCCAACCTCAACCCAATTGAGATGGTTTGGGATGAGTGGGACTGCAGAGTGAAGGAAAAGCAGCCAACAAGTGCTCAGCATATGTGGAAACTCCTTCAAGACTGTTGGAAAAGCATTCCTCATGAAGCTGGTTGAGAGAATTCCAAGATTGTGCAAAGCTGTCATCAAGGCAAAGGGTGGCTACTTTGAAGAATCTAACACTTTTTTGGTTACTACATGACGACTTCACTATTATTCTACGATGTTGAAAATAGTAAAAATAAAGAAAAACCTTTGAGTATGAGTGTGTCCAAACTTTTGACTGGTACTGTACTTGGATGTGTAGTGTCAGCGTTTCTTGCTGGCATTTCATGCCTAAGTTTGCTAATCTTGCCAATGAAAAAATAATTAAAGTAGTTGGCAATATCAATCGGTTTTGTAATGAATGAGGCATCTGATTCAATGAATGATGGAGCTGAGTTTGCCTTTTTTCCCCAAATGTCATTGAATGTGCTCCAAAGCTTTTTTTACTATCATTCTTTATGTAATTTATCTTTGTTTCATAGTGTAGTTTATTCTTCATTTTATTCTTTTTAAAAACATGATTTCTCAATTTGCAATACATTTTCCAATCGGTTGTGCAGCCAGACTTATTTGCCATTATTTTTGCCTCATCCCTCTCAAACATACATTTTTTAAGTTCCTCATCAATCCACGGGGATTTAACAGTTTTTACAGTAATTTTCTTAATGGGTGCATGCTTATTAGTAACCGGAATAAGCAATTTCATAAATGTGTCAAGTGCAGCGTCTGTTTGCTCCTTATTACACACTACGGACCAACAAATATTCTTTACATCAACAACATAGGAATCACTACAAAACGTACTGTATGACCTCTTATACACTATATTAGGCCAAGCTTTGGAACTTTGGTTCTCCTAGATATGGCTAATATAATGTGATCACTACATCCAATGGATCTGGATACTGCTGTCAAGCACATTTATGCAGCATTAGTAAAGATGTGATCAATACATTTTGATGATTTCATTCCTGTGCTGTTTGTAACTACCCTGGTAGGTTGACTGATAATCTGAACCAGGTTGCAGGCACTAGTTACAGTTTGAAGTTTTTCTTGAGTGGGCAGTTTTATGAAAGCCAGTTGATATTTAAATCACCCAGAAAATATACCTCTGTTGAAATCACATACATTATCAAGCATTTCACCCATGTTATCCAGATACTGACTGTTAGCACTTGGTGGTCTATAGCAGCTTCCCACAAGAATGGGCCTTAGGTGAGGCAGATGAACCTGTAGCCATATTACTTCAACAGTATTTAACATGAGATCCTCTTTAATCTTTACAGGAATGTGGTTCTGAATATAAATAGCAACACCTCCACCACTGGCATTTTTGTATTTTTTGTAAATGTTATAACCTTATATTGCTACCACTGTATCATCAAAGTTATTGTCTAAGTGAGTTTCAGAGATGGTCAGAATATGAATGTCATATGGTACTAGCAAGATATTAATTTTGTTTCTTAAGATACATATGTTAACTTGGCTATTTTGAGCACTTTTCTGGGATGCTTGCTTGTTTTCATTGCTTTACTGGGAAGCTTAGCAGAAGTAGATATTCTCATGTTATTAATGTTAGTGCAGGGTGAGCTGCACACAGTGGACTTCCTATTAGGGCACACCACCTCAGTGCTAGAAGCATTAATCTGGTTCATAGACACATGCTTGCTGCATACAATAGCTGTACAATCAGCAGAGGCATTCAGGGCAGTTAGAGGGACATAAATTAGTTTACTTACATTGTGTTATACCAAAACTCCTGGTATAATGTACATTTGCTAAAGCTTTGTGATGACACACAATGGTAGGGATTTACTGAGCTGGGCTTGGGTCATTGTCTCAATGCAGCCTTATAATGCTGTGAAAGGATCCAATCCTCCTTATAGTTTTGTTTCCAAAAGGTATTGAAATTGTCAACTAAAGTTGCACCCATTGAGCTGCAATAATCACATAGCCAGTTGTGAAGAGAAAAAATTCTGCTAAAGCGTTCAATGCCACGACTCAGAGAGTGCACAGGGTCAGATATTATGGGTATTTTATTAGTGTAGCAGAGAGTCAATCAGCTCTTTGAAATTCGTTTTCAACTGTTCAGAGCTGACCTTCAAAATGTCATTAAACCCACATGGACTACGATATAATCGATGTCCATGTCCTGGCGTAGTACATTATGGAGCAGCTTAATAACGTAATTTAATCATGCCCCGGGATAGGACATTGTTTTTGCACCAGGAACAGTCACATTACTTACCATGGAGCTGCCCAAAATTACGGCTGGCGAGAAGGAAGAGGAAATCCACCCACTCCCACGCTTCACTGAATGGTGCAGGCCTCCGACAGATGGAGAAGCCCCGCTCGATCCAGAGCAGGGATGGAAGGCGTCAACGTCAACTTCGAAATCATAGGGGAAGGAGTAGGGGTAGGCACAGCGGCCGCAGACACCGGTACCCCCAACGACAAAGGTGCAGGAAGATTAGGCTCTAGGGCTGCGAAACTATTAGTTTGTAGCCACTCCGGGCCTCTCGTTGGGAGTGTAGGCTGCTTTGCGGCATACTGCTGTCTACTGTTCCACGGCTCATGACATGCTGTTCTTCTTCAACTCCGCTATCAGATGGGGAAGGAGAGGCAGGAGATGGCTCCCCTGGCGAATTAACTCTAGGCAAAACCGGCCAGTCGGATAATTGAAAACGACAAGACAGATATGCCGTCCAGCCACCGGCGTAGGGAAAGTATTCATGTTTAACAAAGACTGGTTATGTTTTAGTTCAAATAACAAACTGAGTGTTATCAGTATACAGTGAGTGGTGCTGTAACGTGCGTAATAGTGCCGGATCCCAATGGTCGTTTATCCAGGGTTTGGACTGGACAAGTAGAGGAGAGCGGGTACGCAGTGCTGTTGAGGTAGAAGACGAGGGCCTGGTAGATAAAATTCCCCATGGCACCGATGTCCACTAGAGTCGTAGAAACAACACCTGAGGGACAGCCAGCCAGTGAAATAGAAACCAGGAAGGCTTTGGCAGAAAATTATGATGAAGGAATACTCACGCCTACCCTGGAAGACGGGTGATCACGGGGCTGTCCCTCTGCCCCAGTGGACTTCGGGATAGGACGTACTGGACACAGCTGTAGCCGGTGCCCCTGCTGGCCGCAATAGGGACAGAACCCCAGCTGTCTCCGGTGATGTCGCTCTGCCGCGGAGAGGTGGGTGAACCCTCTCTCCATAGGTTCAGGATCTGCCTCAGGACGGCCAAAGGAGGAAAGCGAGTGGACCGCCGACGCTCCCGAAGAAGGTTGCTCATCGCAATGAGCGTGTCCAGGGACAGGTTGTCGTCCCGGCACGCCAACTCCTTCTGGACCTCCTTGCGCAGTCCTCTTCGGAATAGGGTGCGGAGCGGTCTGCCACGGTCCGGAAGGTGAAGGCGTACTCCGCAACGGTCTGGGCACCCTGCCGGAGTTGGAGTAGTTGCTCACCTCCCTCTCATAGGAACCCAGCTCCTCCTCTCCCAGATGGCCGTAGCCCACTCCAACGCCCGCCCAGTCAGCAGGGAAATGACCGTGGCAACCTTGGACCTCTCGATGGTGGGGGCTCCCGTCTGATAAGCAAAATAGAGGGAGCACTGGAGTAGGAAGCCACGCCATTTGTATGGAGTCCCGTCGTATTTTCCTGGGAGGGACAGTTGGGCATCGCCGACCTGGATGGACTGCTGGGTAGACTGGGGGACTGGCTCGCTGGGACGACTCGTGGTAGAAGGTCCTCCGTTCGCTATTTGAAAGTGAATCCTCTCGGGTGGTGTCGAGGTGATGGAGGACGTGGATGACCTCATCCATAGTCTTACGCAGTTGTGCCAGCTGATCGTTGTGTTGGTGGAGTAAGTGTCCCTGTTCGCCGACCGTCTGGTATACTGTATCTCTCTCTTCTGCTGCTTCCATAACTTTGAGGTAGTATTCTGTAACGTAGACACAGGGAGTCTGGAAGCAAGTGCAGTGTGAGTTTAATGAAAACGATCATGGAATGAATACAAAACAAGAGAAGCGTCTAACAAGGAAAACAATAATTCCTGATGCTAGATAAATGGTTAGTAATCAAGGTAGTAATGAAGTCCAGGTGTCACTGATGATGGGACCCAGGTGTGCGTAATAATGGTTGCCAGGTGTGCGTAATGATGGGTTAGTAGACGTGACATGTCCAGTACATATCTACCTTGTACCCCTGTACTGGTACCCCTTGTATATTCACTCTTAGAAAATCTTAAAGAATCTAGAACCTAAAAGGGTTCTCCGGCTGTCCCCATAGTAGGAGAACCCTATTGGGTTCCATGTATGGGGACAGCCAAATAACCCTTTTCTAAAAGTGTAGCCAAGTTATTGTTACTTATTGTGTATTATTATTACTTTTATTATTATTACGTTTCTGTTATTTCTCTATTTTCTTTCTCTCTGCATTGTTGGGAAGGGCCCGTTAGTAAGCATTTCACTGTTAGTCTACACCTGTTATTTAAGCATGTGACAAATAAAATGTGGTTGATTGATTGACCACCCCTTCAGGGCGACAGGCCTAATTGGCCCCCTCAGCACTTTATTTTTTGAAGGCTGGGAAAAAAATATAACAACACTGTTGACCTGTAGGTGAGTCAGTTGCCAAGTAGTGATTTCTTTCCCCCAACAGACATACTAGTTCTGAAACCCAGCCTACGAGAGGAGCCTGAAAAGAGTTCACCACTATTCCCATTGAGCTGTGACCTATGCCTTTGTGTTAGTATCGTTGTAGAGCTCCAGCTTTGGCTCAATGATTGAAACAGCAAAGCCTGGTCTTCCATAGACCATATTAGCATTTGCTGGAGGATTTGGAAATGCTCTTGGAGCAAGACCCCTTCACTGGAGGCGGTAAGGTTGTAATCTGAGATATGGCTAACTGTTTTCCTCTGGTTTATATTTACAGAGTGAGCATCTCCATGATGCTTGCTGCATGTGCTAGTTCTGAGCAATTAACTTATTTATTTCTCTTTACAGTTATTAAACAACTAATTGACCGACGCCAGTTCAATTACAAATAATTACTTTTTTTTTTTTTACGAGCTCAACACGCTGTTTCTCTAGAAAGAAATCAAACAATTCACAAGATAAATTATGTCAAGACCTACAGTGCTTCAGACTGTATTTACACTACTTGGCTTTTTCCACATTTTATTGTGTTAAAGTGGGATTAAATTGGATTTAATTGTCTTTTTTTTCAAGTGGATGACAAATTTCATTTTTTTTTGTATATATCTTGATTAGATAAGTGTTCAACCCCTTGAGTCAATATATGTTAGAACCACCTTTGGCAGCGATTACAGCTGTGAGTCTTTCTATGTAAGTCTGTAAGAGCTTTGCACACCTGGATCGTACAATATTTGCCCATTATTCTTAAGAAAATTCTTCAAGCTCTGTCAAGTTGGTTGTTCATCATTGCTAGACAGCCATTTTCAAGTCTTGCCATAGATTTTCAAGCCAATTTAAGTCAAAACTGTAACTAGGCCACTCGGGACTATTCAATGTCATCTTGGTAAGCAACTCCATCAAATCGATTCAGCCGCAGGATGGTCAGGGGGTCAGAACATAATTACAAATTATTTGTAGACTGCAAATTGACCGCAAGAAACCAATATAATATTTGACTAAAACATAATAATTTCAAACCTTGTGAACATTTGAATATGATCACATATACAGTCTTTTTTTATTATAAGTGGGAATACTTTTGAACAGATTTCCTAAATTTAAATCACTTGGAACTATTGGAAAATATTGGGGGGCAAATAAAATGATTTGGCCCGCGGGCTGCCAGTTGGGGAACTCTGCCATAAGCCACCGTCTCAGTCACCAGATCTCAACCCAATTGAACACTAATGGGATATTCTGGTGACTTAAATACTAATAAGTAAATACTAATTTTGTCATTTATGTGATAAAAACAACTGCCAAAGCATGCCCAAATCATCAAAGTCACTTTAAACCAAATGTTATAGAAACCCAAATACCATATAAAGATTCACATATAGAATATTGAATTATAGGAATTATGGTACTTATATAATATTTCCTGTAAATTAAATATTGTTCAGAGAATACACACCAAAACAGCACTATGTGTACATATAGAGGGTAGCTGGTTTCTGTATTACAGGCCTACCAAGTTTTATACCACTGACAGACTTTTATGAGCTGTTTTGACTGCAACTAAGAATATAAAAGGTAATTTTGATTTTGTACATGGTCATACCTAGTTATTTATAGGCGAGAACATAAGGTGCTCCGTCTCTACAGGTGATCTGTCTATTACCTCGTTTCCACCAAAAAAGAACTGATTCGGAACTGGTGCTGGTTCAAAGTTGGTTCAACTTGCGAACCTTCTCAGAACCTGTTTGTTTTTCCACTGACTAGAGAGCCCAGCGAACAACGTCGTTACGTCACTGTGTACGTCGCCATAAGTCTTAGCTTTCCCAGAAACGCTTGATAGATAGATAGATAGATAGATAGATAGATAGATAGATAGATAGATAGATAGATAGATAGATAGATAGATAGATAGATAGATAGATAGATAGATAGATAGATAGATAGATACTTTATTGACAATTTCTTTGTCAAGCAGCTACAACAACAAAACACAGGGCAGGTGCAAAATGTCACAACGAAAGACCACAAAAGACAGATACACGGTACATCAAAATAACCCCAGTCGGTAGTATGAGGGAATGAAAAATAATAAATTCATCAGATAAAAACAAATGTATATACACATCAGAAATATTTTATTAAAGTAAATTAATGTGAATAAATTATGGTTCATAAGTGATAAGCAGTAATGGGCATTCACTACCATTTATTAACTGTTTTATTCTGTTAGCACTGTCATTATCAGGAAACAGGCATGTGATGGCTGAGGGAAGCTCTAAAATCATTTTAATGTCATTATTTCATAATGGATTTAATGTTTGAAACAAATTATCCAACAGAAACTGAACTGACCCCAAAAAGCACTAATCGCTCAGCACTAGCGTGTGATCCTGTCTTTTGACGCACTGAAATTCATTCTTCAGTCTGATGGTATGATTGCAAAACATTCCATTTCCTTGTATTGCAAAGGACAAAAGAATCCATTGACTTGGCGGTTTGAGTGCCTGGGCTGAAAGAACATTTTGTACCAGCCTCTGTTATTATTTATTTATACGTTGTTCTCATGTGAGGAAACATTGCAATATTGTCGCGATCAAGCTAAGTTTCATGGTACAATCCAATTGAATATCCTGCCAGTTTTCAGAAGGTATCCCAACCGGTCTTGTTTGAGGCAGGCTGTTTCTGTTAGGACTAGAGCCCTGTTGCTGCTGGCTCCCTCTTCTGACAGTAGCCCAGTAGCTCCTCCCCCTGTTATCAACCGCTCTGGTGGGATGCTTTATCATCCAGATTTACATCTCCTCAGTTATGACATTTACACATGCTCACTGCTTAGATAAGACAGCACTGCTGCTTGCTATGTCATCTCCTTGGCACAAAAGGCCTAGAAGCTACACTGCCTTACACCCCTTATCAGATAATCATACTTTAAGTTTAATATTCTTAGACGCTTCTGGATATAATTTGGCCCGACGTCCAATCTGATGTATTGGATTACCATCAAGGGACCTGTAACTGAGAGAATCCAGGATGTTCCTACTTAGCACTACCCACATTGGATTGATCTCTGCAGGCTTTTCCGGGCCTACAGCGCAGGTTTTGAAGCACAATAGAGAACGGGTGTGCTACTGTCACAATGTTTTCAATGGCATATTCTGAGCCTAGAGGAATTTTTTGAAAGAGTGTGGTTAGAAATAGGTCAAGAGCGTAGGGGCATGTGAGCAAGACATTCGCCATGCTACACTCCTCCTCATCCAGTGTTCTCCTTGGCTCTGTATAGGCTAAATATTCACCAGAGTAAAAAAAAACTCAATTCCGTGTTCTTGAGAAGGTCAATTCTGTGCTCTGTGCTGGTCTATCAGAAGTAAGGTAAGTGTACCTATAAAGGCATCAGCATGCTTCAGTTCGGCTGTCGCCTAGCATGCTGACGAACCAAACAAGTGTGCTTGCATACTCCCTTTGTTATGGGTGCTGGGATAAAAAGGGATCCAAGAGCAGATTAGCAGATAACTCAACTCAATTTATTGTCCAAAAAGCAAAGAAAAGAAACAAAACACAAATATAAATTGCGAATGGCAGGACAAAACCGGGTGAGCAAGCCGAAACAGGATTGAGTACAGGGACTGGGCAAATCAGAAGGAAAAAACATGATTAAATAAACAGACAGGGAATGTAAGCCAGGCACAACTAGATCAAGACTGGTTTTAGGACAGTAGTGAAATGGACAGTAACCAAGACACACTGACAGAGAAGCAAAGAAAGAGAGAAGCATAAGTAGTGGAGAAAATCAATGCAAAATGGGAGACAGGTGTGTGTGTAAGGAGAGCACGAGCACTGATTAGAATGAGGTGCAGCTGTGATGGCAGAGTGAGTGAAACTGACAATAAAGACACAAAACAAACACAACAGAAAGGCTGATGATCAAACCAGAGTCCTGACACCCTTAAAAGACCTTCACTTGAAAAACTGAAAAAAAGCGACAATAGTACTGTTTGTCCATTTTGAGACGCCGTAGACAGTATACACTTCCTCAAAATAGTCAGAATTAATCTAAGATAACTCAGGAAATCTGTCATTCATTTTTACGTTTTTTTGCAGAGATCTTAATCGCGCAATTTTACATCTAACTAAGATGTTTGGTGCAGTATTTCTCAATGAAAAAATGTGCATGAAAACGAGTCATCTCTTGTTGAATGACAACAAAGACTTTATTGAAGAATCCCTACTGTTGACCAACCACCGATGAAGGAGCGTAGACTTCGGCCACCGACTTCGACTCATTTGTGTACCTGAACAGCCTAAAAAAAATCTTACCAAAGCTAACAAAAACGTCACAAAATGTTGTCATAATATGCACAAACTCTGTCAAACTGTTTCGGTTGGGAAACATGAAGACGCCTTTAAGCCCACCAAAATCAACATTTTGACTTTTCTAACATATACTGCCCAAATTAATGTAATACATTTTTTATACATTTTTATTCAAGAGCACATAAAGAACATGTACCATACATACACAACATATATTTGCTGTGTTTAGAAAGGAGCATAATTACATTCACATGTTAAGGGTACATTTTGGCTGTATAGAGCAAAGAATACAATTTGGATAAAGTCACAGAAAAACAAACAAAAAAATTGAAATGACCGAATAAGACCAGTACGATCTGGAACTCTGACCAGACACCTTCATACCTACAGTTGAAGTTGGAAGTTTACATACACTTAGGTTGAAGTCATTCAAACTCATTTTTCAACCACTCCACAGATTTCATGTTAACAAACTATAGTTTTGGCAAGTCGGTTAGGACATCTACTTTATGCAAATCTTCCAGCAATTGTTTACAGACAGATTATTTCACTTATAATTCACTATATCACAATTCCAGTGGGTCAGAAGTGTACATACACTAAGTTGACTATGCCTTTAAACAGCTTGGAAAATTCCAGGAAATAATGTCATGGCTTTAGAAGCTTCTGATAGGCTTATTGACATAATTTGAGTCAATTGGAGGTGTACCTCTGGATGTATTTCAAGGCCTACCTTCAAAATCAGTGCCTCTTTGCTGGACATCATTGAAAAATTTAAAGAAATCAGAAAAATAATTGTAGACCTCCACAAGTCTAGTTCATCCTTGGGAGCAATTTCCAAACGCCTGAAGGTATCACATTCATCTGTACAAACAATAGTACGCAAGTATAAACACCATGGGACCACACAGCCGTCATACCACTCAGGAAGGAGACGTGTTCTGTCTCCTAGAGATGAACGTACTTTAGTGCGAAAAGTGCAAATCAATCCCAGAACAACGGCAAAGGACCTTGTGAAGATGCTGGAGGAAACCTGTACAAAAGTATCTATATCCACAGTAAAACGAGTCCTATATCGACATAACCTGAAAGGCCGCTCAGCAAGGAAGCAGCCACTGCTCCAAAACCGCCATTAAAAAAGCCAGACTGCACATGGGGACAAAGATTGTACTTTTTTGAGAAATGTCCTCTGGTCTGATGAAACAAAAATAGAACTGTTTGGCCATAATGACCATTGTTATGTTTGGAGGAAGAAGGGGGAGGCTTGCAAGCCGAAGAACACCATCCCAACCGTGAAGCATGGGGGTGGCAGCATCATGTTGTGGGGGTGCTTTGCTGCAGGAGGAACTGGTGCACTTCACAAAATGGCATCATGAGGAAGGAAAATTATGTGGATATATTGAAGCAACATCTCAAGACATCAGTCAGGAAGTTAAAGCTTGGTCGCAAATGGGTCTTCCAAATGGACAATGACCCCAAGCACTACTTCCAAAGTTGTGGCAAAATGGATTAAGGACAACAAAGTCAAGGTATTGGAGTGGCCATCACAAAGCCCTGACCTCAATCCTATAGAACATTTGTGGGCAGAACTGAAAAAGCCTTTGCGAGCAAGGAGGCCTACAAACCTGACTCAGTTACACCAGTTCTGTCAGGAGGAATGGGCCAAAATTTACCCAACTTATTTTGTGGGAAGCTTGTGGAAGGCTACCCGAAACGTTTGACCCAAGTTAAACAATTTTAAAGGCAATACTACCAAATACTAATTGAGTGTATGTAAACTTCTGACCCACTGGGAATGTGATGAAATAAATAAAAGCTCAAATAAATCATTCTCTCTACTAATATTCTGACATTTCACATTCTTAAAATAGTGGTGATCCTAACTGACCTAAGACAGGGATTTTTTGCTAGGATTAAATGTCAGGAATTGTTTAAATGTATTTGGTGAAGGTGTATGTAAACTTCCGACTTCAACTGTATATGCTGTCTATGTTGCAAGATTGATGTAATTCTCTCCATGTCAGTAATTTCCCAGCATAGACCTAACCACATAACTTTTGAGGGTGCATCTTCATTTTTCCAGCATTTTGTTACACATTTCCTTGCTGCTGCTAAGAGATATTATACCAATTTAAGTGGAGAGGATTGGAGTGTATTCACAGGAACAATATCTAGGAAGAGATGACATGGGTTTGGTTGAATAATAATACCTCTGATGTCCTGTATAACATGGAGAATTTCAGACCAAAAAGACTGGATTTTCGGACATTGCCAAAATATATGTGATAAAGTACCTATTTGTCCACACTGCCTCCAACACGTAGCGGATATTGCTTTTAAAATGTTATTACGTTTATCAGAGCTCATAAAAAAACGTGGTGTCTTGAATTGAAACTCCCTTGTTCGGTTACACGTAGTGGCTTCTCTGATATCTGTGATCGGGAGTCCCATAGGGCGACGTTAGGGGAGGCCAGGGTAGGCCGTCATTGTAAAAAACAGACTTGCCTAGTTAAAGGTAAAATAACATTTAAAAAAACATCATCTGCATATAGAGATATCTTGTATTAATTTGGCCCCGCCTGCAGACCATTAATGTTTATGGTACTTCGTATAGCTTCCGCCAGAGATTCAATAATAATAATAATGATGGCAAATGACAGTGGCGAGAGACTGATTTCCTCGTTGTAGCGAAAAGGAATGCGACATATTCCCATTTGTTCTAACAGATGATTTTGAACTTGAATATATAAACTCTATCCATTTCAAAAAGCGCTCCCCAAAACCAAACTTCTTTAACGTTGCTAAATGAAAGACCCAGTCGACGGGGTCAAATGCCACTTCAGCATCGAGAGATAGTATAACTGTTTGTTTGAGTTGGGTCTTAGTCATTTATATATTTAGAAGTTGTCTTATAATAGAGGTTAAGTGATGTCCTTTAATGAACACGGTTTGATTCATTTTGTTACTACCTCCTCAATAATGTTTGTTAAAATCTTAGTAAGGATTTTAGAGTCACAATTTAGTAAACTTACTGGTCTGTGGGAACCACAGTCTAGTAGTGGGTCCTTACCTGGCTTCTTTAACAGGGTGATGGTTGCTTCACACCAAGTATCTGGGTATTTATTGCGCTCTATAACCTCATGAAGAACCCCTCTGATCAGCGGTCTTAGTTATTTACTGAAAGTTTTATAGAACTCACAGGGGAACCCATCGGGACCCGGACACTTCCCATTTTGAATGCTTGTGATGGCTGCTTCTATCTCAGTAATGCTGGCGTCTATCATTTCCTTATCTTCACTCGATACCAGAACTATCGTGTGAAGATAAGGAACATTTGTAAGAAAGTTCTCTGGAGAGGAAACATCTTTAGGTTTCTTATATAGGGGGTCTCATTAGTACTCAGCAAATGTCTTGTTTATTTCTTTGGGACAAGAAGTAACTTTGCCCTGCACAGTTCTGATATCGGGTACATCGTCCAGCTGTATCCTTTTTAAGTTGCAGTGCAAGAAGCATCCCTGGTTTGTCTCCCTGAGGATAGTATTCATTTCGGGCAAATCGTTTAGAACCCTCTGCATTATAAGTAAGAAGCGTATTAAGCTCCCCTTTCACTGCAGTCAACTGAATTAGAGTCCCCATCCCCTTGTTTCTCCCCTAATTGGGAGATTTCTCTCTCAATCTTCTCTTGTTTTTGTATACGTACTTTTTTGAGCAGAGGTGAATAGGCTATGATTTGACCTCTAAGATAAGCCTCAACACTCTCCCATAAAAGGCTTGGGCAGATACCTTCTGTTGAGTTAAATTCTAAAAACGTTGTAAGTTCAGCTTGAATAACCTTTTTGAAATAGCCTCCACCTGTATGTATCACGTATGTATCACGTTGTCAATCTTCTAACTTTAGTTTTAGGGATACCGGACTATGATCCGAGGTGATGTTATTAGTAATATAGTTTTCTACCTGATGAGCTAAGGTCTGAGTGATAAGAAAAAAGTATATCCTAGAGTAAGTGCCATGAGGATTTGAAAATAAAGTATAATCTTTTGTTGTTGGGTTTAACTTTCTCCAAATACAAATAAACCCCTGTTCTTCACAGTGAAATTGAACTGCTCTAGACATTTTTAATATGCAACGGGAATGGGTAACCAATATACAAAAACCATTTATTTTTGAGGAGGAGTGAGAGGAGAAAAAAGTCTGACCTACCCATTCCCGTTTAAGATTTTTGCGGGTCTCCTGGAGGAGGGCAACGTCACAGTCCATTTGTTTGAGCTGTGTCAATATTTTTTCCCGTTTTAATCACGTGTTTTAAGCCCTTCATGTTACAAATCAAAATGTTAAGTGATTTCATTGTCAGTAAAAAGTGTCAATATAAAACGCTACTTGATTAGAATTTACCTTTCCCTTGTACCCATAACTGCTGACAGAAATGCTCCTTTGGTTTTCATTTCAATACAAAACACACACAGAAACAACAAGAACATCAACACTAAAATAAGTGTCTCCACTAGAACGAAGGGAGCCTGAACAGTGAAATTAAAAGTAGAACACATATTCCTGGGTGGCAGATCTTGGTGGTGTGGTGTTCTTTAAACAAGGGAGGTTCCTCACAAGACCCAGTAGCGGAGAAAGTGATATTTCGGCCTATTTTATAGTCAATCTGACCTAATATTTATCACTAGACAATTTCACTTCAGTGTGAAAAAAGGGGAGGAGCCCATAAACAAACCAGCATGGATGAGACATTCCCTGCACTCCGTTATAAACTGAAATATAGCCCCATAGCCTATTAAATGTTTTCCAAACTCAAATAATATTGGGCTATAAGAAAACAGAACGCAAAAAATGAATACAAAAATATCATATGCAGGCAGACATAGTAACTGTCTCTCGTTCCAAAGCAAGCTGTCATAAACAGTAAGGGTTAAATGCTGGAAATGAAATGTAATCCAAAAGCATTGTCTAAATCAATAAAGTATCAGAACATTTTAGGCTAATATTTGCAGTAAATTCCCCTTGGGTAGCCATATGTAATTGCCATAAAACGTAAAAAATAAATAATCTTTACTCTATAGCCTACTAAAAGAGAAAGTGGGTATGAGGAAAGCAGGCTATTCTGTTTGTTCCAGATGTATCATCCTGACAAACTGTAGGTCAAAGATTTGATTAATTAGTCCAGCAATAAGGTCCCAATTATGAGCATAAATCCAGGTAGTTTCAAGTCCTTAAGAAGAAGGGGTCGCTTCAGTAGTCAATGTGGACTGGACAATGTTCCAGGGTAGAATTAGGCTACTTCTTGGGCCTTGAGTCCTTCTGTCTCTTACTCCTTCTGGGTCCTACAATTTGCCACATAGTCTGCATATTTTTTCAGACCCTGTCCTCGGAATCAAAGATGTCGGTCTTGCTCTCATGGGTGAGTATGTGACGTTTTTGGCTGCCAATTCTCTCTTGATCCCGTCATAATCTTTTCTCTTGCGATTACCGTTGTAGAATAGTACTCCCTTGGTTCTCATCAGCTGCATTATCTCCACGATGATAGCGCTGGGCCTGGTAAATCTGACCCCATAAATGTGAATATTATTACGACGTGAAAAGTTTTCCAACAAGTCTCCCTTCTTTTTCAATTCCTCTACCTGGCCCATCAGGTAATTAATGGCCTGGTCTTGTTGTATTAGATTTTCGTCATGTTCCTAATTTTTCTTTTCAAGGTGGGTCATTTCTCTAGAGTATCCTTCATGCCTTTGATAGGGGTTTGCATTTTGCTGGGTGAGGTGGCTGTTTCTCGTCAAAATAGCTTCAGTTCTGCCACGAGAGATAAACCTCCGCCGTCTCTGTTTCGGCTGTGAACATAGCGGAGTATCTTCTCTTTGATACTTCTCCTTAGATAGATAGATTGATGGATGGATAGATAGATAGATAGATAGATAGATAGATAGATAGATAGATAGATAGATAGATAGATAGATAGATAGATAGATAGATAGATAGATAGATAGATAGATAGATAGATAGATAGATAGATAGATAGATAGATAGATAGATAGATAGATAGATAGATAGATAGATAGATAGATAGATAGATAGATACTCCTTACTCATTGCCAGTCCAATTTAGATGGTAAAATATGTACACTACCGGTCAAAAGTTTTAGAACACCTACTCATTCAAGGGTTTTTCTTTATTTTTACTATTTTATACATTGTACAATAATAGTGAAGACATCAAAACTATGAAATAACACAATCATGTAGTAATCGTGAATATATCACTTATCTGAAAAGGTACAAAAAATATCAGAGGGTAGCCTTAACACTAAAGTTTTTTGCAGCTTTGAAATTGGCCACTATGGGAACTAAGACATAACTATGAGTAACTTGATAATAAAACTTCAGATTGGCTTAGAATAAAAACTGTTATGGATATAACAACCAGATGAATTGGTTAAAACATTAAACAAACAGCAGAAAATTATGTTTTTCTTATAATAATAGGTACACTTACCCTAAAGCAGTGTTTCTACTTGCCTCAAAGCTCCTCTGACATTCACTGTGATATTCTCGTGAAAGTCTCATTCTTAATCCACTCTTCTCCTCTGCTAAGTATTCACCAGGGTAAAAAATACCCTAAATTCCGTGCTCTTGAAGGTCAGCATCACACTTTGTGGCCTTGCTGCTCTGTGCTCTGGCTGGTCTATCAGAAGTAAAGCCGTTTCTGCTTGCCTCAAAGCTCCGCTGTAGTGCTGGCATTGACATTGGTGCTTAATTGATGATTATGTGCAGATACTGGAACTACTGTTTTGGGTCTGCTCTGTCCTTAATAAGAGAATGCTGACGTTAAGATCGGTTTGAAAGGCTTTGCTTCCTCAATAGTCCAAGGTGGTTTGCCAATCTTTTATTAAGAGGCTTTTGGGGAGGGGAAGGGCTGTGAAATGAATGCCTTTCATATATTACAAGGGTTTCTGAAATATTGTTTTGAAAGCTCCCCACCATAATGAAATAGGCGACCTCAAAATGTCTGACGGGTGTTTTTCACTAGTATGAAGTTTGAATAGGCTGCTATGGGCTCCCTGCATTTCTCTCACTGCAACACACGTAGGCCTACCTTGTTATAAACATCCTTTCAAATCACAGACTGGTAAAAATACAGTACACACTGTCTCTTTACTGTTTGTAGAACAAGAGAGTATGAGTATGAAATAGTGGGAAACCAGGAACTGCTATGTGTGTGTGTGGTGTGTGTCCGGTTACAACTGTGTGTACTAGCCTAAGCAACTCTGTGTTTGTTTTCCAGAAGATGCTCAAGCTGTGGCTGAGGTGCTGCCACCACTGAGGCATCGTCAGTGTGCTAACGGAGCAAGCAGAGCAGTCCTGACCTGGCAATACACGAATGGCCCAGGGAAGCCACCAGATTGACATTCAGGTTTTGCACGACCTGCGCCAGAAGTTCCCTGAAGTTCCAGAGGGTGTTGTGTCCCAGTGTGTTCTGCAGGTGAGTCTGGTGTCTCCTTATTTTCAATCCATTAGTTTAGTCAAAAGTTTGGACAAACCTACTCATTCCAGGGGTTTTCTTTATTTTATGTTTTACTATTTTCTACATTCTACAATAATAGTGAAGACATCAAAATGATCAAATAACACATATGGAATCATGTAGTAACCAAAAAAGTGTTAAACAAATAACATTTGAGATTCTTCAAAGTAGCCATCCTTTGCCTTGATGACAGCTTTGCACACTCTTGGCATTTTCTCAACCAGCTTCATGAGGTAGTCACCTGGAATGCATTTCAATTAACTGGTGTGCCTTGTTAATTTGTGGAATTTGTTTATTTCTTACTGCTTTTGAGCCAATCAGTTGTGTTGTGACAAGGTAGGGGTGGTATACAGAAGATCGCCCTATTTGGTAAAAGACCAAATCCATATTAGGGCAAGAACAGCTCAAATAAGCAAAGAGAAATGACAGTCCATCATTACTTTAAGACATGAAGATCAGCCAATCCAGAACATTTCAAGAACTTTGAAAGTTTCTTCAAGTGCAGTCGCAAAAACCACCAAGCGCTATGATAAAACAGCCTCTCATGAGGACCACCCCAGGAAAGGAAGACCCAGAATTACCTCTGCTGCAGAGGATAAGTTCATTAGAGTTAACAGCCTCAGAAATTGCAGCCCAAATAAATTCTTCACAGAGTTCAAGTAACAGACACATCTCAACATCAACTGTTCAGAGGAGACTGCATGAATCAGGCCTTCATGGTCGAATTGCTGCAAAGAATCCACTACTTAAGGACACCAATAAGAAGATGAGACTTGCTTGGGCCAACAAACACGAGCAATGGACATTAGATCGGTGGAAATCTGTCCAAATTTGAGATTTTTGGTTCCAACCGCCGTGTCTTTGTGAGACGCAGAGTAGGTGAACGAATGATCTCTGCGTGTGTGGTTCCCACCATGAAGCATGGAGGTGTGATGGTGCTTTGCTGGTGACACTGTATGTGATTTATTTAGAATTCAAGGCACACTTAACCAGCATGGCTACCACAGCATAATATATATTTTGATTTGAACACTTTTTTGGGTTACTACATGATTCATATGTGTTATTTCATAGTTTTGATGTCTTCACTATTATTCTACAATGTATAAAATAGTTAAAATAAAGAAAACCCCTTTTTTTTTTTTTTTTTTCCACCTTTATTTAACCAGGTAGGTCAGTTGAGAACAAGTTCTCATTTGCAACTGCGACCTGGCCAAGACAAAGCAAAGCAGTGTGACAAATAACAACACAGAGTTACACATTAAACAAACAGTCAAAAACACAATATAAAAATCTATATACAGAGTGCAAAATGTAGTGCAAAAATGCAGTAAGGTTAAGAGGTAGAACAATAAATAGAAATAAATTACAGAATTATCATCATTAACACAGGAATGAAGGATGTGCAGATTATGATGTGCAAATAGAGGTACTGGTGTGCAAGATTAGTGAAAATAAACAAAAAATAAATATGGGGATGAGGTAGTAGTGTGGGCTATTTACAGAAGGGCTATATACAGGTGCAGTGATCGATAAGCAGCTTTGATAACTGATGCTTAAAGTTATTGAGGGAGATAGGAACCTCTAGCTTCAATGATTTTTGCAATTCGTTCCAGTCATTGGCAGCAGCGAACTGGAAGGAATGGCGGCCAAAGGAGGTGTTGGCTTTGGGGGTGACCAGTGAGATATACCTGCTGGAGCGCATGCTACGGGTGGGTGTTGCTATAGTGACCAGTGAGCTGAGATAGGGCGGGGATTTACCTAATAAAGACTTATAGATGACCTGGAGCCAGTGGGTTTGGCGACGAATATATAATGAAGGCCAGCCAACGAGAGCATACAGGTCGCAGTGGTGGGTAGTGTATGGGGCTTTGGTGACAAAACGGATGGCACTGTGATAGACTACATCCAATTTGCTAAGTAGAGTGTTGGAGGCTAGTTTGTAAATGACATCACCAAAATCAAGGATCGGTAGGATAGTCAGTTTTACAAGGGCATGTTTGGCAGCATGAGTGAAGGAGGCTTTGTTGCGGAATAGAAAGCCAATTCTGGATTTAATTTTGGATTGGAGATGGTTGATGTGAGTCTGGAAGTTGAGTTTATAGTCTAACCAGATGCCTAGGTATTTGTAGGTGTCCACGTATTCTAATTCTGACCCGTCGAGAGTAGTGATGATAGTCCGGTGGGCGGGTGCTGGCAGCGTACGATAGAAAAGCATGCACTTAGTTTTACTAGCGTTTAAGAGCAGTTGGAGGCCACGGAAGGAGTGTTGTATGGCATTGAAGCTTGATTGAAAGTTAGTAAACACAGTATCCAAGGAGGGGCCAGATGTATACAGAATGGTGTCGTCTGCGTAGAGATGGATCAGAGAGTCACCAGCAGCAAGAGCGACATCGTTGATGTATATAGAGAAAAGGGTTGGCCCAAGAATTGAACCCTGTGGCACCCCCATAGAGACTGCCAGATGATCGGACAATAGTCCCTCCGATTTGACACACTGAACTCTGTCTGCAAAGTAGTTAGAGAACCAGGCAAGGCAGTCACTTGAGAAACCAAGGCTGTTGAGTCTGCCAATAAGAATGCGGTGATTGACAGAGTCGAAAGCCTTGGCCAGGTCGATGAAAACGGCTGCACAGTACTGTCTTTTATCGATGGCGGTTATGATATCGTTCAGTACCTTGAGCGTAGCTGAGGTGCACCCATGACCAGCTCGGAAACCAGATTGCATAACAGAGAAGGTACGGTGGGATTCGAAGTGGTCAGTTATCTGTTTGTTAACTTGGCTTTCGAAAACTTTAGAAAGGCAGGGCAGGATGGATATTGGTCTATAACAGTTTGGGTCTAGAGTGTCTCCTCCTTTGAAGAGGGGGATGACCGCGGCAGCTTTCCAATCTCTAGGGATCTCAGACGATACGAAAGAGAGGTTGAACAGGCTAGTGATAGGTGTTGCAACAATTTTGGCTGATAATTTCAAAAAGAGAGGATCCAGATGATCTAGCCCAGCAGATTTGTAGGGGTCCAGACTTAGCAGCTCTTTCAGAACATCAGCCTTCTGGATTTGGGTGAAGGAGAAGCGGGGGGGGCTTGGGCAAGTAGCTTCCGGGGGTGCAGAGCTGTTGGCCGGGGTAGGGGTAGCCAGGTGGAAAGCATGGCCAGCCGTTGCAAAATGCTTATTGAAATTTTCGATAATCAAGGATTTATCGGAGGTAACAGTGTTTCCAAGCCTCAATGCAGTGGGCAACTGGGAGGAGGTGCTCTTATTCTCCATGGACTTTACAGTGTCCCAGAACTTTTTGGAGTTAGTACTACAGGAAGCAAATTTCTGTTTGAAAAAGCTGGCCTTTGCTTTTCTAACTGACTGTGTGTACTTGTTCCTGACTTCCCTGAATAGCTGCATATCGCGGGGGCTATTCGATGCTAATGCAGTGCGCCACAGGATGTTTTTGTGTTGGTCTAGTGCAGACAAGTCTGGGGTGAACCAAGGGCTATATCTATTCTTAGTTCTACGTTTTTTGAAAGGGGCATGCTTATTTAGGATGGTGAGGAAAGCACTTTTAAAGAACAACCAAGCGTCCTCTACTGACGGGATGAGGTCAATATCCTTCCAGGATACCTGGGCCAGATCGAATAGAAAGGCCTGCTCGCAAAAGTGTTTTAGGGAGCGTTTGACAGTGATAAGGGGTGGTCGTTTGACCGCTGACCCATTGCGAACACAGGCGATGAGGCAGTGATCGCTGAGATCCTGGTTGAAAACAGAGGAGGTGTATTTGGAGGGCAGGTTAGTCAGGATGATATCAATAATGGTACCCATGTTTACAGATTTTGGGTTGTACCTGGTGGGTTCCTTGATAATTTGTGTGAGATTGAGGGCATCTATCTTAGATTGAAGGACAGTCGGGGTGTTAAGCATATCCCAGTTTAAGTCACCTAACAATACAAACTCTGAAGATAGATGGGGGGCAATCAATTCACATATGGAGTCCAGGGCACAGCTGGGGGCTGGGGGGGGTCTGTAACAGGCGGCAACAGTGAGAGACTTATTTCTGGAAAGGTGGATTTTTAAGAGAAGAAGCTCAAACTGTTTGGGCACAGACCTGGACAGTATGACAGAACTCTGCAGGTTATCTCTGCAGTAGATTGCAACTCCGCCACCTTTGGCAGTTCTATCTTGACGGGAAATGTTGTAGTTGGGGATGGAAATTTCCGAATTATTGGTGGCCTTCCTAAGCCAGGATTCAGACACAGCTAGGACATCCGGGTTGGCGGAGTGTGCTAATGCAGTGAATAAATCAAACTTAGGGAGGAGGCTTCTAATGTTAACATGCATGAAACCAAGGCTTTTACGGTTACAGAAATCAACAAATGAGAGCGCCTGGGGAATAGGTGTAGTACTGGGGGTTACAGGACCTGGGTTTACCTCTACATCACCAGAGGAACAGAGGAGTAATAGAATCAATATTCGACTAAAGGCTTTAAGAACAGGACGTCTAGTACGTTGGGTACATAGAATAAAAGGAGCAGATTTCTGGGCGTGGTGGAATAGGTTGAGGGCATAATGTAAAGACAAGGGTATAATAGGATGTGAATTCAGTGGAGGTAAACCTAGGCGTTGGGTAATGAAGAGAGAGGTTGCATCTCTGGAGACACCAGTTAAGCCAGGTGAAGTCTCCGCATGTGTGGGGGGAGGGACAAAGGAGCTATCAGAGGCCAGTTGAGCAGGACTGGGGGCTCTACAGTGAAATAAAACAATAATAGCTAGCCTGAACAGCAAAAGACAAGGCATATTGAAATAAGAAAGGGGCAAAAAATAAAAAATAAATGAAAAATAAAAATAAAATGACCGTTAAATTAAGAGGGCTATGACAACTACGGGTAATGGCAATGAATGGACAAAGAGGGTCAGTTAGAAAGAGTGATGTACTACACACAGGACCTGAGGCCTGATAGTTAAACAGAACGAAATACCGTATAACCAAACAGTCCTGCAGGCATCAGCTGTGGAGCTGAGCAATCATAGGATCCGATGAAGTAGCAAAGAGGCGAGCCGGGGAATCAGTTCAATGGGCGCTGCACTCGGTGAGCGAGGAGGCAGAGCGTTCAGTGTTAGCAGGCCGGAGCTAGCAGGCTGGGCTAGCAGGCTGGGTTAGCAGGCCGGAGCTAGCAGGCCGGAGCTAGCAGATGGGTCTTCGGCGACGTCGCAGAGGAGAACCCTGTTGATACCACGTCGGACAATTACGTCGGCAGACCAGTCGCGGTGGCTCGGTGGGGCTCCGTATCGACAGTAGAAGGTCCAGGTAGGTTGATAAGGTACTGCCCGGGAGAGTAGCTAGCACACGTCGGATGTCCGGGAGATGAGCCTAGCTCACGCTAGCATTGGTAGCATGTACACAATGGAGCTTAGCTATAAACGTCGGTCACTCGAAATGCAGCTAGCTAGCTGTGATGAGCCGGTGTGGTGGTCCTGTTATTTCAGTGGAAATCCGGTGAAGTGGAAGGGGACGCAGTCCGATAAGCGCTGGGTTGGTAGCGCGCTGAGCAGACTGGCCAATATTGTCCGAACTGAAAGCTAGCTGAACAGCCAGAGCGGTGGTGATGACCGCTAGCAGTGGTTAGCAATGGCTAGTTAGCAAGCTAGCTAGCAGGCTAACTTTTGACTGCGGTTCGGTTAAATAATGGAAAAAGCACGGATATTTGATCCGATATTTGATCCGTTTCACGTTGGGTAAGGTGGCTTGCAGGAGGGGTAAATCGGGAACAAATAAAAATGTATGAAAAGACAAATTACAAACTTGACACGGGAGATGAGACGGGACAAACAAAAAACAAGTCTACACTGTTACGCCATCTTGGAACACAATCTTGGAACACCCTTAAATGAGTAGGTGTGTCCACACTTTTGACTTATACTGTATATATTGTAACACAAGTTTTAATCAGTTCTCATCACAAATGACTTGATTTGAACCTTCTCTTTTCCTCAGAATAACAACAATTTGGACGCCTGTTGTGAGTACCTGTCTCAGGTAAGCCCAGGCTACTTGTACAGCAAAGGAGGCAACCTCAACTACACCGACGACCCCAGATTCATCAGGTTCCGGAATCCCATGACCCAGCTGAACCTGGGCCTGCAGTCTCAGTCTCAGAATGTGCATGCGACTCCGGGAAGAGACGGCCTGAGGATGAACGGCAGCAGGACACTGTCCCACAGCCTGAGCCTGAGCGACGGGCCCCTCCAGACAGGACAGCCCCCGAACAGCGACTTCTTCCAGCAGGAGCCCCAGTCAGCCCCGGTGCAGGTGCCCTCCAGCCTCAATGTGTTTGGCGTGATGGAGCCCACGCGCAAGACCCAGCCGCCCCAGCACCTGGGACTCTACCAGCTGGGGGGGAAAGGACAGTCCATGGGCCAAAGTGGCCAGCAGATGCCCCGTTTCAACCCCATCACCGTCACCCTGGCCCCCAATATCCAGACGGGTCGCAACACCCCCACCTCTTTGCACATACACGGCGGGCCCCATACACAGTCCGGCCTGAGCAGTCCACAGGGTAACTCTATCTACATAAGGCCTTACGTGACCCAGCCTGGCGGTACGACCCGACAAAGCCAGCAGCAGCTTCAGCAGCAGGTAGGCAGGGCCCAGTACAGCCCCACCTCCCAGCCCCAGCAGCAGATTTACCAGATCTCCCATCCCACCTCACAGCCTGGCTCCTGGACAGGCCCCTCTTCCCAGCAGCACCAGCACGGCTCCTCACATACCTCACAGCACCAGTCACAGGGCCACCAGACGTCCCATGTCTACATGCCCATCAGCTCCCCCACCAACCCACAGGCCCCCTCCTCTATCCTCCAGGCCCCCTCTGGAAGTCAGGGCTCCTCTTCTGGTGCCTCCTCCTCTGGCATGTCCTCCTTCAGCCAGTACAACATCCAGAACATCTCCACAGGACCGCGCAAGAACCAGATAGAGATCAAACTTGAATCTCCTCAGAGGAGCAACTCCACCACGACCACAGCCATGCTGCGCACCAGCAGCGGCCCCCGCTCAAACTCCTCCACCTCCTCCTCCTGCCCTTCATCTTCCTCCTCTGTCGGGGCAGCCCCTGGCCCAACCACCACCCCCCTATCCATCGGAGGCCCAGGTCTGAGCCGCAGCCAGCCCACTGTTTACATCTCTGCCAGCCCGCCAACGGTTGCTGCTACCATCCCCTCTGACGAGGCCATCATTACCCCATCCGGCTCTCGCTCCCAGCCCAAGTTTTACATTACTGCTAATAATGATGACGGTGGGGGCAGAAACCCTCCAACCGTCTACATCTCTGCTCAACCACCTCCGCACGGGTCCCAGGGGCCCCGGAATATGGGGGGCCAGGTGAGCATGGGCCCGGCCTACATCCACCACCACCCACCCAAGTCCCGCGCGTCTATAGGAGGGGCAGGCACGGCCACCTCGCCCCGAGTGGTGGTCACCCAGCCCAACACCAAGTACACTTTCAAAATCACTGTGTCGCCCAACAAGCCCCCAGCGGTGTCCCCCGGCGTCGTGTCTCCTACCTTTGAGGCTACCAACCTCCTCAGTCTCCCCTCGGACCACCATTTTGTGGAGCCGGACCCACATCATCTTTCAGACCCACTGTCTGTACATAGGGAGAGGCCCAGCGAGCCACGCAGACTCAGCATGGGCTCAGACGACGCAGCATACACACAAGGTGAGACCAGATTAGGGTTACTAAACTCTCTCATCTGTTCATTGCTTTGCATTGTCGACGTCTATGGAAGTATATAAACACACCAGGATACAGTATATTGTGCAATTCTTAGGTTGAACTATGGTATCCCTCAGTCACATGAAGATCAAGTTGTGCAACAAAAATCTAGTGGCCAAAGAGATATAACATCCACTTACAAAGTATAATGGTTGAAAGAGGCTGCAGGAACTTTTAAGAGAGTAACTTGCCCCCATAACAATAAGGAATAATATAAATGTTTGTCCACCAGTAGTAAATGCTTTTTCCACTGCATTCTGCCAAGAAAGTAATTTGACTATTGAGTATCGTTTATGCCTGGTATTAACTTGGATTTCCATATGATGACACTAATGCATTTTTAAAGCCAAATTGTGTAGACACTGGTCTCATTAAAAAGCTATTGGTATTAAAACCCTGCTTCATCTAAGCCTGATTTGAGGGAGTAGATACATTCTTAAAGGTGACTCGCATGGAGAGGGGTATGATTGCAGCATGAGTCGGCTGCAATAATGCTGGATTTACGCTGACAGCCCTTTTGACTGTGGCAGTGTGAGTCAAATGTGTTGGAGTGCAGTGTTTCCTTTTTTGGACTTTTGACTGGATTACGTGTGAGTCAGTGCCTGTGGCCCTCGCTAGGCGTTCACTCATGCTGCTGTGACTACCGTGGGGCTTCTCTTCTCTCTCCACGGCCCTGAGCCTGGGTCTTCTGCTCCTTATCTCTCACTGCAGGCAGCCCTCTCCATGCATTCCTCTCTGGCTCACATGACGTTCCCAGTTTGGCTTGGTATTGTGTTTGTTGTTTACTTTGATATTTCTGTGTATTGGGGTGGGGTGGGGGGGTAGTAGTTCTTGAGGTGAAAGGTTTATGACATGTAGGTCTAGACTGTCACTGTATGTTACAATTAGAAATGCAGGGACAGCTCATTTTCACATATTATGTAGCATTTTATGAATGCGTAATAAGACAATATAACACGTGTTATGAAGCATTAGAAGCATTGTTTTTCCCAGGATCAATGTTGACTCCCCCAAAAGCCCTTTCTGAAGTAGGCCATGAAATGAAGAATGATTATGCAACTGTATTATTTTGACTCAGCCCACTGCAAAGCTATAGCTATAGCGGTGTTTCAAACACACCATAAGCCTGTACTGTAACTTTGGTTGTCAAACTGGCCTTTCAGCTATCAGAGACTGTTTAAGCCAGGGCTCTCCAACCCTGTTCCTGTAGAGCTACCGTCCTGTAGGTTTACACTCCAACCCTAATCTAGAACACCTGATTCTATTAATTAGCTGGTTAATAAGCTGAATCAGGTTAGTTACAACTGGGGTTGGAGTGAAAACTCAACATGTACTGCACTGACACAAATGACTGATGATTGGTTTAAATACATTAATAAGAAGAAGATTGTGGGAGCTGTACTGCTAGATGTCAGTGCAGCCTTTGATATTATTGACCATAACCTGTCGTGGATTCAGAGCTATCTATCTAATAGAACTCAGAGGGTTTTCTTTAATGGAAGCTTCTCTAATGTCAAATATGTTGGGTGTGGGGCACCGCAGGGTAGTTCTCTAGGCCCGCTACATTTTTCTATTTTTACCAATGACATGCCACTGGCATTAAACAAAGCCTTTGTGTCGATGTATGCTGATGCTTTAACCATATACTGTACTTGTCAGCAACTACGGCTAATGAAGTCACTGAAACCCTTAACAAGGAGTTGCAGTCAGTTTTGGAATGGCTGGCCAGTAATAAACTGGTCCTGAACATCTCTAAAAGTAAGAGCATTGTATTTGGTACAAATCATTCCCTAAGCTCTAGACCTAAGCTAAATCTGGTAATGAATGGTTTGGCTGTTGAACAAATTGAGGAGACTAAATTATTTGGTGTTACCTTGTAAACTGTCATGGTCAAAACATATAGATTCAATAATTGTAAAGATGGGGAGGGGTTCGTCCGTAATAAAGAGATGTTCTGCTCTTTTTAAATCATGAAATTTCCCCCCCGGGGGATCAATAAAGTACCTATCTATCTATCTATCTAAACCACACTCCACAAAGCAAGTCCTGCATGCTCTAGTTTTGTCTAATCTTGATTATTGTCCAGCCATGTGGTCAAGTGCTGCTAGACCTAGTTAAGCTGCAGCTGGCCCAGAACAGTGGCACATCTTGCTCTTCACTTAGTGCATTCGGAAAGTATTCAGACATTTTCCAAATGTTGTTACATTATTCTAAAATTGATTAAATTGTTAGTTTTTTTTCTCATCAAACTACACACAATAACCCATAATGACAGAGCAAAAACATTTTTGAAAAATATATATATATGCGTGCGTGCGTGTGTATATATCTATATATAAATATGTGTGTATATTTCTATATATAAATGTGTGTATATTTCTATATATATAAATATACACACATATTTATATATATATATATATATATATATATATATAGAAATATATATATATATATATATATATATATATATATATATATATATATATATATATTTATAGAAATATATATATATATTTGTATATAGAAATATATATTTGTATATAGAAATGTATACATAAATATATATATATATATAGCGGGTGAAATAAGTATTGAACACGTCATCATTTTTCTCAGTAAATATATTTCCAAAGGTGCTATTGACATGACATTTTCACCAGATGTTGGTAACAACCCAAGTAATTCATACATACAAAGAAACCAAAACAAATACATTCAGAAATTAAGTTATGTGTAATAATGTGAAATGACACAGGGAAAAAGTATTGAAGACATGAAGAAAGGGAGGTGCAAAAAGGCATGGAAAGCCAAGACAACAGCTGAAAACTCAGTAATTAAAAAGCAATCCAGCCCCCTGTCAGTGCAAATTAATATCAGCTGGTTCAGTCCCAACTGATGGCCTACAAAAAGGTCTCATTGCCAAGGTGTCACACAAGACACATCTCATGATGGGTAAAGCAAAGAGCTGTCTCAAGACCTTCGCAACCTAATTGTTGCAAAACATAATGATGGCATTGGTTATAGGCGCATTTCTAAGCTTCTGAATGTTCCAGTGAGCACTGTTGGGGCCATAATACGGAAGTGGAAAGACAATAATTTCACCATAAATTTGAGGAGTGAAAAGAATAATAAGAAGAGTTGTCCAAAAGCCAAGGACCACTTGTGGAGAGCTTCAAAAAGACCTGCAATTAGCAGGTACTGTTGTCTCAAAGAAAACAGTATGTAATGCACTCCACCGCCATGGCCTGTATGCACGCTCACCACGCAAGACTCCATTGCTGAAAAAAAAAGCATGTTGAAGCTCGTTTTAAAGTTGCACAACACAACATTTGGAAAAGCCAGTGAAATACTGGGAGAATATAGTGTGGTCAGATGAGAGCAAAATTGAACTGTTTGGATGTCATAATACACACCATGTTTGGAGGAGAAATGGCACTGCACATCACCCTAAAAACACCATACCAACAGTGAAGTTTGGAGGTGGGAACATCATGGTGTGGGGCTGCTTTTCAGCAAATGGTACTGGCAAACTTCACATAATTGAAGGAAGGATGAAGGGCAAATTTACCGAGACATTCTTGACAAAAATCTGCTGCCATCTACCAGGATGATGAAGATGAAACGAGGGTGGACATTTCAGCAAGACAATGATCCCAAACACACAGCCAAGGAAACTCTCAATTGGTTTCAAAGAAAGAAAATAAAGCTGCTAGAATGGCCCAGCCAATCACCTGACTTAAGTCCCATTGAACATTTATGGAAAGAACTGAAGATCAAGATTCATAGAAGAGGCCCACGGAACTTTCAAGATTTGAAGACTGTTTGTGTGGAAGAATGGGCCAAAATCACACCAGAGCAATGCATGCGATTAGTTTCTCCATACAGGAGGCGTCTTGAAGCTGTCATTACCAACAAAGGCTTTTGTACAAAGTATTAAATAAATTATCAGTAAGTGTGTTCAATACTTTTTCCCCTGTGTCATTTCACATTATTACACATAACTTAATTTCTGAACTTATTTGTTTTGGTTTCTTTGTATGTATGGATTACTTGGGTTGTTACCAACATCTGGTGAAAATGTCATGTCAATAGCACCTTTGGAAATATATTTACTGAGAAAAATGGTGACGTGTTCAATACTTATTTCACGCGCTGTATATATAAATGTGTATGTGTGTGTGTATGTATATATATGCCGTTTTGAAATGTATGTAGTTCTGTCCTTGAGCTGTCTATTAAGCTTCTGTATTATGCCATGTTTAATGTTCTGTGTGGACCCCAGGATGAGTAGCTATGGCTTTCACAACAGCTAATAGGGATCCTAATAAAATACCAAAAACCTACAGGGGAGGGTAGCTCTCCAGGAACAGGGTTGGAGAGCACTGGTCTAAGCCATCAGTCTGTCCCCATGTCAGTGTTTTTGTGTTAATGTGCACTGTATGTATCTTGCAGCCCTGTTGGTTCACCAGAAGGCCCGTATGGACCGGCTGTGGCACGAGCTGGAGCTGAAGAAGAAGAAGCTGGAGAAGCTAAAAGAGGAGGTCAACGAGATGGAGAACGATCTGACCAGGAGACGGCTAGAACGATCCAACTCCCAGTCCCAAATCCCCTCAGTAAGTCCCCACAGACACTAATAACCCAGCTACTGTCACAGGAGGTTGGTGGCACCTTAATTGGGGAGAACGGGCTTGTGTTAATGACTGAAGTGGAATGGTATCAAATACATCAAACACATGGTTTCCATGTGTTTAATGCTATGCCATTTGCTCAGTTCCGGACATTATTATGAGCCATTCTCCGCTCAGAAGCCTCCTGTGTGCTGTATTCATGCGTTTAGTTTGTTACATTTCTTCATAGATATCTGACTTGATAAGAAATGGCTTCAAATGGGTACTGCATGTTTTACATATTACTCAGTCTTAGTAGAGATCCATGGCAATTTGACCTCACAATTCATTCCTAAGTCACATAGTGGATTTACTGTATGTTTCTAAGGAATGAATGATTCTTTGGGGCAATTTAAAAAACACACGCACCTCCTCCTCATGTTTTCACCAAACGTCATGTTTGCGTTAAGCGTGCAGCTGTGAGTTTGTTGAAATATATCAGACCGCAAAAACAAGTGGTGCTTTGAGTTTTCTGTTGAATCAGCTGTTTCTGTCAGCTATCACTGTGTGTGTCAGGGGAGGAAAAAGGGGACATGGAAGGTAAAGTTAAAAGGCTGGAGTTGAGCTCAGTAGCTCTTGTGTTGTGTATTCTGTGTATTCACTAGGCCAGAGAGATCTGGAGATAACTCTCCTTCTGCGGTGTTAGCCCACTTGGCTCCCTGCACCTCCATTGATGTATTATAGGCTAGGCTAGTCTTGTGTTGTGTGTCAGTACTGTACAGCTTTTGCCTAGGCTGTCAGTCTCTCTACTCCTCCACTGTGTCTCCTCAGCAGACAGTGCTGCCTGCCTGTCTGTAAATGGTGGTTTATATGACCCTGATTCATTCTCTCTTATCAGATTGAGGAAATGCAGCAGTTGCGATGCAAAAACCGGATACTGCAAATCGACATTGACTGCTTAACTAAAGAAATCGATCTCCTTCAAACAAACGGTAGGAGGCTCGTTTGGTTTTGTCGGTGTGCTTGTCAGTGTTGTGATGAATGTGACACCAGCTCTCTGTGTGTGGTGTGCATAGATGTGCTTCTACGTCCAGTGTGTTTATGGTGTACTGTGATGTCTTAACATGCAGTCTTTTGCAATTCAAGGAAGCTTTAGGTTCAGGTTCAGCCTGGTACTCATTTTTCATGTTTAGGAGTGTTTGTGTGATCTATAATGGGGAATGTATAGTGTAACAGAGCGAGGCAGAGAGGGGGAACATGACGTGTGGCATGTAGAGTACAGATATAGTAGTAGTAGTAGTGGTAGTAGTAGTAGTAGGTCTGCATCTGCCAGGCCTAGTCTGGTCACATCCCCTCGGCACACGCAGTCAAGGTGCTGCCATTGTAATGTTAACTACCAGTTGTTTCCTGAATTGCATCCTGTTGCTGGTTGGTAACAAGGGATTTATAGGCCCCCTGGCAGCTCTCCATGGTTGACAGGATTTCATACACCAGCTAGCACAGTCACACAGGTGAAACATGGAGAAACATCAGAAATTAATATTGCCTCTTACTGAAACGAACAGACAAATATGTTAGGAGTGAAGTGTTATGGGTTTGTTTTCTGAGTTTATTTGTTTTTGTGGTATAGGCCTATAACGTAAGGTGTTTGACTGCAGTGTTTTACTTGGGTCTGTATGTGTGACTGGTGCATGTATGTTCATATGCTATACTGATGTCACTATTTAAATTTTGCTTATGATGGCTTTGGTGCAGTCTCTGTCCTGTATTGCAATCCCTTGTTTCGGTTTGTTGCAGGACCACACTTTAATCCCAGTGCCATTCATAACTTCTATGACAACATTGGATTCCTAGGTCCTGTCCCACCCAAACCCAAAGGTACTTTATCTGTTGGTAAGTTTAGAAAAGGTTGCATGGTCACCTCTGGACAACCTGACCCTCTTCTGCTTCCACTTCTATCTGTCGTTGTTTGGTGTTAAAGTTAGTCATACATTAATACAGTGGGGAGAACAAGTATTTGATACACTGCAGATTTTGCAGGTTTTCCTACTTACAAAGCATGTAGAGGTCTGTAATTTTTATCATAGGTACACTTCAACTGTGAGAGACGGAATCTAAAACAAAAATCCAGAAAATCACATTGTATGATTTTTAAATAATTAATTTGCATTTTATTGCATGACATAAGTATTTGATCACCTACCAACCAGTAAGAATTCCGGCTCTCACAGACCTGTTAGTTTTTCTTTAAGAAGCCCTCCTGTTCTCCACTCATTACCTGTATTAACTGCACCTGTTTGAGCTTGTTACCTGTATAAAAGACACCTGTCCACACACTCAATCAAACAGACTCCAACCTCTCCACAATGGCCAAGACCAGAGAGCTGTGTAAGGACATCAGGGATAAAATTGTAGACCTGCACAAGGCTGGGATGGGCTACAGGACAATTGGCAAGCAGCTTGGTGAGAAGGCAACAACTGTTGGCGCAATTATTAGAAAATGGAAGAAGTTCAAGATGACGGTCAATCTCCCTCGGTCTGGGGCACCATGCAAGATCTCACCTCGTGGGGCATCAATGATCATGAGGAAGGTGAGGGATCAGCCCAGAACTACACGGCAGGACCTGGTCAATGACCTGAAGAGAGCTGGGACCACAGTCTCAAAGAAAACCATTAGTAACACACTACGCCGTCATGGATTAAAATCCTGCAGCGCACGCAAGGTCCCCCTGCTCAAGCCAGCGCATGTCCAGGCCCGTCTGAAGTTTGCCAATGACCATCTGGATGATCCAGAGGAGGAATGGGAGAAGGTCATGTGGTCTGATGAGACAAAAATAGAGCTTTTTGGTCTAAACTCCACTCGCCGTGTTTGGAGGAAGAAGAAGGATGAGTACAACCCCAAGAACACCTCCCAACGGTGAAGCATGGAGTTGGAAACATCATTTTTTGGGGATGCTTTTCTGCAAAGGGGACAGGACGACTGCACCGTATTGAGGGGAGGATTGATGGGGCCATGTATCGCGAGATCTTGGCCAACAACCTCCTTCCCTCAGTAAGAGCATTGAAGATGGGTCGTGGCTGGGTCTTCCAGCATGACAACGACCCGAAACACACAGCCAGGGCAACTAAGGAGTGGCTCTGTAAGAAGCATCTCAAGGTCCTGGAGTGGCCTGAAGGATCTGGAGAAGGTCTGTATGGAGGAGTGGGCCAAAATCCCTGCTGCAGTGTGTGCAAACCTGGTCAAGAACTACAGGAAACGTATCTCTGTAATTGCAAACAAAGGTTTCTGTACCAAATATTAAGTTCTGCTTTTCTGATGTATCAAATACTTATGTCATGCAATAAAATGCAAATTAATTACTTAAAAATTATACAATGTGATTTTCTGGATTTTTTATATTCTGTTACTCACAGTTGAAGAGTACCTATGATAAACTTTTCAGACTTCTACATGCTTTGTAAGTAGGAAAACCTGCAAAATCGGCAGTGTATCAAATACTTGTTCTCCTCACTGTATATTTTGGTAATTGGGCTTTAGATCGGTACTTGTGATGGTTTCTAACAGGTATTTCTTTATTTCTATCCTGGCAAGTCTGCATTGATTAGATGATTCTCATCACATCATGTATTCTTTCATCCTAAGTGTTTTCATGCATTATCAGTAAAACCTGCCATTGTTAGTGTTTTCATTCATACATGCTGTATTTTTCACCTCTGCATCTGTCATCTTTGTTTCCCTGTTATTCCTCTCCTCCATCTCTTCCTTCCTTCCCTTCATCCTGTCAGAGCCAGAGGGCCTGGGGACAGACAGGAGAACATTTAATGTCACCTCCACCCTAACCATGGAACCCTCCTCTGCCCCTCCTCCCCCTGCTGCTCTCCCTCTGGGTTGGTACCTGTAGCTCTGTCTGTCTGTCTGTCTGTCTGTCTGTCTGTCTGTCCCTCTGCCTGTCCTTCTATCCCTCTGCCTGTCCTTCTATCCCTCTGCCTGTCCTTCTATCCCTCTGCCTGTCCCTCTGTCTGTCTGTCCGTTTGTCTGTCTGTGCGCCTGTCTGACTGTCTGTCCCTCTGCCTGTCCTTCTATCCCTCTGTTTGTCCCCCTGTCTGTCTGTCCCCCTGTCTGTCTGACCCCCTGTCTGTCTGTCTGTCTGTCTGTCTGTCTGTCTGTCTGTCTGTCTGTCCCTCTGCCTGTCCTTCTATCCCTCTGTTTGTCTGTCTGTCCCTCTGTCTGTCTGTCCCCCTGTCCCCCTGTCTGTCTGTCTGTCTGTCCCTCTCTCTGTCCCTCTGTCTGTCCCTCTTTCTCTCCCTCTGTCTGTCCCTATGTCTGTCTGTCTGTCTGTCCCCCTGTCTGTGTCTGTCCCCCTGTCTGTCCCCCTGTCTGTCCCTCTATCTGTCTGTCCCTCTATCTGCCTGTCCCTCTATCTGCCTGTCCCTCTATCTGCCTGTCCCTCTGTCTGTCCCTCTCTCTGTCCCTCTGTCTGTCCCTCTTTCTCTCCCTCTATCTGTCCCTCTGCTTGTCCCTCTGTCTATCTGTCCCTCTGTCTGTCTGTCCCCCTGTCTGTCTGTCCCCCTGTCTGTCTGTCCCCCTGTCTGTCTGTCCCTCTGCCTGTCCTTCTATCCCTCTGTCTGTCCGTCTGTCTGTCCGTCTGTCTGTCCCCATGTCTGTCTGTCTGTCCGTCTGTCTGTCTGTCCCTCTCTCTGTCCCTCTCTCTGTCCCTTTGTTTGTCCCTCTGTCTGTCTGTCTGTCTGTCTGTCTGTCTGTCTGTCTGTCTGTCTGTCTGTCTGTCCCTCTGTCTGTCCCTCTGTCTGTCCCTCTGCCTGTCTCCTCTATCTGCCTGTCCCTCTGTCTGTCCCTCTATCTGTCTGTCCCTCTATCTGTCTGTCCCTCTATCTGCCTGTCCCTCTATCTGTCTGTCCCTCTGTCTGTCTGTCCCTCTGTCCCTCTGCCTGTCCCTCTGTTTGTTCCTCTATCTGCCTGTACCTCTGCCTGTCCCTCTGTCTGTCCCTCTGCTTGTCCCTCTGTCTGTCTGTCTGTCCGTCCCTCTATCCCTCTGTCTGTCTGTCTGTCTGTCTGTCCCTCTGCCTGTCCCTCTGCCTGTCCCTCTGCCTGTCCCTCTGCCTGTCCCTCTGTCTGTCTGTCTGCCCGTCTGTCCGTCTGTCTGTCCGTACGTCTGTTTGTTCCTCTATCTGCCTGTCCCTCTGTCTGTCCCTCTGTCTGTCCCTCTGTCTGTCCCTCTGTCTGTCCCTCTGTCTGTCCCTCTTTCTCTCCCTCTGCTTGTCCCTCTGTCTGTCCCTCTGTCTGTCCTTCTATCCCCCTGTCTGTCCCTTTGTCTGTCCCTTTGTCTGTCCCTCTGTCGGTCCCTCTGTCTATCCCTCTGGGTTGGTACCTGTTTGTCTATCTGTCTGTCTGTCGTCCGTCCGTCCGTCCGAGTTGATACCTGTAGCTCTGTCTGTCTATCCGTCTGTATACCCGTATGTCTGTCCATCTGTCTGTCCCAGTGGTCCAACCTCTCCCATTTCCTCCTTCATACTGGATAGGCCCTGTGTTCTTCCGATCCACAAAGGTGGGGATGCCTGCGATCTTAATTATTATCACCCAATCTCAAAACTTTAATGTTTAGAGAAAATATTAGAACTCTAAATTCTCAGCCTTGGTCCTTTTTAGATAGAAAATGTATTCTGAATGCTCACCAGTCAGGACTTAGGCCAGGACACTGCACCATCTCGGCTGCTTCTCTAGTCATAAATTACATACAATGCCTTCAGAAAGTATTCATACCCCTTCACTTATTTCACATTTTGTTGTGTTACAGCCTGAATTCAAAATCGATTCAATTGATAATTTTTCTGACCAGTCTACACACCCTCATGATGACAAAGTGAAAAATGTTTTTTGAATATTTTTTAAATGTATTGAAAATGAAATACAGAAATATCTCATTTACATAAGTTTCACACCCCTGAGTACAGAATTAGAATAACTGTCAGTCTTTCTGGGTAAGTCTCTAAGTGCTTTGCACACCTGGATTGTACAATATTTGCAGTTGGTTGTTGATCATTTTCAAGTCTTACCAGAGATTTTCAAGCTGATTTAAGTCAAAACTGTAACTAGGCCACTCAGGACCATTCAATGGCGTCTTGGTAAGCAACTCCAGTGTATATTTGGCCTTGTGTTTTAGGATATTGTCCTGCTGAAAGGTGAATTTGTCTTCAAGAGTCTGTTGGAAAGCAGACTAAACAACATTTTCCTCTAGGATTTTGCCTGTGCTCAGCTCTATTCCGTTTCTTTTTATCCTAAAACAGTCCCTAGTCCATGCTGATGACAAGCATACCCATAACATGACGCAACACCACACTCCTTGAAAATATGAAGAGTGGTACTCTGTGATGTGTTGGATTTACCCCAAACATAATGCTTTGTATTCAGGACATAAAGTAAATGTCTTTGCCACATTGTTTGCAGTTTTACATTAGTGCCTTATTGCAAACATGATGCATGTTTTGGAATATTTTTATTCTGTACAGGCTTCCTTCTTTTCCCTCTGCCATTTAGGTTAGTATTGTGGAGTAACTACAATGTTGTTGATCCATTCTCAGTTTTCTCCTATCACAGCCATTAAACTTTGTAACTGTTTTAAAGTTAACATTGGCCTCAAATCCTCTCAGGGATTTCACTATGAGGCCAATGTGTATTGATACACTGCCCAAAGTGTAATTAATAACTTCACCATGCTCAAAGGGATATTCAATGTCTGTTTTTATTTATTTCGGCCCACCCTTCTTTGCGAGGCATTAGAAAACCTCCCTGGTCTTTGTGGTTGAATCTGTGTTTGAAACTCAATGCTCGACTGAGGAACCTTACAGTTAATTGTATGTGTGGGGTACAGAGATGAGGTAGTAATTCAAAAATCATGTTAAACGCTATTATTGCACAAAGAGCCCATGCCACTTATGTGACTTGTTAAGCACATTTTTACTCCTGAACTTATTTAGGCTTGTCATAACATTTCAGCTTTTCATTTTTAATTAGTTTGTAAAAATGTCTAAAAACATAATTCCACTTTGATATTATGGGGTATTGTGAGTAGGCCAGTGACGCAAAATCACAATTTAATCAATTTTAAATTTAAGCTGTAACACAACAACATTTGGAAAATGTCAAGGGGTGTGAATACTTTCTGAAGGCGCTGTAGTTAACGCTCTTGACAGGAAACAGCACAGCGCTGCCCTCCTGCTATGGAGGCGATCTGAAATTGGTCTAGACCAAGTGGCCCGCGGCTGGTTAAACAATTACCTGCATGACAAAAGTCAATGTATATCTGCTGATGGAGTTCAGTAAAATGTTCTTAACATAACCAAAGGAGTCCCACAAGGCTCAATACTAGGCCCTTTACTGTTCACTATTTACATTAATAATGTTGGTCTGTCCCTGAATAATAATAACTGGGTCTTACATATCTATGCAGATGACATAGTCATTTATTCCCGTGCTTCCTCAGTGCAGTAGGCCATTCACGACCTTCAGCTTGGCTTTGATTCAATTCAAGAATTGCTCAACGATCTTAAAAAATAGTGCTAAATGTTGATAACACCAAGGTTATGTTGTTCTCCAGTTAAAATTGACCCTAAAGACCTGCGTATCTGCACCTTGAAGGGAGCCCAAATTGAGCAAGTCCCTCATTATAAGTATTTAGCAGTGGAGGCTGGTGGGAAGAGCTATAGGAGGATGGGCTCATTGGAATGGTTGATGTGTTTGATACCGTTCCATTGATTCCATTCTAGCCATTACAATGAGCCTGTCCTCCTATAGCTCCTCCCACCAGCCTCATTTGGTATTTAGGTATTTGATGATAAGCTGTCCTTTAAAACACACATTGAAAAACTAATAAAGAAGCTAAGAACTAAGATCGGTTTCCTTTATAGAAATACATTAAACAATTATTTACCCAGGCCAAACCTGGACGACGCTGGGCCAATTGTGCGCCGCCCTATGGGACACACAATCATGTGTGTCCCATAGTGCGGATGTGATACATCCCTCCCAGTACTTGGCTATGGTCATATAATTTACATGCACCCAGCAGCCTCTAACCTTTAGATTCAGTCTATCACTGGAGACAATTTTCGTACACATCATTGCCTTTTATATAGTTCTGTTGGCTGTGAGTCTCTTACTAACAGAAGAGGCCAACATTGGCTGCTATTTGTATATAAAGCAGTTCTCCAGAAACTCCCATACTACCTCACCTCACTTCTTAATTGGAAATACAGCTACCATCAGACTCGCTCTCAAGACTGGCTGGTTCTAGAAGTTTCGCAGATCTCCAGAGTCCGGGAAGATTGCTTTTAGTAATTGTGCCCCTAGCGCATGGAATGACCGGCCAGCCTCATTAATGCTTCACTCGCTGGCCTCAAATGGTCAGTTCGGGACTTTGATGAGGAATGTGCTGAGGGAGAACAACACTTGTTTTGATTGAGTCATCCCTTCAGTTGAGTCATCCCTTCAGTGCATTTGTTGATGTGAGGTTTGCATGTTGTTGCTTTTTTAACATTTGATAGGATTCTCTTAGCACTCTGATACTTCCTTAGCATTAAGCGTTGTGCAATACACACCCTGGAGAGTGAAAGAACCACAGTGATTCACCAACAACTCCCCAGAAAACAAAACAGTGCTGTATATGGAGATAGCTAGATCCACCCCTAATATTCAAGGGTATAATTTGAAGGAACAACCCTTGACAGTCTGACCCCATTTTGATTGATGTTCATTGCCTACAACTGACTGTGTGTCTGTGTGTTTATCTCTGTAGTCTGTTGGGTGACTAACTCCTCTCACTCTACCGCTCTCTTTCCTTTCTTCCCTCCTTCCATCCAGAGTCGAGCAGTAAGAGCGTAAAGACTGTAGCAGACCAGGAGGAAGACGAGGGGACGCAGTGGAGCTGCACGGCCTGCACCTTCCTCAACCATCCCGCCCTCAACCGCTGTGAACAGTGCGAGTTCCCACGGCACTTCTGAGCCACAAAGACGTCAACAATACAAACAGCCCGCTCCACTTTTCTATGAGAATCAAAGAAACTACATTAGAAAATACAGTTTTTCTTTCTTTTTCTAGTGGTAAGAAAATGAATGGACAGGGTTTTGTAGTTTTTTCCATTTTGGGCCGGTTTCTTTTACCCTCTCCTCCGAGGTTTGTAGAATGCTATCCACTGAAGGCTTGACTGGATAGTGTTTACAGGTTGTGTTACTAAGCCAGCAGAGTTGGATGATACCTCACCTTGGAGTCTCTGCATGCGTGGGGTCACCCCCCCCCTCTCCCTCCTCCTGCTCCACGCTCGGCTGGCGACTTTACCCCTGCGGATGCCTCGCTGCTTCCATATACAGTATTAACTCATTGTTGTCCTGCAGTGTGATGGCACACACACACACAAACATGTAAGCCAACATGGGTGCCAACGTGCATTTGCAGATTTTTTTCTTCTTCTGTGATGGCCGTCACCTCACACCTCACATGTAAAGGGAAAACTAACAGACTACTTGTAAACTATTTGTTTGGTTGCAGTTTCTAGAGGATGACAGTGGGAAACTTGTAGTGTTATTACTGCCACCAAAACTTTTCTCTCGTCCTCCTCTATAGTGTCCCTTATCAATCTGCGTCTCCTCAATCTACAGTAAAAAGAACGGAAACTAAATTGCATGCTTTATGTACAGTACAGGGAGGGAGGAAATGCCCTCATGCTTTTTACTGTACATCATTTTTGAATGTGCCTTTTAATGCCTTCTGTCTCACTATGAATCACTTGTATTTCCTGTAAGTATAGCTTTATAGACTTTATTTACTTTGTTTTGTCTTGTTTCCATTTCTTTCAAACCAATAAGCACGGTGTCCCTTGTAAGTGTTTTACTTGATTTCTGTGAGAATTGAAGCATTGCGGGAAAATAAGAGGAGCAGTTGTTGAAAACTATGCAGTCATGAAGCTTCGTCCGCTCAGTCTGCCGTTCATCGCTTGTGTATATGCTGAATTTCCTGTGTACGATCTGCAGATGCAGCAAAGTCGAAAGAAAGATGTAGTTTTTTTTAGGACGCAAGAGTTCTAGGACTGGTGAAAAAAGCTCAAAAGCAGAATGATAAACTGCCATCTTATCTGACAACTGGAATGTAGGTTTAATATTTGGGGACTTTTACACCTCAGTGCCAAGAGAGGGCTTTAAGAATATAAATATTTTGCTATGCAGTATAAATTGGGTAAGTGTTCCAAAGATCGGGATGAATATGTTTTAAAGTAAAGTTTCAAATTAGCAGATATTTATATAGGTACAGTGCATTCGGAAAGTATTCAGACCCCTTGACATTTTCCACATTTTGTTTCGTAACAGCCTTATTCTAAAATGGATTAAAAATCTACACACAATACCCCATAATGACAAATTAAAAACAGGTTTAGAATGTTTTGCAAATAAAAAACTGAAATATCACATTTACATAAGACCCTTTACTCAGTACTTTGTTGAAGCACCTTTGGCAGCGATTACAGCCTTGATTCTTCTTGGGTATGACGCTACAAGCTTGGCACACCTGTATTTAGATAGTTTCTCCCATTCTTCTCTGCAGATCCTCTCAAGCTCTGTCAGGTAGGATGGGGGAGCGTTGCTGCACAGCTATTTCAGGTCTCTCCAGAAATGTTTGATCAGGTTCAAGTCCGGCCTCTGGCTGGGCCACTCAAGGATATTCAGACACTTGTCCCGAAGCCACTCCTGCGTTGTCTTGGCTGTGTGATTAGGGTTGTTGTCCTGTTGGAAGGTGAACCTTCGCCCCAGTCTGAGGTCCTGAGCGCTCTGGAGCATCTTTTCATCAAGGATTTCTGTACTTTGCTCCGTTCATCTGTCTCTCGATCTTGACTAGTCTCCCAGTCCCTGCCTCTGAAAAACATCCCCACAGCATAATGCTGCCACCACCATGCTTCACTGTAGTGATGGTGCCAGGTTTGCTCCAGACGTGACGCTTGGCATTCAGGCCAAAGAGTTCAGTGTTGGTTTCATCAGACCAGAGAATCTTGTTTCTGATGGTCTGAGTCCTTTGGGTGCCTTTTGGCAAACGGTCATGTGCCTTTTACTGAGGAGTAGCTTCCATCTGGCCACTACCATAAAGGCCTGATTGGTGGAGTGCTGCAGAGATGGTTGTCCTTTTGGAAGGTTATCACATCTCCAAAGAGGAACTCTGGAGCTCTGTCAGAGTGACTATCGGGTTCTTGGTCACCTCCCTGATCAAGGCCCTTCTACCCAGATTGCTCATTTTGGAGTGGTGACCAGCTCTAGGAAGAGTCTTGGTGGTTTCAAACTACTTCCATTTAAGAATGATTGAGGCCACTGTGTTCTTGGGGACCTTCAATGCTGCAGAAATGTGTTGGTACCCTTCCCCAGATCTGTGTCTTGACACAATCCTGTCTCGGAGCTCAACAGACAACTCCTTCGACCTTATGGCTTGGTTTTTGCTCTGACATGCGCTGTCAACTGTGGGACATTGTATTTACAGGTGTGTGCCTTTCCAAATCATGTACAATCAATTTAATTTACCACAGGTGGACTCCAATCAAGTTGTAGAAACATCTCAAGGATGATCAATGGAAACAGGATGCACCTGTGGTCAATTTCGAGTCTCATAGCAAAGGGTCTGAATACTTATGTAAATAAGATATTTCTGTTTTTTAATACATTTGCAAACATTTCTAAAATACCTGTTTTCGCTTTGCTATTATGGGGTATTGTGTGTAGATGGATGAGGAAGATTTTTTATTTAATCAATTTTAGAATAAGGCTGTAACGTAACAAAATGTGGAGAAAGTAAAGGGGTCTGAGTACTTTCCAAATGCTCTATATGTGTTTTACAGTATCTCCCCCTGGCCAGAAGTTTAGAATATCTCCTCCAAATAAAAGAAAATTAGGGCAGTGCCGTTGTTATATTTCTAATAAAGTGAGACAAAATAGTGTCTGTCCTCATTGTATAATCATGTTTTTATTTGGTTTAATTTGTCCTGTGAAGCTTTTGTTTGATGAGGATAGTTTTAAAAGTTTACCATTGTAATTATTTTACCTTAATTGTGGAATAGTTTATTATTGTTTGTGAAGTTTTTCACATGTTGTGATATGCTGCCATACATTACTGCCTTAGAATGGCATTTGTATTGACAATCTATGCAGCCACAAATCAAGAAATCATTTTTTTTTTTTTTTTTTTACCAAAGCTTAGTATTGTCAAAAACTGATTAGGTAGAAGCCAAATTCTTAGTTGTCTCTTAAGCACTTATGACATTTTTTTCTGTAAAAACCCCAAAGAAACCAAGTTTTCAGCTTTGTCTGCAACTCGGTGTGAAGAGTCGGTTCATAAATGTTTTATTAATTAAAAAAAATAATTTGGGTATCTAGTGTTTTTTTGATTTTAGCTGGGAAAACTGTCTTTGTAACAGATAAGTTATTTGTAAAAATAAAAAAAAATCTATTCTGAAATGCTGTATTTCTTGCTAGATATTCCACATTTTGATTCCATTGGTTGTTGGCATGCAGTGATGTGATGATGATTGTCTTTGGCTAATCTTTCCTCACTCCAGTAGATGGCAGTAGAGACCTACAATAGTTGGTACGATAAAGGAAGCGTGGCAGTGTTAATTGGTAAATGAGACATTTTACATTTACATTTAGCAGACGCTCTTATCCAGAGCGACTTACAGTTAGTGCATACATGTTCATACTTTTTTGTACTGTTCATACTTTTTTGTACTGGTTGCAAGCGCCATGCTCTACCATCTGAGCTACATGGGACTAGCTGTAAGTCAGAGACAGATCATCAGACAATTTTCAAGGACTTATGTTTAATATGGAAAACAAACAAATGACAAGGACAGTATTATTCTGCATACCGTACAGGTAAACACCCATTTTGTAAAATAACTTCCCTCAGTTTGAGGCTACATGATAAAACAACACATGCTGCTTTGATAATCATTAAGTCAATGCTAGATTCAAAATGAACTAGCATACTTCAGGAGACGGTAGTGCATTGCACTTGACTTGTACAGTTGAAGTCGGAAGTTTACATACACCTTAGCCAAATACATTTAAACTCAGTTTTTCACAATTCCTGACATTTAATCCTAGTAACAATTCCCTGTCTTAGGTCAGTTAGGATCACCACTTTATTTTAAGAATGAAATGTCAGAATAATAGTAGAGTGATTTATTTCAGCTTATTTCTTTCATCACATTCCCAGTGGGTCAGAAGTTTACATACGCTCAATTAGTATTTGGTAGCATTGCCTTTAAATTGTTTAACTTGGGTCAAACGTTACGGGTAGCCTTGCACAAGCTTCCCACAATAAGTTGGGTGAATTTTGGCCCATTCCTCCTGACACAACTGGTGTAACTGAGTCAGGTTTGTAGGCCTCCTTGCTCACACACGCTTTTTCAGGTCTGCCCACAAGTTTTCTATAGGATTGAGGTCAGGCCTTTGTGATGGCCACTCCAATACCTTGACTTTGTTGTCCTTAAGCCATTTTGACAACTTTGGAAGTATGCTTGGGGTCATTGTTCATATGGAAGACCCATTTGCGACCAAGCTTTAACTTCCTGACTGATGTCTTGAGATGTTGCTTCAATATATCCACATAATTTTCCTTCCTCATGATGCCATCTATTTTGTGCTTCACGGTTGGGATGGTGTTTTTCGGCTTGCAAGGCTCCCCCTTTTTCCACCAAACATAATGATGGTCAGTATGGCCAAACAGTTCTATTTTTGTTTCATCAGACCAGAGGACATTTCTCCAGTTTTGGAGCAGTGGCTTCTTCCTTGCTGAGCGGCCTGTCAGGTTATGTCGATCGATATAGGACTCGTTTTACTGTGGATATAGATCCTTTTGTACCTGTTTCCTCCAGCATCTTCACAAGGTCCTTTGCTGTTGTTCTGGGATTGATTTGCACTTTTCTATTTTGATGCAAGAAAGACGGACTTTGGTAATTGTATTAAGGTGTTATCCATGTACAGCTTGGTGGAAGGCGACTGTTTCCTGAGGGCTTTAAGAATATAAATATTTTGCTATGCAGTATAAAGTACGTTCATCTCTAGGAGACAGAACGCGTCTCCTTCCTGAGCGGTATGACGGCTGCGTGGTCCCATGGTGTTTATACTTGCATACTATTGTTTATTACTTGTGTCATGCACAAAGTAGATGTCCTAACTGACTTTCCAAAACTATAGTTTGTTAACATGAAATCTGTGCAGTGGTTGAAAAATGAGTTTTAATGACTTAAGTGTATGTAAACTTCCGACTTCAACTGTACATACATAGGAAATTCAGCTCAGACTGCTACATTTTCAAGCTTTTCTCTAGTCCGCTAAGGAGGAACTACTGTGTTTAATGCTTACAAAGAAAGGATCACAGGTCTTGCACATTAGAAGGGAACGGCGCTGGTTCTGAACCTCTGGATCAGAGGCACTAGCTCTGACATGTTGAGGGTGTGTGGGTAGAGACTCATCACATAGTCTACCATGCTGGGGGGGAAGAGGGTGCTGAGCTGGTTCTTCACACTCCTCCTCTGCTCACTATCTGGATCTTTACCTGCATTGGACCTGGTCATCTCCACTCTCTCACCAAAGAGGCCCTGTCCCAGGCTATGTTCTGGGAGGCTGTGACTTTGCCTTTGTGGGGGAGGACTCTGAAAGTACTTCTGCTCTGTGAAATGGTTGGGGTTACTGTGAACAGCATAGGAGCTATTTCTTAGCTGTGACTGGAGATGCTGGTGACCGTACATGCACTGACTGCACTCACAGCTTTGTGAGTGGTCGCAGCCACACTGTGGCAGTCTTTTGGGGGCGTAGTGGACTCCCGAGGAGGGCCCACCCAGGCCGAGCCTCTGTGTGTTGCTGCCGTGACTGTGGCTGCTGTAAGTGCTGGAGGGGTAGGCGTCCACACTGCCCTGACTGCAGCTGGCCACCCCGCTGCTGTATGTGTAAGACACCGCCGGCCCCATGGTGTTGTTGGTCTGGTCCTGGACATAGAGTCTGGACAGGGAGGCCTCCAAGGAGCCGAAGGCCTCGTCAGTGTCTGGGCTGGGGCAGAGGCGGAGACTGGACTTGTGGTGTAGAGCTGGGCTGCCTGTTTCTCTCTGGCTGGTGAACTGATCACTAGGCGAAGCCCTGTGGGAATGGGAATGTTCATTTTTTCGAAGGGGAGGCGGTGTGGATGGATATCTGTATATACGATTAGTAGTGTGATCCGGCTCATAAGGGGATGTGTAGATATGGGCCTCCTGTTCGGGGCCTGAGGGGAGAAATGACCACTCCCTGTCTGTCTGAGCAGCAGGTTTGCTCTTGGCTCTAAGCTCATCTGCCACAGACAGCTGTGATTGGTTGGAGCGCTCTGGGTGGTAGAATTTGCACTTCACTCCATAAGTACACTTCTTCCCTGGAAAGAAACATATAAGGAATATTTATGAGCTTTCAAAACATGGTTCACATATGTAACCCTGTAACTCTTTAAAGAGACTGTGAACTAGGATGTGCGTCTATCTGAGTGCACTCACTGTAAAGCCCTCTTCGCCCCTTCTTTAGTACTGTCAACACACTTAGCAAAGCAAACAAAATATGTCTAGTCTCCAGTCTGCTATGAGGGTCTGTTGTACTTCTCTGACAGGAATAACCCCAGGCCTGCCGTTAGCTCTATTATCCAGGGTGTTGATAATAAGGTATTTTGTTTGTGAGTGGTGCGGTGCTGTAGCCTTGGAGTGGCACTGCTCTCTCATTGCCAACAGCCGACTGACAGGCAGCCAAATGAAATCACAACTGACCCAACTACTAGTCTCAAACTACAAATCAAATCCTGCTCAGCTGGCTCACATTGGATGAGTTACAGTCAAAACCTCCAGGTGAATGAAGGAAACTGAAAATAAAAGTGTGTATTGTAAAATATCTACCAACCATACGGGCAATGCTGCTGCTTGTTTTCTGGGGTCCACTGCTTTTTCCTCAGAAAGTTGTCAATTGTCGGGCCATTCCTTCCCAGAGGATCATCTGGAGGCATGAACCTTGAATATAAAGTATTATGAATATGATGTAAATATAATGCCCAAATCTCTTGAAGTCATGTCTTCATGTATTACAATTATACAAGCAGGAGGGATTTTGTAGGTGGTGGAACAGGTGGTATACCATCTCTCATATATGCCAACCCCCTTATAGGCCCTGCATCAGGTACTCTCTTAGATACTGTGAGTCTTAGTGTTGGGACTTACTTGTCATTGGCAAAGCTGTACATCAACAGCCTTTCCTCTATGAACTTCTTCCACTCTGGCTTCTCTATCTGCAGGTCTCTGTAGTTGTCATTGGACACAACAATGCCATTGGACTCGTAGGCCAGTTTGATGATGTAGCGGTCGTCATAGCATACCACTCTCTTCCCGTTGACGCAGCGTGACGGGGTGTATACCAGGATCTTCCTTTTCTCCAGCTCATGGAGGATGTGCTGATCTGCAGGGTCACGTGGCGAGAGGTTAGAGTTCCATAGAGTTGATGGATCATATCATGTCAATCATAAAAAATACAAGAAAGTAGTGCACTACATAGGGTGTAAACAACAATACTCAGTTATAAAAGGCCATAAAGAAGAGTGAAACCTGGGCCTTTAATACTGTTTGGTGTAGGATCTCAGTGTGTTGGTGACCTGTGGGTCCACAGCGCCATCTAGCCCGGGTCAGACAGTATATCAGGTGTGTACCTGTCATGGGGGCCTCAGGACGGGGTTGCTCCTTTCTCCACAGGGGCACGAACACTGTGATGTCACGGAGACCTCTCTCCAAAAACCACCTGACTGCCAGCAGCAGCCCGCGGCACGAAAACACTTGCTTGTTGCCATGGCTGCAAAGACAGGAGCCACATGGAGAAAATTAGCTTTCCTTTTTGTCAGTTCTAAAACGATTGCCACATCTCTTCTTCCTTTTCAGGAAGCCAGCTAGCTGTGTGACTCACCTACTCCAATTCATGTGAACTCTTTTGCATAACCATAGCAAAGATAATGTTGTGTGTCCTTTAATCCCAGAAACCAGTCTAAAGGGAAAACTATCTCTCCAAATGACCATAAACTGGAATAACAGAAAGTGTTGGAGAAGATATAATGTTACACTTTTGTAACCTTGTATCACACATGAGCTGTAGCATTCTGTATAGTAGTGGTGTGATGTCTCCAGCAGGACTTTAGATAGGCCTAAGACCTATTGTGCTAAGGCCTCCCAGCCCATGACTGACAGCAGCTCACTGGGAGTGGATCATTTGCTATACAGACAGGACTATATATAGCATGGGGTTTCCCTGCACTCAACCATCAGGAAGTGGTAGGCAACTTTTCTATCAGGACACCAAAGATAAAGACACTGGGGCAGGGCACCGAATCCAACAACAATAGCACAAGTTATAGAAGATACACAATGATTAGTAGAAAGATGTACTTTGTCTATGAATAGCAACAAGTTATCAACATATTTAGATAGTGTTAAAAGCTTCAGGAATGCATTTTTCACAAATCGTAGACTATCATGGGGACAGTGAACAAGCACACATTGCTTAGAAAGTTTAGGTAGTGTTTTGGAGTTACGATTTTTTCCCCAGACAGGGACAAGGAAACTCAGGACCTGAGTAATCAAAGGCTGCTTTGTAAGCAAACTGCACAGTCACTGAGATTTATGCCAGAGTCGAGTAAGAGTAGGAGTCAGTGTGCCCGAGAAGTAGAACCCTTCAATGTTCAGCAAAGAAAAGAAAAGAACACTGCTTCAGTTTGAGACACGTGATCTGGGTTCGGAAAAATAACATCTGATTTATGAGAAGTGAACTTCTTGTTTTGTTGCTCTCAGTTTCGGCTATAGTGGCAACACCTCCCTCTATCACCTGTTGATTATTTTTAGAATATTTATAGCATGTTTTTTTCGCTATTGTTATAGCATATCTGACAATACAGGTACTGTATTGTCAGATATGGGTGTCCAGATAAATCGCTATGTGGTGTTGTGTTTTCATTAGTACCTACATTACCTTCATTAGTGCCAGTATTTCATTCAATACGCTGTCTTTATCTATTTAATGCTAAAATTCCTATAGTCCAGAATGAAGTAGTACACTCACCTCATGGCCACATTGCTCCCATCAATTACCACCGGTCTGAATCCCAAAGTGGGACCCCTGTCTGTAGCTGAGCTGGGCCGTAGGGACTGGCTGGGCTGGGTAGAGCTGCAGCCTCGGGGGACCAGCTGTGGGCTGGAGTGGGCTGAGCGGCTGGCTGGTATGGATGGGGTGCTGGTGGTTGTTGTAGGGGTGGTGGTTTGGCAGGTCTTGATCAACTCCTCCAGTATTTCGTTGGTCTGGGCGTCATGGCGCAGGCTCTCCAGCACTCGCACAATGTCACTATGGGAGTAGCCCAGTTTGAGGAAGCGCTCCACTTTTCCATGCTGTTGGTCCATGCTTGTTGGTCCTCAGCACAGTGTGGCACTCTGTCTCAGGTCTGTCAGTATCTCTAAGTAGTAGTGTCCTCCTTCCAGGCTCCTGTCGGGACTCTGGCTGTTGTGGAATCCTCCTCGCCTCCCTTTTCTATCACTTCATCACGGTTTCCACAACAACAGCGTCAGTTTTGGAAGATCTGACAGGTACAGAAAGGCTGGGGGGTGAGGTGAGGCAGCCTCTGGCTCTGTAAACACATGAAGAAGCATGGTGGAGTCCCAGGGGCTTTCAGACACTTTGAATGTGGTTAGGTGCACACTGCACAGTGATGAAATCGGCTGCTAGCGCCGCAACAGTCTCATGACTGCACGCAGACGCTCACGTCATACTGGTCGAAAAAGCCCCTGTAGTCTCAGGTGAACTTAAATACAAGTGGTGTCCGTTGTCATAACAAATATACACCACCAGAATTAATGAGGATGTTCCTATCTTTGAACCAAAATAGAAATGTTTTATGATATTTGTTTTTCAAATACTTTACACCAGTCCAGTCAGACACATCCCTCATTTAGTCTGGAAAACCTCAATAATTATTTTACAAAGTGACTCTACTAATGACTGAGTCTAAAAGGCAGAAAAGTGACATACTGTGCATACCGGTCGCCCTACCCTTTACCTTTTATTCTGGTTAGGCCTATGGAATGTTGCGTTTATATCTTTGAATAGCAACAAGTTATCAACATATTTAGATACTGTTAAAGGCTTCAGGAATGTATTTTCCACCAATTGTAGACTATCATGGTGACAGTGAACAAGCACTCATTGAAACTCCTCATCTCTACTTTAACATGTGAAGTTACATGCACACATACACTTATACGCACTACCCCATCATCTGTCCTTACCAGCACCCTTTCATTCTGATTGCATTCAACTTTGAAAGGCAGTGGTGCTTTGTTTGATAAGATACTTGTTTAATGTTTATTGATACATCATAAAAGCCTCTTGGAGAATGAGGAAGAAAATGTCAGGCTAAGACAAACATTGACCAGTTTAAAAGGAAACTCTAATAGAGAAGCATACCATGCCAGTTAATGCACAAATCTATAGGGGTGCTAATTCCTAGATCAATTTTGGTTACAGTACCCTACACCCCCACTCATTTGCACGTGACAAAAGTGAGATCAGGGTTGTTGATCTTATACCTCTGAACAGTTTGAACAATCTACTTCTAACCACATCCTTCCTCACCGCTGCATCTCAAACCAGAAGTCATTCTGCACCACTTCTACAAGACTAGACACAGTCCTGAAGGCAGAGAGTATGAGGCTTCCCATGCCTGTCTTACAACAATCACACACTTCGTGTCTCACTGAACACTGGCTTCTATCTGTGTGGTAGAACAGAACACTTGCCAAACTCTCTTTCAAGCACACAAAATGTTGACAATCCCAGTGAACTATCAAAGAAACCAAAACTACCTAAATAAATGATATCAGCTCTAAGTTACAAACACTTACCTACGGTAAACCCTTGGAGCTAAACAAGATTTGGATTTAGGTGGATTGTGTGCTAATTGTGCTCTCTCTCTCTCGCTCTACTTACAGTTCCAGTGAGTGGCGGTTAGAAGGAGCACCAATGAGCCTGCTTGCCTGGTGGAGAACCTGTTGCTGTGTGTGAGAGAGCCACAATCTCATGGAGAGACAGAACCTGTGTGTACTCTTTATTAGTCATATGAGGAAGTCTCCAGAGACTTTGCTCAGACCAATGCCAGCAAGGAAGCAAAAGACAAATGCAATCATTTCACTTCCTCATTTGAGCCCAATGCAGTTTGGGTCCGAATGCAGCTTGTTATTTGTAAGCCCTAAGGGTTCTTCCCCTCTTTCTCTGATCTTCCTGGTGTGTCGTTACAAAACAGTGAGACTGCCTGAGACTTGATACTGTACCTACCCAGTAACCCGGCACTGTTCTTACTTTGTACTGTTACATAGCGTTCAGTAGTAGGCAAAGTTCTATTGAATATGAGGTCAGTACTTGAAATATGAGCAGCCTGTATTGGATTCATATCGTAAAAGCAGAAGTTTAATAACCCCAACATACACCACAGGTGGTACCTTAATTGGGGAGGATGGGCTTGTGGCTGGAGCGGTATAGGTGGAATGATATGACAGCTGTTTTCTCAGGAACAGTTTCCACATACAACGGTTAAACTGCTAGAGATTACTATGAAAGTGTATTGCATTACACATCCTTAGTTACCTGCATGTATTGAGGATAAGTCATTTATTTGTCTGTAATGTCTTTTTCATTATGAGTCGGACCCCAGTAAGACTAGCTGTCGCCAATGGCATCGGCTAATGGGGATTCTAATAAATCAAATACGTGGAGGGATCATTTTACAGAACAAGTAGATTTGATTTGATGGATAAAGTGAATGAATTACTGCTATTTAGTACAGTGTTGTTTGGTCTTTACAAAGATATAAAGGTTTAGTACATTATCCAAACATACATTTCTGCCTCACAGGTAGACTACTAGGCTATCCTCTTGGTGTACATTCAATCAGGTACTGTAAATAGTGAGTGAGTAAAATCTACACCAGACATTTTGTACTTTCAGTTCGTAAAAAGCTATGTATTTTCTTCCACACTTGAAATGGAGAAGGAACACAGCAGGTAATCATGACATGATACCACAGGCTTCAACATGATCATCACGACTCATATGGGCTGCCTGAGCACGTTGAGCTGTAGGCTTGTGAAAGTGTTCCTGGCACCGCCATGGCATTCCAAGACAACATCAGGTGTAACTTAAAAAAAAAAAAAAGAAGAAAATGTATTAACCTTTATTTAACTAGAAAAGTCAGTTAAGAACAAATTCTTATTTACAATGACGGTTTACCAAAAGGCCTCCTGCGGGGACGGGGGCTGGGATTAAAAATACAAATATAGGACAAAACACACATCACGACAAGAGAGACACCACAACATTACATAAAAGAGAGACCTAAGACAACATAACATGGCAGCAAGACATGACAACACAGCTCGGTAGCAACACCGCATGACAACAACATGGTAGCAACACAACACATGGTACAAACATTATTTGGCACAGACAACAGCACAAAGGCAAGATGGTAGAGACAACAATACATCACGTGAAGCAGCCACAACTGTCAGTGAGTGTCCATGATTGAGTCGTTGAATGAAGAGATGGAGATAAAACTGTCCAGTTTGAGTGTTTTTTTGCAGCAAGTTCCAGTCCTTAGCTGCATCGAACTGAAAAGAGAAGCGACACAGTGATGTGTGCTTTGGGGACCTTTAACAGAATGTGACTGGCAAAACGGGTGTTGTATGTGGAGAGTATACAACCAGTGGGTCTTGCGATATGTATACAGAGATGACCAGTTTATAGGAGTATAGAGTGCAGGGATGTGTTCTATAAGGAGCATTGGTGGCAAATCTAATTGCCGAATGGTAGAGAACATCTAGCCGCTCGAGAGTACCCTTACCTGCCGATTTATAAATTACGTCTCCGTAATTAACATGGTGGTCATCTAAGGTGTTAGTTTGGATGCTGGGGTGAAAGAAGAGCGATTACGATAGAGGAAACCAAGTCTAGAATTAACCTTAGCCTGTAGCTTTGATATGTGCTGAGAGAAGGACAGTGTACCGTCTAGGCATACTCCCAAGTACTTGTATGATGTGACTACCTTAAGCTCTAAATCCGCAGAGGTAGTAATCACACTGGTGGGGAGAGGGGCATTCTTCTTATCAAACCGCATTACCTTTATTTTGGAGGTGTTCAGAACAAGGTTAAGGACAGAGCATGCTTTTTGGACACTAAGAAAGCTTTGTTGTAGAGCATTTAACACAAAATCCAGGGAGGGGCCAGCTGAGTATAAGACTGTACCATCTGCATATAAATGGACGAGAGCGCTTCCTACTGCCTGATCTAAGTTGATGTAAATTGAGAAGAGGGTTGGGCCAAGGATTGAGATGTTTCTACAACTTGACTGGAGTCCACCTGTGGTAACATCAATTGATTGGACATTATTTAAAAAATATATAAATTAGCTAAAAATGCTAAATAAATCTGTTTTTGCTTTGTCATTGTGGGGTATTGTGTGTAGATTGATGAGGAGAGAAAGTATTTAATCCATTTTAGAATAAGGCTGTAAGGCAACAAAATGTAGAAAAAGTCAAGGGGTCTGAATAGTTTCCGAATGCACTGTATATTAGGGACGTGTGTTAGCTAACTAGCTTGTTAATTGTTTACAAAAAAATTAGTTAATGTGCTAGAAAGCTAAACAGCTATCTCGCTAGCGGACTGCTGTGGCTAGCCAAAAATGATTTATTTTGAAAGTTGCATCATCTTATCCTTTGAGGCTTTAAAAGGTGTTCTTACACTATATTTTTGAACATACATGGCAACGTGGAAATGTCCATGGCAGGCATTGTCACCTTAGTTTGCTACAGAACTCCTGAGTGATATTAAGCACGAGCAACACCACCAATCAGCCTACACCACTGTGCACACACCCGCCGTTACTATGACAACTAGCCATGTTAGCAAATTACTGCTGTCTGAACACACACACATCCGATTTGGTCACTTGTAACTTGATGTTTGAACAGTCAGTAGTCCAAAACAGATTTGAAAAACAAAACAGATTTGAACATTAAGGCCTGCAGTGTGAACAAGGCTTTAGTACATTGACGTAGGCATCTGGATGGTAGACTTGTTCCTCACTGAAGTGCTTTACCCCTCATATACCAGTAGGAGTCAATGTTCAGGCAGGAATAGTTGGACTGTAGCGTCACATTTTATTTCAATATACCTCTTCATTTAGGTTGTTGGCATGACATTAAAATAATGACGTTGATTCAAACATACAATTTTACCATTCAAATAAGGTCAAATAGAATACCTACATCAAATTAAACAATTTCAACCCAATATAGGATGAAAAAGCTTGTTTCTATGTGGAATATAATTTCAACGTATAATTAGTTCTGATGATTATGTTGGAATTAGATCGACTTAACTTGACTAACAGGTTGTTACATCAATGTATTTAAGTTCAAGTTTTACCCTAATTTCAGTGTTTCCAACGCTGGTTGAAATGAGACAGTAGTTTCTTTTTTTTTAAATCCAATTTATTTCCACATGCTTCCACGTCACAATACGTTGACAAATTACTTGATTCAACCAGTGTGTGCCCAGTGGGGAGTCATTTCGCTTTTTACACCTAGCTGTCTCCAGAACAAAGAGGATGACTATGATGTCAAAGGACTGTATACTTCCCTTGGTCCCAAGTCCTTCCTCATTCTGGTCAATGATGGTAATCAGCTTCTGACTGTGGGATCCAGGGCCATTATATTCACTTCTTTTGCTCTCAGTCAGGTACTGTGGGCTGTTGGGGAAGTCTCAGTGCTTAGACATGGGGGTGGAAAACATGGGGGTGGAAAACACTACTTGCATACTCGGGTCTATCCGCAGTCTTTTTACAACTTAAGCCTCACCACTTTCCCTCCAACAACCACCTGGTTCCACCCCCACCCCACCTCACCCCCATACTCAGTACAAGTTAAAAACAACCTGTTATGGGAAGCTTCAAAATGATATTCATTTTGAGAAACAGCCAAATGTGAAATGATTCCAAATGTCAACAACAATGGTGAATGTTAACCTGGGTCTCTCGTGCTGTAATTCAGGGAACTCTGAGGGGGCTAAAAGTGGTGACCCACAGCGTTGCACAAGGAGAGGCCCTGTGGAAAACTCAACGACTGTTCACTAGCTGTACATGCACCCCTCACTGTGCTATTCTTCTATGTCTGCCAAGGCTGAAAACATTATTCTGAACAGTGAACACTTTTGGTCAGGGCTGTATCAAATTACTTATAGCCTAGATCTCTTGATTTTCCCCTCACATACCTAATATACTTAAACACAGGATTTAGGTTGGGCTAACTGATATCCTCTCTGACAGTACTGCCACAGACCCAAAACATTTAAAAACCAAAGAAGCCGAAAGATGATCACTCATTTATAAATGTAGCCCACATGACTTTCAGCTAGCATGGCTTCCTCCCACTTGTTTTCACTCAGCAAGGTGAAAGGTGAGGTATCATGTTATTTCAGTGATATCACACTGCTCAACCACATGGGGAGGGTTACACAGGGAATTCCCTCTGCAGTGCACTCAGACAGACAACTCATGTTTTCCATGCACACTTCATTTATTTACTGTACAAAATCTGTAAGTAAATACAGTAAAAAGGTCAAACATAGACAAACATGGAAAAAACAATTCACCCGCCCTTTGATGAACAGAAAGACAAATATACTTATACAACCTTACTGACTGCCAAGGTTTTAGTCATGATGAGTCCCTGGTTCTGCTCTCCCAGATATGGGTGGTGGTGGTAGGTCCCATTTAAATTCAGTCAATTCTTTAAAAGAACTGACATAGATTTTCAAATTCAGTAATTGATGAGAGTTGAAATGGAACGGACCTCAACCCCGTTCCTCTTTCATCATTGATGTCTGCTCCTCTCCTTGTCTTTAGATTTCTTGGGTGAGCGACTACGGCTCCTTTCCCTGTGGCCCTTATCACGGCCCTCTGGGCGGTGATTTTCACGGGACTTGCTGTGCTTATTGTGGCCGTCTCAGTCTCTTTCCCTGGAGCGAGAATGCTGATGGTCTGTCTTTTTCTTCCACCGGGACTCCTCACTGACCTACAGTAGGTATAACATGGGAGAGAAAGAGGTTTGACAAAGCCAAGTCAAACGCTGTGGAATGACTCTGTATAGCTGGAGTGACTGGTGTCACAACTGTTGAAATAATTACATGAGCCATGATTACACATAAATTCTTACTCTAATGCTCTGACTGAACATTATTGTGAAACAAAGGACATTTTTCCTTCCCCAGCCCAACATAAGGAAAACAAACAATGAGTTGGGGGGACATTTTCCATCAACCTTGGATTTCTTGGACTTCCTGGTGTCCTTGTTGTCCGAGTGATTGTGCTTCTTGTCTTTGTGTTTCTTCTCAGCATGCCGGTGGCTCGTTCCTTCTTCCTCTTCCTCTAAAAGCAGATTGTACTTGGAGCTTTTGCGAACGTTAAGTAAACTTGAGGAAGCAAAGCGTGTAATTCTTTAGAAGGCTTGCAAGTCAACATTTCAAACAGAGAAAGTCTGTCTTCCAGAGAAATGAAATTTCCTCCAACAGAAACATCTTCACAATAGTTGACCTCTCTAACCTAGGGCGGCGCACAATTGGCCCAGCATCGTCCGAGTTTGGCCGGTGTAGACGGTCATTGTAAGTAAGAATGTGTTCTTAACGGGCTTTCCTAGTTAAATAAAAAAAAGTTCAGTTTAAATATCTTTCACGTCATATTGAATAGCAAATATAAAAACATTTAAGGATACTCTTGCATGGGTTTGACTTTATCCTTAAGAGCTAATTTGGTCTTTTTCATAGGCCTTGAAGTCATCCTTGGTAAACTTCCCATCTAGAAAACAAAATAAGACCTTGTTAAGTTCTCTACTTAGAAGAGAAGGTAAATGGTACATCCTTTAGCTAAAGTGGCTTAAAGTCTTTGAAAGTATATATCATGGAATTATTGAAAAACGCAAAACACACAAAAAAAAGTGAATGAGTTCTGTTTTAATAAGTGTTTACCTTTCCATTTGATCTTTGAGACAGACTGGCTGAAGTCCACATTTATGCGTCTGTCATCTATGAGAACGTTGTCCATCTTGAATAAGGCCTTTACACACTCCTCCTCCTGTGGAGAGAAAGGGCATCAATTATATCGAAGAGGGTCAACTGAGCCCTTATGTGTATAGTGAATAAGGAAACAACCTATCAATTCAGTAAACAAAGCCCTTTCAAGTGAATTAATGTGTACTCTATTTGTATTCTGCATAACTGCACTTGAACTGTTAAAAAATTAAATTCTCTTTATCTTAGTCTTGATTTGGACTGAATCTGAGTGGACAGAGTTCAACATTTGAATAGGGGTAACATTAACTCATGGTACAAATAGAAATAAAGTGAAAACCAAACAAATACACGCCTTTTCAAACTCTCCTGACTTCCAGTATCTGATGATCTCACAGCTGTACCAAAATAAGAACATGCTAATACGGGGTAATTCACAAAGATTCTACCAAGTCTCCTTTCAATTTCAATATTGAAATGGTTAGGGCTAGGTCTATTTAAAATGTGTCATGGAGGCCAGTATATTGAAAGACAGGGTGAAGGGGTCTCTTACCATTTAATAAGTCTGAAGCGAAAGAAGATGATTTCCAGGTCCTCATCTGTGGTCACAAGGTTCAGCTTACACACAAACAGTACATTCTCAGGAGGTTTCACTTCTGCATCAGGCAGATCACCCATCTACACAACTGGCAACATCTCAAACCACAAAACTCTCATAAAATATAATCTTTACAACACTAATATGTTCACCAGCTAATTAACTACTGTCGGGTTCTCCAACAGCAATCTGTACACTAAGTTGTAATGTGGAGTATTACAAAATCTCCTCTGACATCACTTCTGAACGTATGTACATCCTCTACAAAGGCTAGTATGTACATCCTCTACGAGGCTAGTATGTACATCTACAAGGACAGAAGCACACAACCCCCCCTCTCACCATCTCCAGCAGGATGGCCTGGGTCTTGGCATCCTTCTCCTTTAGCAGCTCATCCAGCTCCTCAGCCTCCTTCCCATCTGTGTCATTGATCACTTAATCTGCGCCAATACGACCACTCTGCACACCAAACGGGATGGTAAGGTTTTACTTTGCAAATTAACAAAAGGTGTATTAGTATTTTTTATCGATCCCCATTAGCTGCTGCCAATGCAGCAGTTACTCTTCCTGGGGTCCGGCAAAATTAAGCCAGTAATACAATTTTAAAAACATTACATTATAACAGATTTCACAACACACTAATTGTGTGCCCTCAGGCCACTACTCCACTACCACATAAACTCCATGTGTACGTGTGTATGTTATCATGTGTGTGTATGCATGTGTCTGTGCCTATGTTTGTGTTGCTTCACAATTCCCGCTGTTCCATAAAGTGCATTTTTATCAGTTTTTTTAAAATCGGTGTACATCCATGGGGCCAGCCGTGCTGTCCTGTTCTGAGCCAAATGCAATTTTCCTAGGTTCCTCTTTGTGGCACCTGACCACACGACTGAACAGTAGTCCAGGTGCGACAAAACTTGTTGCTAGTGCTGTTAAGAAGGGAGAGCAGCGCTTTATTATGGACAGACTTCTCCCCATCTTAGCTACTGTTGTATCAATATGTTTTGACCATGACAGTTTACAATCCAGGATTACTCCAAGCAGTTTAGTCACCTCAACTTGCTAAAATATTTAGGACTAACTTATTCCTTGCCACACATTCTGAAACTAACTGCAGCTCTTTGTTAAGTGTCGCAGTCATTTCAGTCGCTGTCATGCGCATGCATAGACACACTTAATTTGTGTAAGTGCTGTGCATGTGAAATGTCCTTCCCATAAGTGTGCTGAAAGTCTTGTCAATTTGTTTACTGTAAAATAGTATTGTATCTCTACCAACCCAAACTTTACTAAGGGTTGGTAACAGGCTGATTGGTCGGCTATTTGAGCCAGTAAAGGGGTTTCAGCCATAGTAGTACGGCGCCCATGGAGAAAATGAGGGTTAAGTGCCTTGCTCAAAGACAGGTTTTCACCTTGTCGGCTCGGGGATTTCGATCCATCATCCTTTCGGATACTGGCCCAATGCTCTAACCACTAGGCTACCTGCCGCCCTAAGCAGTTTGCAATATTAGTCGGTTTTGTGATGAACGAGCCATCTGATTCAATGAATGATGGAGCGGAGTTTGCCTTTTTACTATCATTCTTTATGTCATTTATAGAGTAGTTTCTTATTTTTATTCGGTTTAGTCACATTATCAATTTGCAGTACGTTTGCCAATCGGTTGTGAAGCCAGACTTATTTGCCATTCATGGACCAGTGAGCGAATTAAGGCTAGGGCTGATTTAACTTACAAAGCCTTACATGTGCTTGCTCCTACCTATCTCTCCGATTTGGTCCGGCCGTACATACAGTTGAAGTCGGAGGTTTACATACACCTTAGCCAAATACATTTAAAATCAGTTTTTCACAATTCCTGACATTTAATCCTAGTAAACATTCCCTGTCTTAGGTCAGTTAGGATCACCACTTTATTTTAAGAATGTGAAATGTCAGAATAATAGTAGAGAGAATGATTTATTTCAGCTTTTATTTATGTAAAAAAGGGCTTTATAAATACATTTGATTGATTGATTTAATTAAAAAGTGTTCAGTTCTAATTTACCCTTAAAATCTCTGCATTTAAATATATTTCAAGGAATGAAATCTGCTGACCTGATATCCTGAAAAGGGAAGAAGTCCTTGTCAACGAAGGTCTTGTTGATCTTGGCCAATATGTCCATACCCTCTGACACCTCACCGAACACAGTGTGGAACCCATCCAGGTAGTCCAGGTTCTCACCAGTTGTGATCAGGAGCTGGTGGGTAAAGAGATTGTTACAGCACAAGTAAGCTGACCTGAACATTTCAGATGCTTGCCATCTATCCTGCTCTAATCAGTAGGCTAACTTTGTTGCTTTCAAACTGATAGCAGTTAAATACTGAGGTGGATAGCAGTTTTACCAACATGAGAACCATGTTGGTCACTGCCATTGTTTACCATGGACACTATTCTTCTGTTTGATCAGTGAGTTTCTCTCTGCATCAAAAAAGCAGGCTTGGTCTCCATAGAGTTTACTGAGGTTATAGAAAATACATTACATTGACATTTTAGTCATTTAGCAGACACTCTTATACAGAGCGAATTACAGGAGCAATTAGGGTTAAGTGTAGCCTCTTTTAGAATCCAAGAGTGAAATACTTACACACTCGTCTCTAACAGGTAGGCTCAGCATTCCTGAACAGTCCCATTACAAGTCAGAATGTTGTTAATTTCAACAAACTTTACCTGTTGTCTGCCGATTTTTTTCCCTATGTCAGAAGTAATCTGATAAAAAATATCCACAGGGAAATGTTTTCGACCCGACCTTCGGTACGCTGGTCTGTATTTGTGGTTTTTATTTTCAATACTGATGCAATTTGCACATGACAAAATGAACCACAGACCGAACGGCAAACACTTCCAGCTGATTAAGAGGAAACATGCTATGGTCGACTACATTTGGCTATTGTTTACATATTGTGCATCACGTGTAATGCGTCAAGAGATTGAAAAAAGTGATAGAACCTACTGGTGACACAAACATTCTGGCTTGTAGAGACTATAGCATATTTTTAATGGCTACTTCGGTCAGACTGAAAATCCATGGAGTAACCATGGTAACAGACTGATGTTTAGGCAAGGTTAAGTGCTTGCTCAAGGGCACATCGACAGATGTTTCACCTATCATCATTCATGTAATATATAAAAAAACAGCTGTGATGATTTTGGACATTGATGCTGATGAAGAGGACTGACCCAGACAGATTCTCCACCATGGCCAGTCCCAGTAGTTGTAGAATTAGATTTTGCATAACTTCAGGAAACTCAGCGAAGCTGCAAAGAAATTAGATAAATCAGCATTATGAGAGCAACACATCACAAGACATTAGGAATTCCCTTGCTAAGAATTTAACTCCCTAGCCCTTGATCATGACTCTCAGTTCCATTACATCACTCACAAGAATCATTGGAGGAAGGGGTCTTCTGTATGGGGGAGTTTTGTTAAGAGCCCCGACGCTCGGTCTGAACATTAACATGCATCGCTTGCAGTACAGTTTTGGAAGCATTTGGCACTTATCGTTCATATCAGCGAGAAATAAATTCATATACACCTTTATAGGGTTAGGGTTCTCAAACTGCCATATTTCCATGTTACAGTGCTTGTTTATGGAAAACCGACGGAAGACAGAGTGGACTACCTGCTGTCATTAGCTATCTGCATCTCTGAACACCTGTGTGTAAACAGAAGATGGACGCCACAAATGTGTTGTAACTGAAAAATACTGTCGGCTGCAACTGTGTTAAAACTGGTCAAAATTGTGTACAGCAGTGGAGGCTCTTCAGAGGAAGGCGAGGACCATCCTCCTCAGTGAATTTCATAAAAATTCAAAGTGAAACATTTAAAGTTATGATTTTTAGATAAAACTGTACAAAATATATTCATGTCACCAAATAATTGAATAAAACACACGGTTTTGCAATAAAGGTCTACAGTTGCCTCAAAGAGCATTCTGTAGCGTAGCACCATGGTGTAACCGGAGGACAGCTAGCTTCAGTCCTCCTCTGGGTACATTGACTTTAATACAAAACCTACAGTTGAAGTCGGAAGTTTACATATACTTAGGTTGAAGTCATTAAAACTCATTTTTCAACCACTCCACAGATTTCATGTTAACAAACTATAGTTTTGGCAAGTCGGTTAGGACATCTACTTTGTGCATGACACAAATAATTCTTCCAACAATTGTTTACAGACAGATTATTTCACTTATATTTCACAATTCCAGTGGGTCAGAAGTTTACATACACTAAGTTGACTGTGCCTTTAAACAGCTTGTAAAATTCCAGAAAATTATGTCATGGCTTTAGAAGCTTCTGATAGGCTAATTGACATAATTTGAGTCAATTGGAGTTGTACCTGTGGATGTTTTCAAGGCCTACCTTCAAACTCAGTGCCTCTTTGCTCGACATCATGGGAAAATCAAAAGAAATTAGCTAAGACCTCAGAAAAAAAATGGTAGACCTCCACAAGTCTGGTTCATTCTTGGGAGCAATTTCCAAACGCCTTAAGGTACCACGTTCATCTGTACAAACAATAGTACGCAAGTATAAACACCATGGGACCACGCAGCCGTCATACCGCTCAGGAAGGAGACGCGTTCTGTCTCCTAGAGATTAATGTATTTTGGTGCGGATATTGCAAATCTATCCCAGAACAACAGCAAAGGACCTTGTGAAGATGCTGGAGGAAACAGGTACAAAAGCATCTATATCCACAGTAAAACAAGTCCTATATCGACATAACCAGAAAGGCCGCTCAGCAAGGAAGAAGCCACTGCTCCAAAACCGCCATAAAAAAGCCAGACTACGGTTTGCAACTGCACATGGGGACAAAGATCGTAGTTTGTCCTCTGGTCTGATGAAACAAAAATAGAACTGTTTGGCCATACTGACCATCATTATGTTTGGTGGAAAAAGGGGGAGCCTTGCAAGCCGAAAAACACCATCCCAACCGTGAAGCACAAAATAGATGGCATCATGAGGAAGGACAATTATGTGGATATATTGTAGCAACATCTCAAGACATCATTCAGGAAGTTAAAGCTTGGTCGCAAATGGGTCTTCCAAATGGACAATGACCCCAAGCATACTTCCAAAGTTGTGGCAGAATGGCTTAAAGACAACAAAGTCAAGGTATTGGAGTGGCCATCACAAAGCCCCAACCTCAATCCTATAGAAAATTTGTCGGCAGAACAGTTCTGTCAGGAGGGATGGGACAAAATTCACCCAACTTATTGTGGGAATCTTGTGGAAGGCTACCTGAAACATTTGACCCAAGTTAAACAATTTAAAGGCAATGCTACCAAATACTAATTGAGTGTATGTAAAGAAATTTCCCCCCGGGGATCAATAAAGTACCTATCTATCTATCTCTAAACTTCTGACCCATATGAAATAATCATTCTCTACTATTCTGACATTTCACATTCTTAAAATAAAGTGATAATCTTAACTGACCTAAAACAGGGAATTTTTACTAGGATTAAAATGTCAGGAATTGTGAAAAACTTAGCTTAAATTTATTTTGGTAAGGTGTATGTAAACTTCCGACTTCAACTGTAGGAGGCTCATGGTTCTCACCCCCTTCCATAGACTTACACAGTAATTATGACAACTTCCGGAGGACATCCTCCAACCTATCATGTTGTCCACCCAATCAAAAGGTTCAGATAATGAATCTAGTACTGAAAGCATTCGCTACAGATAGCTAGCACTACCGTGCATAAAATGTGGTGAGTAGTTGACTCAAACAGAAAAAAAGACAATAGTTTAACACTTATGAACAAATGAATTTCTTCAAAAATGAAGGAGGAGCAAAGGAGAGTGCTAGCTATATATACAGTGGGGAGAACAAGTATTTGATACACTGCCGATTTTGCAGGTTTTCCTACTTACAAAGCACATTGTATGATTTTTAAATAATTAATTTGCATTTTATTGCATGACATAAGTATTTGATCACCTACCAACCAGTAAGAATTCCGGCTCTCACAGACCTGTTAGTTTTTCTTTAAGAAGCCCTCCTGTTCTCCACTCATTACCTGTATTAACTGCACCTATTTGAACTCGCTACCTGTATAAAAGACACCTGTCCACACACTCAATCAAACATACTCCAACCTCTCCACAATGGCCAAGACCAGAGAGCTGTGTAAGGACATCAGCGATAAAATTGTAGACCTGCACAAGGCTGGGATGGGCTACAGGACAATAGGCAAGCAGCTTGGTGAGAAGGCAACAACTGTTGGCGCAATTATTAGAAAATGGAAGAAGTTCAAGATGACGGTCAATCTCCCTCGGTCTAGGGCACCATGCAAGATCTCACCTCGTGGGGCATCAATGATCATGAGGAAGGTGAGGGATCAGCCCAGAACTACACGGCAGGACCTGGTCAATGACCTGAAGAGAGCTGGGACCACAGTCTCAAAGAAAACCATTAGTAACACACTATGCCGTCATGGATTAAAATACTGCAGCGCACGCAAGGTCCCCCTGCTCAAGCCAGCGCATGTCCAGGCCCGTCTGAAGTTTGCCAATGACCATCTGGATGATCCAGAGGAGGAATGGGAGAAGGTCATGTGGTCTGATGAGACAAAAATAGAGCTTTTTGGTCTAAACTCCACTCACCGTGTTTGGAGGAAGAAGAAGGATGAGTACAACCCCAAGAACACCATCCCAACCGTGAAGCATGGAGGTGGAAACATCATTCTTTGGGGATGCTTTTCTGCAAAGGGGACAGGACGACTGCACCGTATTGAGGGGAGGATGGATGGGGCCATGCATTGCGAGATCTTGGCCAACAACCTCCTTCCCTCAGTAAGAGCATTGAAGATGGGTCGTGGCTGGGTCTTCCAGCATGACAACGACCCGAAACACACAGCCAGGGCAACTAAGGAGTGGCTCCGTAAGAAGCATCTCAAGGTCCTGGAGTGGCCTAGCCAGTCTCCAGCCCCGAAACCTGAAGGATCTGTATGGAGGAGTGGGCCAAAATCCCTGCGGCAGTGTGTGCAAACCTGGTATAGAACTACAGGAAACGTATGATCTCTGTAATTGCAAACAAAGGTACCAAATATTAAGTTCTGCTTTTCTGATGTATCAAATACTTATGTAATGCAATAAAATGCAAATTAATTACTTAAAAATCATATAATGTACTTTTCTGGATTTTTGTTTTAGATTCCGTCACTCACAGTTGAAGACTACCTATGATATAAATTACAGACTTCTACATGCTTTGTAAGTGGGAAAACCTGCAAAATCGTCAGTGTATCAAATACTTGTTCTCTCCACTGTACATACTCGTACAGTTGTTATATCATATCATGTGCAATATTGCTAGTAATTCTTGGACCTAACTTACATAGGCATTCACTCAGGAATAGATTTGTGGCATAGATTCAACAAGGTGGTGGAAACATTCATCAGAGATTTTGGTCCATATTGACATTATAGCATCACGCAGTTGCTGCAGATTTGTCGCCTGCACATCCATGATGCGAATCTCCCGTTCCACCACATCCATGATGCGAATCTCCCGTTCCACCACATCCCAAAGGTGCTCTATTGGATTGAGTTCTGGTGACTGTGGAGGCCATTTGAGTACAGTGAACTCATTGTCATGTTCAATAAACCAGTTTGAGATGATGTGAGCTTTGTTACATGGCACGTTATCCTGCTGGAAGTAGCCATTAGAAGATGGGTACACTGTGGTCATAAAGGGATGGACATGGTCAGCAACAATACTCAGGTAGGCTGTGGTGTTTAAACAATGCTCAATTGGTACTATGGGGCCCAAAGTGTGCCAAGAAAATATCCTCCACACCATTACACCACCACCAGCCTGAACCGTTGATACAAGGCAGGTTGGATCCATGCTTTCATGTTGTTTACGCCAAATTCTGACCCTACCACCTGAATGTCGCAGCAGAAATTGGGACTCATCAGACCAGGCACCGTTTTTCCAATCCACTATTGTCCAATTTAGGTTGGCCCGTGCAAATTGTAGCCTCAGTTTCCTGTTCTTAGCTGACAGGAGTGGCACCCGGTGTGATCTTCTGCTGCTGTAGGCCATCTGCTTCAAGGTTCGACGTGTTGTGCGTTCAGAGATGCTCTTCTGCATTCCTTGGTTGTAACAAGTGGTTATTTGAGTTACTGTTGCCTTTATCAGCTCGAATCAGTCTGGCCATTCTCCTCTGACCGCTGCCATCAACAAGGCATTTTCGCCCAGAGAACTGCAGCTCACTGGATATTTTCTCAATTTCTGACCATTCTCTGTAAACCCTAGAGATGGGTGTGCGGGAACATCCCAGTAGATCAGCACTTTCTGAAATACTCAAAACAGCCCGTCTGACACCAACAACCATGCCACGTTCAAAGTCACTTAAATCCCCTTTCTTCCCCATTCTGATGCTTAGTTTGAACTTCAGCAGGTCTTCTTGACCATGTCTACATGCCTAAATGCATTGAGTTGTTGCCACGTGATTGGCTGATTAGATATTTGCGTTAACGACCAGTTAAAAAGGTACCTAATGAAGTGACCGGTGAGTGTATAAGGAAGGTCCACCTTGGACTGTTCAATTAACGTTATGCTCCCTTAGTCCGTTAATATTGGGTAGGAATTCCCTTCCCTGAGTTTCAATGATGCACCACATTAACAGAGTAAACTGTCAGATTAAGTGTGCCCATGGCAAACTCATGTTTCTTAACGTTAGTTAGCTAGCTATCTGAAATATAAAATTAACAATTTAATTAACTGTTAGCATTACTAGCTAGCTAGCCATTTGCTATAGCTGGGCAATGGTTAGCAATCTTGCTAGCTAGCACTTGCTAGCATTCCAATAAAAAGGTCAGACTTCACTGTATTTGGGCAAATGCAATTATTATAAAAGGCTGTGTGTAACGTGTTGCCGTATAGCATTAACGTTGGATGTGTTGGTGCATGTTTTCTTACTTTTAGGCCGTTCTTCTGTAATTAAATCAATCACGATTTCAGCAATGTTGTTTCAAGAAGAACTGCCATGCTGGCGGAGTGAATGCGCACGCGCTCTTGATTAATTTCCGGGTCACTTGGCCTGGGGTGTTGTTTCCTCCAGGATCCTACGACAGCTAGAACATGGCGATGAAACTAACATCAGTTTATGCTCTAAGTGTACTGTTTGTGTCATTCATTTTCGCTGAGTCTTCACCTCGGCAATTGAACACGGTAGGAGACGACTCTACCACTAGATAGCTGCATGAACAAGCTAGACTCGTATGTTTACCGGCTGAATGCAGCTAGCTAGTTAACGTTAGTCAGCTATAGTACAGTAGTAACGTTTATCTTGGTAACGTTAACGAGCTGTTATCTGGATAATGGTTGCTAACGTTACCTTTGTTTTTATCTGACTCACTGCAGCTAGCCAATATTTATGTTGTTAGACAGGACGCATGAGCGTAATACTAGCAAGCTAGAATTCCCTCAAGTATGTCACTGTCAAATGTTCTGATGTTTTGGAGAATATCTAGTTAATGCGGCAGGCAGCTAACCTATGATGATCATAATAATTAATGGCCCGCTTTCCCATCCTTGATTCTCAAACAGGAAAGCATTCTGATCAATGTGACAGCAGGGACATTGGATGATACACAGGAGTCCAACAACTTGCAGGTATGCGATAATATTATGTAGTGTGGTCCATGATTAAGCCTGTCAGAATGGTATTGAATAACAATATAACATATAGCTCAATACATGTTCATTTTTAGATCAACCTGAATATTTCAGTGGATGAAGAGCAGGTGCTCATCAATGACATCCCTGTGGAGTTGTCAAGTGTGACCAGGTTGAACTGCCAAGCCTTGCTGTGTGAGTAGTGAATATGTTTCTGATGCTACTTAGCTACAGCACAGCGTTCTACACCTGATTTAAATGAGCTTTTCAATCTGTTTTCAGTGGATACCACCAATGGCACAAGTGAATTTGAATCTGGTGACTATGTCTCCACTGTCACCCGGGTGATGGTGAGCCAGAATCGCCTGTGGAGTGATTCAGAAGAGGTGGTGGCTCTCCAAGTGTTCAGCGAGGTCATCGAGATGGAGGGGAAAAAGGTAAAGTTGGTTGATTGAGAAAAAGACAATAAAATAATGGTGTTAGGGTATTTACAGTTGAAGTCGGAAATTTACATACACTTAGGTTGAATCATTAAAACTCATTTTTCAATCACTCCACAGATTTCATGTTAACAAACTATAGTTTTGGCAAGTCGGTTAGGACATCTACTTTGTGCATGACACAAGTCATTCTTCCAACAATTGTTTACAGACAGATTAATTCACTATATCACAATTCCACTGGGTCAGAAGTTTACATACACTAAGTTGACTGTGCATTTAAACAGCTTGGAAAATTCCAGAAAATGGCTTTAGAAGCTTCTGATAGGCAAATTGACATAATTTGAGTCAATTGGAGGTGTACCTGTGGATGTATTTCAAGGCCTACCTTCAAACTCAGTGCCTCTTTGCTCGACATCATGGGAAACTCTAAAGAAATCAGCCAAGACCTCAGAAAAAAATGTGTAGACCTCCACAGGTCTGGTTCATCCTTGGGAGCAATTTCCAAGCGCCTGAAGGTACCACGTTCATCTGTACAAACAATAGTACGCAAGTATGAACACCATGGGACCACGCAGCCGTCATACCGCTCAGGAAGGAGACGCGTTCTGTCTCCTAGAGATGAATGTACTTTGGTGCAAAAAGTGCAAATCAATCCCAGAACAACAGCAAAGGACCTTGAGAAGATGCTGGAGGAAACGGGTACAAAAGTATCTATATCCACAGTAAAACGAGTCCTATATCGACATAACCTGAAAGGCCGCTCAGCAAGGAAGAAGCCACTGCTCCAAAACCGCCATTAAAAAAGCCAGACTACGGTTTGCAACTGCACATGGGGACAAAGATCGTACTTTTTTGAGAAATGTCCTCTGGTCTGATGAAACAAAAGTATACGTTTTTGGCCATAATGACCATCGTTATGTTTGAAGGAAGAAGGGGGAGGCTTGCAAGCCAAAGAACACCATCCCAACTGTGAAGCACAGGGATGGCAGCACCATGTGGGGGTGCTTTGCTGCAGGAGAGACTGGTGCACTTCACAAAATAGATGGCATCGTGAGGAAGGAAATGTATATTGAAGCAACATATCAAGACATCAGTCATTGCAAATGGGTCTTCCAAATGGACAATGACCCCAAGCATACTTCCAAAGTTGTGGCAAAATGGCTTAAGGACAAGAAAGTCAAGGTATTGGAGTGGCCATCACAAAGCCCTGACCTCAATCATATAGAAAATCTGTGGGCAGAACTGAAAAAGCGTGTGTGAGCAAGTAGGCCTACAAACCTGACTCAGTTACATCAGTTGTGTCAGGAGGAATGGGCCAAAATTCACCCAACTTATTGTGGGAAGGCTACCCAAAATGTTTGACCCAAGTTAAACAATTTAAAGGCAATGCTACCAAATACTTATTGAGTGTATGTAAACTTCTGACCCACTGGGAATATGATGAAAGAAATAAAAGCTGAAATAAATAATTCTCTCTACTATTATTCTGACATTACACATTCTTAAAATAAAGTGGTGATCCTAGATTTACCAAGATTAAATGTCAGGAATTGTGAAAAACTGAGTTTAAATGTATTTGGCTAAGGTGTATGTAAACTTCCCACTTCAACTGTATGTAACAGCTAAAGGAACATATTTGCACCATGGTGGTACAATGCTGGAAAATCTGTGATCTTATGGTTTTGTACCCTTTTCTATAATTTAGGTCCAGCAGACAGAAATGTGTGAAGTGAAGATACTGATGAGCCCCAATTTCCAGACGCTTGCTCAGTATACCAACACCTATCCCATTGGACACAGTGAGATTTTCAGGATCCCAAGGGAAAATGATGTGGTCATCACAGATCCAACAAATCCTAAAAAAGGTATGCAAGAACAGCTGTTTTCGTTTACTTCTCGTACTCTCACATGAAAAGGACAGGAACTGAATTCCATTGCTAAAGCAATGTTCCTAAATCAGTTTGTGAATGATAATGATCCACTTCCTTCTGTTCAGCTGAAGACCAAGTAATGTCCCAGACCACCAGTCATTATCCTCTGAAGCATGTTGACACCACCCAGGAGGAGACAGCTGCCCCAGGCAAGCTCCCGGAGACTCCCCTCCGCAAGGATCCAGACCTGCTGTATGATAACAATGATGAGGGTGATGACTTGGGAGGGCTGTCGGATCAGATGCAGACAGAGGCACAGCTCAAAGAATCTATCTCTTCTTACAGTGTAAGTAAATTGGACATCGGATCTAAATCGAATCCACAAATTTCCTTTACTAGAATGTGCTCTGGACTTAAAATCTGTTTGCAGGCCATGTGTCGATGGGTGGAGGAGGTGAGGGACCGCCTGCGACGCTTCTGGTCTGAGTCCTTGCCCTTGTTCTTCTTGGTCATGTGGGTGGTGGTGATTGGTGTGGTTGGGTCAGCGGTCATTGTCAAGATCCTTGACATGTTCTTCCCAACATGCGAACACAAGTACGTTTTCACACAGGTCCTGTTGAACCTGCTTACATGATTTTTGTAGAATTAAATGAAACATTGCCAGGTCAGTGTGCAGGATTTGTCCTTACTGCCAAGAGCAGTTAATTAGGCACATCCGTTCTCTCTCATCTTTTCTTAAGTGTGATGCTCATGAGGAAAACTGATAATGTTGTACTTTTCCTGTAGGGGAGTTTTCCATTTAAATCCTGCGACTCTGATGCCGGAAGATGAGAAACACACCCTGCTGGAGAACATTGAAATAGAGGTAGAGGAGGAGAAAAGGTCTTCAATGAAAACTGAAGACGGATGAAGTGGAGTGAGTCTGATTTGCATCTGTTGAAAACCCAAGGCATTATGTTAGAGAAACCATCATCTCTTTGTAGCACTTATTACACATTGCATACACAACACAATTCACTTTATTATACCCTCCTCTCCAAACATGAATCTGAAATGTTACTACTGGAAGCAGAGCTACCTACTGCACACTGTGTTACTTTTCATATTATGATTGTGTTACCTCACAGTGCCTCTGTAATGATTCTACTTTGCATTATGAAATACTTACTTCCTATTGGTTTATTTTTGATTGCTCATTTCATAATATTTTATCATTCTGACTGGAGGATTGAACTGAGGATTTGGTGTTTGTTTGCATGCAACTTTAAATCACAACAGATATTCACTTTTATTTATTGTATTTGAGCCAGTGCATAATATGGCAGAGCCTCACCAATGCATTTGTTGTAAAATGTCAACGACAAAATATATTTTTATGTTGCTATTGCATTATGAGTGTACTTGACTGGCCTGCGCTTTCTTCATAAAAGGACAGGTGGTCCTATTCTTGCACCCATCAAAGAATGATCAAATATGAGTTCTCATTCAAACCATTTTAATTGATTGAGAAGGCAGTTAGTTCCTATAGCTGAATGATCTATGAGGCATATTCACTTGGATCTCTTAACTGCTGTAGAGTCATGCCCAGTCTAAACATTCCATTTCTGTTCACTCTGAAACATTGCACTCTGACTACACCCCTGCTACTTTATGCCTGTTTTTGTGTTTTAACTTCATTGAAATGTATGAATATGGTTACTGGATGTTCTTTGCAATGTGAATGAATGACAATGGCCGTTCACAGTCAACATAGACGTCTGAAACAACACTTATACACTTTACCTTTTGTCTCAGAATATAGTTATAGTCAAACCTACCCCTCTCCCAATAGTTTATTGGCTGTTTTGCCTCAATGCAGGTTAGGCATGACTAAAATAGAATTGTACCAATGTGATTCTCAAGACAAAGTGCCTGGATGATGTACGCATGGCATTGAATGGGGCCTTGGCACATTTACTTTCTGCCTCAGAACGTAGTATCCATAGTAGGGAATGCAGTTGGCTGAAACGGCTTTATAAAAGGAAACTGCATGCTGATTTGAACTTGAGTGGTTGAAGTAGAATTTAAAAGTTATTTTACCGTTTGCCTCTATGGTGCATCAAAATTCCATTTCAGTCTTGTTTTACTGAAGCATGGGAGCATGGCATGTGTGCATCGTGTATTTTCATTCAAATCAAACTGTACATTGAATTCCCAAATCCTGCTCAATAAATAATGTTTCTGTAAATGTTTTTGTGACGTTCACTCAGTCTACACAATACAGCCAGGTTGCATGAAAAGAAAGCACATGGAAGCCTTGTCAACGCAAGTAATATTTTACTTTTAGCTTTATTAACAAGATAGATACTTGATTGATCCCCGAGGGGAAATTTCTTAACCAAAGTGTACCAGTTGGTCCCCTAAATACACATGTTTTCTACCAATTTTCTTTCGCCCATGAGACTGAGTAATTTGTATTCTACATAACAGACCGGAAATAATTGCATATTAGTTTGGGTCCTGGATGCTGATTGGCTGAAACAGTATTTCAGTCTTGTTTACGTTACAGCCTTATTCTAAAATTGATTAAATAATTTTTTCCCCTCAAATCTAGGCACAATACCCCATAATGACAAAGCGAAAACAGGTTTTTAGAAATTGTAGTAAATTTATAAAACCTAAAAAACAGAAATACCTTATTTACATAAGTATTCAGACCCTTTGCTATGAGATTTGAAATTGAGCTCAGGTGCACCCTGTTTCCATTGATGTTTCTACAACTTGATTGGAGTCCACCTGTGGTAAATTCAATTGATTGGTCATGATTTGGAAAGGCACACACCTGTCTATATAAAGGTCCCACAGTTGACTGTGCATGTCAGAGCAAAGCCATGAGGTCGAAGGAAATAGAGAGCTCCTAGACAGGATTGTGTCAAGGCACAGATCTGGGGATGGGCACCAAAACATTTCTGCAGCATTGAAGGTCCCCAAGAACTCAATGGCCTCTTAAATGGAAGAAGTTTGGAACCACTAAGACTCTTCCTAGAGCTGGCCGCCAGGCCAAACTGAGCAATCGGTTGTGAAAGGGCCTTGGTCAGGGAGGTGACCAAGAACCCGATGGTCACGCTGACAGAGCTCCAGAGTTCCTCTGTGGAGATGGGAGAGCCTTCCAGAAAGACAACCATCTCTGCAGCACTTGCCCAATCAGACCTTTATGGTAGAGTGGCCAGACAGAAGCCACGCTTGGAGTTTGACAAAAGGCAGCTAAAGTACTCTTAGACCATGAGAAACAAGATTCTCTGGTCTGATGAATATAATATTGAACTCGTTGGCCTGAATGCCAAGCTGAATGTGAAGCATGATGGTGGCAGCATCATGCTGTGGGGATGTTTTTCAGCGGCAGGGATTGGGAGACTAGTCAGGATTGAGGGGCAGATGAACTGCGCAAAGTACAGCGAGATCCTTGATGAAAACCTGCTCCAGAGTGCTCAGGACCTCAGACTGGGGCCAACGTTCACCTTCCAACAGGACAATGACCATAAGCACAAAGCCAAGACAACGCAGGAGTGGCTTCGGGACAAGTCTATGAATGTCCTTGAGTGGCTTAGCCAGAGCCTGGACTTGAACATCTCTGGAGAGACCTGAAAATATCTCTGCAGCGACGCTCCCATCCAACCTGACAGACATGAATGGGAGAAACTCCCCAAATACAGGACTGCCAAGCGTCATACTGAAGAAGACTCAAGGCTGTAATCTCTGCCAAAGGTGCTTCAACAAAGTACAGAGTAAAGGGTCTGAATACTTATGTAAATGTGATATCATTTTTAAAATGTATTTTATACATTTGCTCTGACTTCACCCGCTGGCTAGCCTCTTGTTCCTCTGACGTTCCTCTGCTGCTGCACATGGAATCAACCTCATCGATGAATATGGTGGTGGGAGCATAGAAGCGGGCCTGTCCAGAGGAGAAAATAAACTGACTAGAGCCACAACACCTCAAAAACACCACACTTTCACATTATGTAATATGATACCACCAGTTTTCCTTCTAGGAAAAAGATATTCTGCCTGGGCAGAGGAGCTGATGAGGATCTTACCATTTCAAATACAATGCGGACCAGTTTTTCAGACTCTCCTCTGTAATTGGAAGTGAGAGTAGAAGATGAAACATTGAAGAATGGGGTTCTGCTCTCTGTCACGACGGCTTTGGCCGGAAGAGTCTTTCCTGTGCCTGGAGGACCCACCATAAGCACACCCTAGGAAATAATTGCACATGGATACACCACATATTAGCAAGGCATCATATCAACTCTTCCAATCAAAATAACGTATTAATCAAGTTGGCCTTGGGCTTTGATGTATACCTTCCATGGTCTTCATATTCCTTTGAAAAACTCAGGCATCCACATGGGTAGCACAACAGCTTATTTTAAAAGCTTACAAATACACTACATGACCAAAAGTATGTGGACACCTGCTCGTCGATCATCTCATTCCAAAATCATGGGCATTAATATGGAGTTGGACCCCCCTTTGCTGATATAACAGCCTCCACTCTTCTGGGAAGGCTTTCCACTAGATATTGGAGCATTTCTGCGCGGACCATTCAGCCACAAGAGCATTAGTGAGATCGAGCTTTGATGTTGGGCGATTAGACCTGGCTCGCAGTCTGCGTTCCAATTCATCCCAAAGGTGTTTGATGGGGTTGAGGTCAGGGCTCTGTGCAGGCCAGTCAAGTTCTTCCACACCGATATCGACAAACCATTTCTGTATGGACCTCTCTTTGTGCGCGGGGGCATTGTCATGCTGAAACAGGAAAGGGCCTTCTCCAAACTGTTGCCACAAAGTTGGAAGCACAGAATCGTCTAATGACATTGTATGTTGTAGTGTTAAGATATCCCTTCACTGGAACTAAGGGGCCTTGCCCGAACCATGAAAAACAACCCCTGACCATTATTCCTCATCCACCAAACTTTACAGTTGGCACTATGCATTGGGGTAGGCTGCGTTTCCCTGGCCTCAGCCAAACCCATATTTGTTCGTCGGAATGCCAGATGGTGAAGTGTGATTAATTACGCCAGAGAATGAGTTTCCACTGCTCCAGAGTCCAATGGCGGAGAGCTTTACACCACTCCAGCCGACACTTGCCACTGTGCGAGCAGTTCTTGTGCTGAAGTTGAATTCAGAGGCAACTCGGTAGTGAGTGTTGCAACTGAGGACAGGCGATTTTTACACACTTCAGCACTCGGCCGTCCTGTTCTGTGAGCTTGTGTGGCCAATCACTTCGTGGCTGAGCCGCTGTTGCTCCTAGACATTTCCACTTCACAATAACAGCACTTACAGTTTACCAGGGCAGCTCTAGCATGGGAGAAATGCCTCTGGAAGCAACATCAGCACAAGAACGGTTTGTCGGGAGCTTCATGAAATGGGTTTCCATGGACGAGCAGCCGCACACAAGCCTAAGATCACCATACGCAATGTCAAGCATCGGCTGGAGTGGTGTAAAGCTCTACGCCATTGGACTCTGGAGCTGTGGAAACGCATTCTCTGGAGTGAAAATCGCACATCCATCTGGCAGTCTGACGGACAAATCTGGGTTTGGCGGATGCCAGGAGAACGCTACCTGCCCCAATGTGTAGTGCCAACTGTAAAGTTTAAGAATAATGGTCTGGGGCTGTTTTTCATAGTTTGGGCTAGTTGGCCCATAACTTACTAGTTCCAGGGAAGGGAAATCTTAACACTACATCATACAATGACATTCTAGACAATTCTGTACTTCCAACTGTGGAAATCGTTTGCAGAAGGCCCTTTCCTGTTTCAGCATGACAATGCCCCCATGCACAAATCGAGGTCCATGCAGAAATGGTTTGTCGAGATCGGTGTGGAAGAACTTGACTGGCCTGCACAGAACCCTGATCTCAACCCCATCGAACACCTTGGGATGAATTGGAACGCCGACTGCGAGCCAAACCTAATAGCCCAACATCTGTGCCCAACCTCACTAATGTGCTTGTGACTGAATGGAAGGTGGTCCCTGTAGCAATGTTCCACCATCTAGTGGATAGGCTTCCCAGAAGAGTAGAGGCTGTTATAGCAGCAAAGGGGGGGACCAACTCCATATTAATGCCCATGATTTTGGAATGAGATGTTTGACAAGCAGGTGTCTACATACTTTTGATCATGTAGTGTATGTATATGATGGTGTGTAGACATTGTCAGTATATGAATAGAAAATGTGTGCACAGCAGTAGGTATATAGGATGAGCCTTCATTAGAATACAGTATATACATATGTAGTGGGTAAAACAGTATGTAAACATTATTAAAGTGACCAGTGTTCAATGACTATGTACATAGGGCAGCAGTCTCTAATGTGTAGATTTAAGTACCGGGTGTCACTCCAAATAATACAGCTATTTTGTATTGTAAAACTAAAAGGTCACATTTAGACTTCAAGTAGGTCTATACCTTTGTGGGTGCTGCAAGAAAGAGAGCAGGCTACTTACTAGCAGGTACTCTGAGCACTCATTAATAATTTTATTCAGACAAAGCTTACTCTCCCGTTTTACTAACCAAACTACACAACCCATCAGATACTAATGCAAAGACCTGAAAACAACAAATATATTTTCCCAGGCCTGCCTAATGGCGCAGCTGTCGAAGGCACTGTATCGGGAGACCAATGAGGCGGCGCACAATTGGCCCAGCGAGATGTCCTTGTCCCAACGTGCTCTAGCGTCTCCTTGTGGCGGGCCGGGCGCATGCACGCTGATTTCCTCCGACACGTTGGTGCGGCTGATTTGCGGGTTAAGCGCGCAGTGGTCAAGAAGCAGTGTGGCTTGGCAGAGTCGTGTTTCAGATGACGAGTGGCTCTTGACCTTTGCATCTCCCGAGTCCTAACGGGAGTTTCAGCGATGGAACAAGACTGTAACTACCAATTGCATATCACGACAATAGTGTGAAATGTACCACAAAAAAAAAAAAGATACAAAATTAATAAATATAAAAAAACAATTAATATATATATATATTTCCCCAGTAAAGTGCAAGATCCACTAATGAATGACTGGGCCAGTAAATCTATATACTATAATTGGAATATGTGTGAAAGGAGTCCATACAGTACCTGCATTCTACTTGTACAGGCCATATGTCAATAATGCCATCGTTATTACTTGGTGGTTTGGATGGAGGGGTCTCCAGTTGAAAACTTTCTAGAGTTATTATTATAACTCTGTTATTTCTCCAACCTGTTTGTTTTCTTCGTTTATCTCTTGCCATACTTTTAAAGAGATGTCAAAGAGCAAGGATCCAAGCGACATTTGCAGACATTGACTAAATTAAACAAACTTAGGTTTGAAAGTGAAACATAGATAGATAGATAGATAGATAGATAGGTACTTTATTGATCCCCGATGGGGAAATTTCTTTGTCAAGCAGCTACAACAAAAAACACAGGGCAGGTGCAAAATGCCACAACGAAAGTACACAAAAGACAGATACACGGTACATGATACATAGGAGCGGCAGTATGAAAAAGTATAGAAATACAAGATATCTGGAGTGCAAAAAAAGCTATAAAAAGACATTGCATAGTATGGGTGGTTGGCTGAATATGTACACTATACATCGGTGGATGTTGGATGGTTAACTATACTATACAGGTCGATGGCAGAGAAATACTTCAGTAGCTAAAAATGCATATGGAGGGTAATAATAGTTTACTTTATAGACAGACTGGCTAAATGAACAGGTAAGTTAATATTTTGCATGGTTAAATTAGCTGTACAGGTAAATATACAGTTATATTTACCTTTTAAGTGAATACTTGCATGGTTACAGGTAAATGACAGGAAGAGATACTTAAATAGCTAAATGTGTGTATGATATAATTTGTCTTAGAGTTGATCTTCTGCCATTTTTGTTGGAAGCTACTGTCCCCTACTGTAAAAAGGTGTTTCTTGATTTGTTCAAACTGTACTCCCTGATAGCAGAACTGTAGTTTCCAAGTAAGGCATACTCTCGAGCAAGTTTCACTGATCTCATGCAGACTCATTCTAGGAGATGAAGAACATTCGTTGTTAGTACATTTCTCTTCAGAAGGGATGACAACAGAGAATCTGTAAAACAAAACAAAGGGAACAAGATGGACATAAGGATATAACTTACTAGCTGTATCTGACTGTTAGTATAACTTGGCTAGCTGGTTAACTAACTCAACTAGCTAGCCAACACGTTAAAGATTAACGAGCAAACAGCACCACGATTTAGAAAAACGATACTAATAAAACTATCAAAAGTATTTGTAACATAACGTTACAACTAGACCCCAAACATCTTAAGCATACTAGTTAACTATAGTGCTAATTAGCTAGACCTACCTGTTGCATTGCTGATGGGGGGAAAAAATACGAGACAAAAGGTGTAGAACCGCACCCAAGGACTGAAACACAAATGGATCCAAGCCAAGGGTTCCAAAATGGCTAATAAATATATAATACCTGTAGTTACATAAATATGGTTTATTTTCGTCTGACAAGAGAGCTACAACAACCACACCAAACCCGACCAAAACACACATTTGGATAAACAAACTGGCATATGTATATGCTTTCAATGGCTAGTTGCGCCAGCCTGTATATTGGATAGTTCCAGGGGTGTAATGTGTGCAAGGGACAATCAAATGGAATTCGTGGAAGTGCTTTAAATTGTTTATTAATCACCCCCGTTTCCTGCACCCAACCCCCCCAAAAAACATTTACACTAAAATCGAAATATGTAATCTTTATATGATTTCAACAAAACCTGTGCAGGAATGTCAGTGTTCCTATTCCATAATTACATTCATCTTTACAAAATACTCATAAAAGGCAAAGTATGGGATAGGGGTGGAGACCCATCCATCCACTATGAGCTACTAGAGTGCCAGTTTATAATCCAGTTTCCCAGTACAAGTGTCAGTCCTTCATTAAGAGGTCAGCTGTGTCAGTGAGCTCATACACAGCGTAGCCTAGTGCTTTGGTTGAGAGACTGACAGGAAGAAGTGAAGAAAGCAGATGCTGTGGAATTTAATGAAAGACAGAAAATGTACTGTGCATAGCATAACAGAGCCTGTCGACCCCTGTCATTCCACCTCTGATTTTTTTTTTTGTATGAGGCTTATTACAATAGGTACCTTTCATTCCACAGTGTCTATCAAACATGATAGACACTGTGGAATGACCTTTACAATTACAGAGGATAGAGATTTTAGAGGGAATAATGAAGAGGGCCTGCCCTAACAAATATCAACTAACCAACAGAATAGAGAAAATGTTTTACATCAAATGTGAACAACAATTTATAAATACATTTTATGTATAAATAAAAATGCACAAAATCCTAGTTCAATCAACTAAGGCTAGTCTAGTTTGTAATGGCAGTCCCATATACAGTATTTGGTGAAAGAGAGCAGATCAAAGGCACAGTAATGAATAATTCAAGAGTTATTTAATCCCTGTGAATTCTACCAGCCAGTTATATCACTAATACAGCATATCCCCATTGCAAGAGCTTAAAATATAAATTAGGAACACTTCCAATAAAAATATGTTCCAAATAAAAATATCATACTTATAATCAACTAGCATCACAAGTTTATAATATCTTAAATAAATTAAGGCTTAAAACAGGGTCTGTAAGTCTCCGAAGAACACCCTGATATTTTCTTTCAATTAATTTAAGTCTGTTCAGAGTCACAACACATATGAAGCATTCCCTGTACAACACCAGGAATAAACTTGTAGTATGAAAAGACTAAACCCTCCTCCTGCAGACTTATTTTTACTGGTCCTTTTACCGTTTTTGAAAATTTCTTTACTTATCTATTGTTTACCTAATACTTATTTTTTACTTAAATACTGCACTGTTGGTTAGGGCTTGTAAGTAAGCATTTCACTGTAAGGTCTACTACACCAGTTGTATTCGGCGCATGTGACAAATAAACTTTGATTTGATTTGTAGTGTAGAGGGACAGTAGTGTAGTTATGTACGTACCGTGTATCTGCTTTGTATGGTACAATTATATCTGCTCCTAATTGTTCCACCCCACAGAATAAGCCACTGAATACACATCCTGATGCGCTCTCTGACAAACCAGCAACCCGTTTCCCAGACCTATTATGTGCAAACAGTCCAGCAGAACAAAGACGTTCATAGAAGATACTACACATAGACCAAATCACGGGCCTGTGCCCCCCTGCTGCTCCCTTCCTGGTCTCCCTCCTCCTGTGCCAGGGCCTCAGAGTCTGCCTCGTCCCCATCAGAACCCTCCTCATACTCTATGCCAATGGGCTTGGGACAGCTGTAGGGGTGGCCGTTGTCATCGAAGAAGCGTCGGAAGGTGAACTCGTAGAAGGCGTGCTCGGGGTGCTTGCCGTTCCTGAACCACCCATTGAGGGTGTCGTTGTGGTTGCCCTCACCTTCGGTGTTGCTGCTCCACAGCTTGTCTGGATCCACCGGGTCAAAGTTGGAGGTGTCTGTGCAGTGAGCGATGGTGGGGATGTATGGGGCCTTCTGCATCTGCCGCAGGTCGTTGGAGAAGTCGATGGTCTTGAAGAAGGGCTGCACCTTGATCTCGTCGGCACCGTTCTTGCCGAGGCGGTCCTCTGGGCCACGGCATAGTTTAATGATGAGGTCTGATGCCTCTGGGCTCAGCTTGGCTTGAGGGGGGATGTGCAGGGTGGTCTGCCAGTTTATCACCTGGGTAGAATAACAAACCAGAGCATTAAACATAGAGTGGAAGAAAACAACACTTAACAGACCAGGCCAACATGAGATATGCTCAGTTTTTAACTGGTTGATTTACCTTGAGCTGGGTTTCCAGAGGTGTAGTCGCTAAGAAAGGAGGTTGCCCAACCACCATTTCATACAGAATGACACCAACACTCCACCAATCACACAGTTGGGTGTATCCTTGAACAAAGAGGTAACACAGTCACATTTTAGACACAATAACATGGTGCACAAGAGACGAATAATAACCTTTCAAAATGTCACTCCTGCCCTGGTAATTCAAACATTACAGATAATATTTCCAACTTCAGAGCGGATTAAACTTTTCCCTTTTACAGGCTTACCAGTCCTAAGCAGCACCTCTGGAGCGATATAGTTGGGTGTCCCCACCAGGGAGTGAGCCAGGCAGCGCTGGTGTTGCCTTGCCTTCCTCCTCTCCAGGGGCTTGAGCCGGTCTGCACAGCGACAGTTAGATGGGTCCTGCTCCCATTCCTTACTGAAGTCCATGCTGTCTTGCCGAACATGGTCTCCTGCAGAGAGAGACGACACAAAGATCAGCATGGTTTTACTGACAATAAAATAAAAATAAATAAAAAGGGGGAGAACCGTATTACCCCAAAGACCAAAACATCCTCTTGGATTGAAGCAGCAACAAGCATCATAAGAAGGGTCACACTAACCACTCTGGTAGTACTTAGAGTCATGTGTCCAGCGGAAGCCGGTGCAGAGGCCAAAGTCGGTGAGCTTGATGTGTCCGTCCCGGTCGATAAGGATGTTGTCTGGCTTGATGTCACGGTGGATGAAGCCCATCTTGTGCACACTCTCCACGGCGCAGGTGAGCTCAGCAATGTAGAACTGAGCCAACTCCTCTTTGAAGAGGCCCAGGCGGATGAGCAGACTCATCATGTCTCCCCCAGGGATGTAGTCCATCACAAAGTACAGGTTGTCCTTGTCCTGGAAGGAGTAGTAGAGCCGCACCACCCATTCATTATCAGCCTCAGCCAGGATGTCTCGCTCTGCTTTGACATGGGCCACCTGGTTCCTGAGGAGAACGTCCTTCTTGCGCAGCGTCTTCATGGCGTACAGGGCTCCAGTGTCCTCCTTCCGGGCTAGACACACCTCACCAAAGGCTCCGATGCCCAGGGTCTTGATCCTCTTGAACATGGACTTGTCCATCTTGGCCCGCTTCAGTCGGATGTAGTTGGACTCTTTCTGAGACAGCATCATGCGCATCTGCTCCTGGGCATCCCCTGACAACTTGACCTAAATAGCAAAATATGACAATTTACATTCAGGCCCTTGAGAGAACCACATAACTAACATTAATTAGATAGAAAATAAGACAACCACAGATGCATTATCAAAGCAATGCATTCAACCTGGCAGAATGCAGGCCCAGGTAAAGGAACACAAAATAGTAACCATTAAAACAAATCAGAAAGGTAAAAGAGATACAGCAGATGTCCTCAATAAGGCTGGTTGCAAGAATCATTTAAGCAGAATGGAGGACTAACATGAGAAGTGGATGGGAAGGCATGCATCTCCCTAAGGAGTTGGTGTGATGCAGTGAGTCAGCAGGGGAGTTCATGCAGTTCAATTAAAAATGGCCCATCTTTCAGCAACTGCTTACTTGGTCACTGATCTGTGTGGACTATTCAGGTCACAGCATTGATAGAAGGTAAAGGTATCTCCTACATCAGCTGTTAGTGACAGCAGGGAGAGAAAAGGAGAGAAAGAGAGACAGCTAAGTAGAAGGGAAGAATAGAGCTTTCGAAAGAATGAAAATACAACTTGAACAGGAAATAAATAGCAATGAAAGAGTCAGGAAGATTGAAAGCCAAGACTGCATGACGACAAAAGGAGCTGCTTATGGACTACAGGAAAAGGAGGGGCCGAACAGGCCCCCCATTAACATCGACGGGCTGTAATGGAGCGGGTCGAGAGTTTCAAGTTCCTTGATGTCCACATTAACAACAAACTATCATGGTCCAAACACACCAAGACAGTCGTCAAGAGGGCACGACATCATCTTTTCCCCCTTAGGAGACTGAAAAGATTTGGCATGGGTCCCTAGATCGTCAAAAAGTTCTACAACTGCACCATCGAGAGCATCCTCGATGGTGAGAGCACCGGTTGCAGCACCGCCTGGTATGGCAACTGCTCGCGCTACAGAGGGGTAGTGCCTACGGCCCAGTACATCACTGGGGCCAAGATTCCTGCCATCCAGGATCTATATACTAGGCGGTGTCAGAGGAAGGCTCCAGTCACCCAAGTCATAGACTGTTCTCTCTGCTACCGCACGGCACGCTGTAACGGAGCGCCAAGTCTAGGTCCAAAAGGCTCCTTAACAGCTTTTACCCTCAAGCAATAAGACTGCTGAACAAGTAATCAAATGGCCACCCGGACTATTTACATTGACATCCCTTTGGTTTTTACTCTCCTGCTACTCACTGTTTATTATCTATGCAGTCACTTTACCCCTACCTACATGTACAAATTACCTCGACTAACCTGTACCCCTGCATATTGACTCGGTACCGGTACCCCTGCATATAGCCTCGTTATTGTGTTATTTTTTACTTTAGTTTATTTAGTAAATATTTTCTTAACTATTTCTTGAACTGCATTGTTTGTTAAGGGCTTGTAAGTAAGCATTTCATGGTAAGGTCTACACCTATTGTATTCGGCACGTGACAAATACAATTTTATTTTACATATTCGACTGTCATTGGACATGCCAAATACATTTGCGTAAATGTAGGCCTTTCAGCTAATAAATAAATACCCTGTATTCCTCCAAATTGAATAGACCAAATGTATTTATACCATTGTTTAGACTAAATTTAACTCACAGGGAAATTATAAGCAGTGACTGTGTACGCTCACCCTCTGCATCTCACTCTCCAGCTGTTTCTTCCTATGGATCCTCATCTGGTGGTTCTTCAGGATGTTCTCAACGTGCTGCTCCATGAAGAACTTGAAGGCCTGGGGAGAGTAGAGCGGTACTCTAGGGTCTCCTCGTCGCTCCTCGTCTTTCTTGTTCCGGCGCACAGGCACTGGAGACGTAGTGATCTGTTTATTCTCCTTCTCTGTTCCCACAGCAGCAGAATCTGGGCCTTCTGGCCTGTCACTAGCGTTGCTGCTACAATCCTCCTCCTCTGCAGCCTTCTCTCTCCCAGAACTGGGCTTGGGTCCTGGGTCATAGGCAGGGCAGGGTGCAACAGGCTGCTGGAGGAGGTGTTTGGGGTATGGAGGCGGAGGACCCTGATAACTGGGCACCTCTGCTACTGGCATGGGTACCTGGGGCATGGGCGCTGGTGGTAGTGGCTCCTGGTAGGTAGTGGGAGGTGGAGGGGGCTGGTGCATCCAGGGTGGGTGTGTGGGGGCCACGGCAGTGTGTAGCTCAGGTTTTTGCACACGCATGCTCTTCACAGGCTGCAGGATGGGGGCCTGGGTGATGGCTGTCACTGTGGTGGCAGAGGGCTGGGAGCTGGCCGGGTGGCCCTGCCTGTTGCTCATCTGGTGGCTGTTGAAGGAGTTTGATCGGACAGGGATGCTGTGCTGCTGCCATGAGGGGGACATGTCCTGGTTACTGCTACCTGGGGAGGACTGAGGCTGGCCAGGGGGTGCTTGGGACCAGGACTGAGGCACGCCCATGTTGTACATGTCAAGGTTGTGACTGTTCCGGTTAGGCACCATCATGGACTGGGGGAGGTTACTACCGTTGATGTAGGATGGGGAGGAGGCAGGACCTCCAGCCTGCATCTGCTGAGCTGTTGGGCTTTGTCTGTTGTTCTGATTCACCGGGTAAGGGGGAAGGAGTTGTCTGCTGCCACCACTCTGGTGTCCCATGTAGTCTGGCTGAGGGGAGCCGTTCTGAGACCAGCTGGAGGGGAAGCTGAACTTGTTACCCCCAGAGCTCTGCATGATGATGGGCTGACGGCCCAAGGGCACTGGGCTTATACCCCTCTGGTTCTGGGGGGCTGGGGCTGAGTAGCCTTCAGGCCAGGCCCCTTGGGGAACAGGAGAGATTCGGGGCACCAAGTAATCCATGTTGCCAGAGAAGCGCTTGGTGGTGGGGTTACTGTCCCAGGAAGGTGGGGGCGGGGTTGCACCTCTGTTTGGGGGAGGGGTGACACTGCGCACCTGAGGGGGTAGGGGAGGGTTGACCCTCTGGTTGTTGCCAGGGTGGCCCTGTGGGAAGGCTGGGGGTGGGCCTCGTCCTGCCAGGTCACCCTGGGGTCCAGGGCTGTCTGAACGGTACATCATCCCCTCCACCATCATGGGGCCATGTCTCTGAACCAGGGACTCCTTGGAACCCTTCCAGCTCTGCCTCCTCAAAACAGGCTGCTGAATGTGAGATGAACCTGCAATGGTGGGAAGAAAAACAATACAGTTCATGGCAGCATATAAAAATGAATCATTATGTTTGCGATAAACATGGATGAAATATGAAAGAAAGCAAACCATTGCTTTGTACAATATTCTCATTTGAAACACACTCCCTTCCCCCAAACCAGAATTGTTCAACAGAATCTTGTTCCCTCAATGACAATCTACTGCATTTCCTCTGACAAATAGAATTGCCAAGTCCTAGATCCTGCAACAATGGTGGCCTAGGTTTCCGTGAACAATCCTGGATAAAGGAGAGGTTTGGTCCCAGTGGACAGACACCTACCAGGGACTTTCATGCCTGCATTGACGGGGCGGGCAGCGACAGCCACCATCTGCTCCTGCACAGGATCCTGGTAGCTCATTTTACTAATATACTCTATGGCTGCCTCCACACTGCGACTGTTGGTCTGCTTCAGAGCACGCATCACCATTTCCTGCACACAATACATTTATGAGCTATTAATACCGGAAATAAATAAAGGTTTCTTGAGGCACTATTAGACAAACTTCATATCAAGTTTACAGGAAATACTTACCCACAACTCTCAAATACAATGGAATTAATAGTTGTTTTTTTAAGAACCAGACATACCAGTAGCTTTACGACATACTTGGTTTCATTGTAATTATTTCATTCATCTCAGCTTCAGTGCTGAATACAGACAATCCTGTCATGTGACTCACTAGTTGAAAACATCTTTAGCATGAGAAAATTACACCCTGAGCGTGGAGCTAAAGCTGGTCATTCCACATTACATAGCCTTCATATCAGTCTCCTGTCATCCGCCAACAAAGGGAAAACATTCTGCAATAACTCCTTTTGTGCAATAGCTTGCATAATTGAGTTGTTCATGGTATACAGTGTTTCCCCTAAGATTTTTTCAGCAGCGGTAATGGGCAATGGCGTGAACCCCGGCCAAGATTTTGAAGTTCCTTCTCCTGGTCGCAGAGACAAAACGTTGCAGTTTTAAAGCTAATTTCCTCCAATTCTAAAAATATTAATAATTGTGGCTAAAACATTGTTTTTGTCTCAAAGCAACATTTCCTGCAATTCTACACATTTTGCCATGGCTTATGCTACGTTGCTTTAATGATTTGAAAAGGCTGAATTATTTTACTTATTAATGAAAATGTACTATACAGTACTAACGTTACTAGCTATCTAATGTTACTAGTTACCTAACGTTACTGGCTACCTAGCTGAAGTACTGTTTACACCTTTACATTATTCCTCCTTACCTCCTCAAAGCCAGCAGACAGCAGCTCCAGCAGCATCTGTTTGTTAATCTCCGCAGTCCTTCCAGAAGAGCTGGGCTCATTGGCAAAAGGCATCAGGGACTTGCGAATCTCCTGCAAGGCCTTGTGGTAGGGGTTTCTGGGGTTGCTGCAGCGCCCTTGCAGCCTGGGGTCTTCAGGCAACACCTTTCCAGCGGCCCCCATGTCCGCCTTTGGGAGGTCAGAAGGCCGGGAAAGGTTCCGGAGACTCTCCCGAATTTCCTGCAGCATCTGGTGGCTGTTGCCACTGTAGTTGCTGGCGGGGAAAGTCTTGGGTCGCATCTGTCGATATCCTTCGGTTTTCTCCCCTCTCTTCATGTAAGAACATGTAGGTTGGCAGCCAAAGCAGAAAACAGGATATAAGCACACTGCAGTGTCACCGAAAGGCTATCTGGGGGCCAAGAGAAGGTTCAAGACTAATTACTTTACATCTGCATCTTGCTGAGTACCTTGGGGATGACAAAACAACATTAGAAACATGGTGCAACTAGATAATAGGAATGAATGCAATCTCTCAACAGATAATCAGTGAAATTACCCTACAGATTCTGTCAATTCATATATTCAATTAATTACGGGAGATAACTGTAATAGTTTACTTTTGTAACTATAAGTTACAACTTTATCAATGCAACTAACGTTTCCTAGCAAAGGTAACCATGAAAACGAATGGTGTTGGTGGCTAACGTAACTAGCTTACATTATTGAACTTCAACTGGCTACAAAAGATGGTTTAACCTGTACCTAGTAACGTTACTGACTATAAGGTTATGTAACCACATACAATATGCAGACAGTTACAAAACAAAAAGGTAGTGAATAATATAATTCAATGTTGTATCTAGTTAACGCTAGCAAGTAACTAGCACCTGACTCAACTTCGGTTAAACAGCTAGCCAGCTAAACTAGACAGCAAAGCCCGGCTACAGATAGAACAAGGCCCGGCTGCTGCGACTTGTCCACGGCCCGTCGGCGTCGCAAACCAACCACTAGCCGTCCAAGTTAACTAACTAGCACGCTACTAGCGAACAGGTTGTTGTCAATGAACTTACCAGCAGCAGTGTTATTCTCCTAATCAAATCTCCAGACTTCAAATCAACTAGAAAGTGCGATCAACTAGGAGTAAATCTACAGATTTAGACGAAGCTTGAAAGTGATTCACTTTAATGCTACTCGGTGTTAGTCCCCATTGGTAGCTTGAATATTCATGTGATGTCTGACAGAGACAAGTTGCCCGGATGTGCTGGTTCACTGAGTTGTTTTTCCCATTTCCCATCATCCCTTGCGATAGCGCACCACCCCCCACACACACAAAAGCAGAGGTCATTCACAAGTGATTCAGGTGTTCTTACTCATAAAAATAAAACAAGTACAATATATAAACAAAATGAAAACAAAATGTATTGTATAAATATGTAGGCCTTCATTGTAAATAGGAATTTGTTCTTAACTGACTTGCCTAGATTAATAAAGGTTAAATTAAACATATATTTACAATTCTCTCATAAGACTTATTTAAGTCTTAAATATATATTTGGGCCATATAATGGTTCTCTGTCATACAGTATATCTTGTATGTTATGAAAAGTGATGCATAATTGGATAAGTGAGAACACATTTATGCAGACATTTTATTTCAAAACACCAGTTAAATGACGAACACAACCAATATGACTTCCCCACAAATCAAGTACTTTCTGTGACTGGTGTTGATCACAATTTCATGTACAACCGGTAGTCATCATTTAGAGTATAATATTTCAGTGGTAATAAAAGATCTCTGTACGCTTACAATTTCTTCAGCATCCGTCAGGACTATCAAAAACAATTTACAAAACACTTTCACCTGATTGAGGTTATCTAATCCTCAAAAGCGAGACCTTTTACAGAAAACAATCAGTTAAAGGTAAATAAAGTCCAGCCAGCATGTCTACTAATGTGAATATCAAAACAGTTTTCTAAATTGGGACCCGTCTGTTGACATAAATAGCCTCTCCGTCCGTTCCACACACCAAGCATTGTCCCAGCACATCCAGACTGTTCACAGACAGGGTCTGGCTGGGCAGCATGTGAGTGGTCTCAATGCGTCCCTTACTTGTGTCTCCAGTGAGCCAGGAACTGATGAGGGACTGGTTCCCACCTGCTGGGGCTATTGCGCTGCGCGAAATTATGCTTGTGTTCCGTCCACCTGGTGAACAAAAAAGGACAATTCGGATTTTGAATGATTGATGTTACAGTAGTTATCCTGACAAATAAACAGGTTGATATATCAAATACTTCCATTTGGCAATAAACACAACCGCCCTGCTCTGTGAGCATTTAAAATATCTTGCCTTGTAAGAAGGATGGTGTGTCTGAATTTGAGGAAGTCTCCCAATGCAACAGTGATCCATCCTCTGAGCATGAGAACAGGTGGTCTGGGTTTGATGGATGAAAATGGACCTCCCACACTGAGCACAAAAAACAGTTAACCTGAGAACCGAAGATAGACTTGCTGTTTTAGTAAATACAATACTTCCATAAATATCTTACTTTCAGCAGAGTGTGCCTCCATAAGTGAAAATGGCATGTTGCCTTGTCTCACGTCCCAGATACAAAGCATGCCATCCTGCCCCCCTGTGGCCACAATGTGTTGTTGGTTGGGGTGCCTGTCCACACAATGCAGTGGGGCTCTGTCCCCAGTTCTAGCAGGCAAAACAAAATACATAAAGGACATTACACAACACACTTGTAGCACCAGAAATCTGATTTACATTAGCCCATCAAATATATAAACATCTTACAGTGAAAGAATCTGCGATGGTTCATTGCCCTGTTGCCTGAAGTCCCATAGTTTAAGCTGGCCAATAGAATTGACAGTAAGGATCTCTGTAGTCCTCAGGAAAGTCACAGCATGGATTGTGCTACTATCAGCATTTTCTGACAATTAAGAAAAATGTTTATGTCAGTATCATCTTGGCTAAAGGGAGTGATTTGACTTGAAGTTCCAGCTGACTTTTGGAAATTGTCATGTAGGCTATGTTATTGCAAGTTCAAAATGCAACATTGATGAAAACAATGTCCAATGCCAGGGGAGAATACAATTATCAATACTCTTATCAAAAGATTAGATATTGTTACTAAAGTATTGTTTTGTTCTCAGACCTATGGTGCGCATCACTCCTTCCTGGTCTGCTCTGTAGAGGATGATCCTTCCATCTTCACCGACCGTGACAATCTCAGGGCTGTTACACACAATTCCAGTACATGGAGCGTTGTCACAGGGATAATGATGTGCTCTTTCCCACAGTTGAGAAACAGACAATGTCTGTTGAGAAGAGAATACATGTGCTATTGAACACAAGGTACTCCACAATCTACCTTGACATTTGTAATTGATGTATTCATGATTGTTGGTATATAATAATTATGTGATGTCTTGTGAAATAACACCCATACCTGGCTGTTGTGGTGATGCCGAAAGATGATCACTGCTCCAGTCGATGATGCTGTTACTATTCTGTCTTGATCCAGAAACTAAAAGTGTAAGATTGACATTCAATTATCGCATTAAATCAGGACCAAGTACAACAATGTCAGTCTAATATCCTATGCCTAGTTGATAAACTTACTTGAAGGTCCAGAACATCCCCATTATGTTTGTATTCACATACTAATTGGGGGTCTCCCTCAAAATCATCGTCCATACTGGAGGCCCCATTCTCTCCGATGGACCAAATGGAAATTTTGTTGTCCTGAAAAACAGACAAAATACCTGTTCAACAGCTGATTGATGGTAGCTAAGTTATACAAGTTAACTAAGATAGTTCGGCATAAATTGCCCTAGTGGCAGCACACCGTACTTCTGTAATTTATGGAAGTAAAGTGATAGGTTTGTTATTATTGACAGAGAATAATAAAGCAAACGAACGTTATGTGTTGACAGTACCGACAGTAGCTAGCTAACTAACGGTAAAGTTAGCAGTTTAGCTAGCTAGCAAACCCACCTCGTTATCCCAAGACCCAGTAGCAAAGATGTCTGGTTGCTGTAAAGACGAAGATGAGACCGGTCTCCATCTCGTTTTGCTGATTTTCTGTGACACGTACTTTGCATTGATGCCCTCCATCTGAATACTCCTAAACGTAGCTACTTTTACTTATGTTTTATTTGTAGATTTACAAACCAGTCCCCTCAACATTCATTTTCCTGAATCCCGCCAGGTCTCGTATGGTGGCCCATGAGGACAAACCCAACAAAACTAAACATCAAACGCTTTGTGAAGACGTCACTAATTCACTAATGAGTTAAGCTCTCGCGCACCTCTAGTGGATGAACGCGGAAGATAGATACTTGCTCGGGCAATCATATCTGAGTTGTCAAAAACCCAAATTAAAGATTAAATATCGGATTACCTAACTAATATGCCAACCTCATTTATTCAGGGCTAACCGTGTGAAAAAAAGCTGCGAAGTATGTCGCGTGACGTATCCCCTCCATCTGTTTTGGAGGTTGTCAGTTTCGTAGGAAAGGGAGTTGGCGCAGGCGCGGCACTGACAGCTGCTCTCTACCTGCTCCGCAGACTGTGTGTAATAATGGCCTGGAAATCTGGAGGAGCCAGCCACGCAGAGCTTGTAAACAACCTCCGCAGTAAGTTTACTCATTATGTAAAGTGGATAATGAAGCATTCGGGTTTGGAGATCTAATGGGGAAAGAAGAATTGCTAGAAATTGTAGGCTAGTAAAGTTTCTACCGCGTTAGCTAGCCGTTGGGACTGTACACGGTTTCCATTAGTTACCACAGCGTTCCTCTGTAGTCACGCTACAGTTATATCCGGCGGGTGTTTGCAAATATGTACTTGCACAGTTTACTAGTTAATATTATAATGTTAACAGTAGCTAGTGACTTCATTTAGTACAAGGCAATCGTATTTATAGAGCCTCCGATATTTTATGTGCGTCATATTGTGCTTTGCCCCAAAATGCCCAATTCAATAATATACATATCTGTTTTCCCCCAACCTCCTTTGCTGATTTGCTAGTAGATAACGCTAGCTACCTACCTACCACAGTTCTGTTACTGAACCAAACATGAAACATAGCAAATTTGTTAGCTAGCCTGTTCATGGGATAGGTATGGAATATGTGGAGAAATGTGAATACCGAATCCGTTTATTAGTGAGATAGCCTACTAACTATATGCATGGGAAGTTCGGCTAAGTAGCTATGTTTTTACAACCGCAGCAGCGAAGATGGACCGCAGTGTGGTTAGCGAACAAGCTAGCGTCTGGGCGGGGCATCCATATGTTGCATGTTGATCCACTGTACTGACTGTAGCTTCTTGTACTGTAGGAGAGCCATGCCATCCTTTGGAGAGAGGCATGATCACACCCTGTTGTTATTATAACAGGCTACCACTACTGGTCACACACTCAGCACTCATAGGTAGTTGTGCAATATTTAATAACATTTGTAGTCACACCTGAGGTGGTAGTTAGTTTTGCTGTGAACCAGTTAAGATTGGTTTTTCCGGTGTCTGTTTTCTTGTGTGCCATACAGTAAGAAAGTGGATTAGCTGATTTAGATTAAGATCTAATAGATAAGATTAGATCTCTCAAATTCACCCATTTACTAGGAAGATCTTATTGTTACAAAACTAGAAAGATCTCCTGAAGACTTGGTGCAGACTACTAAAGGGGGCTCCCAAGTGGCGCAGCGGTCTAAGGCACTGCATCTCAGTGCTAGAGGCATCACTACAGACACCCTGGCCTAGCGTCGTCCGAGTTTGGCCGGTGTAGGCCGTCATTATAAATAACAATTTGTTCTTAACTGACTTGCCCAGCTAAATAAAGGTTAAATAAAAAAAGTAAAATAAAAGACTGCAGAGAGCGGCTTGTTGGCTTGCCTATGTCAGTGTCCAACATGATTTGGCAAGCAGATCTAGTTGGCTATATTTACACGGTCAGTGTCCAGCAAAGCACTGCAGCAGACACAGGGCTGAGCGTTTTGCCAAAAGCCCTTTTGTGATACTGTATAGATATAAAAGGGGACATATTTTATGTTTAAAACATAACAACATGCCCAACACTGCATCCAGGGATACTAAAACATGGGGTAAAATGTGATGCTGAAGTTGTGGAATATTTTATTCCCAAAAGTTGAGTTCTGGCTAAATTTGAGCAACACTCATCCTCCCCTGTCATGTGCATTCTGACCCATTTAGGCCTACTCACCAGCTGCAAACCTTAAGTTAGCCTAAGCCGGATTTAAACGGGTCAAACTCAGGATGCATGCTAATTCCTGACTTTAGTGTTTTTTGTATCCTCCTTAGGCCAGGCTTTACTCTGAGCTAAAAGCTGATTATCTCACAAACACTGGGTTCAGAACATCAAGTTATTTAAGAGTTGGTCTTTCAAGTGCAATTTATTTAGGGGAAACCATTAAATAACCTACTAGCCTATTGTGTGCATTCAGAAAGTATTCAGACCCCTTCACCTTTTCCACATTTTGTTAGGTTACAGCCTTATTAAAAAAATGATTACATTGTTTTTTCCCCCCTCATCAATCTACACACAATACCCCATAATGATAAAGCAAAAACAGGTTTTTAGAAATGTTTGCCCCGAAACCAGGTAGTTGTCCTTTTGGAAGGTGAACCTTCGCCCCAGTCTGAGGTCCTGAGCGCTCCGGAGCAGGTTTTCATCAAGGATCTCTTGATGAAGGTGCCAGGTTTCCTCCAAAGAGTTCATTCTTGGTTTCATCAGACCAGAGGATCTTGTTTCTCATGCTCAGAGAGTCCTCTTGGCAAACTCCAAGTGGGCTGTCATGTGCCTTTTTCTGAGGAGTGGCTTCTGTCTGACCACTCTACCATAAAGGCCTGATTGGTGGAGTGCTGCAGAGATGGTTGTCCTTCTGGAAGGTTCTTCCATCTCCACAGAGGAACTCTGGAGCTCAATTTTAATACATTTGCAAACATTTCTACCAACCTATTTCTGCTTTGTCGTTATGGGGTATTGTGTGTAGATTGTAAAACTAACTATCCTACTGATCCTTGACTTCGGCGATGTCATTTGCAAAATAGCCTCCAACACTCTACTCAGCAAATTGGATGTAATCTATCACAGTGCCATCCGTTCTGTTACCAAAGCCCCATATACTACCCACCACTGCGACCTGTATTCTTTCGTTGGCTGGCCCTCACTACTTATTCGTCGCCAAGCCCACTGGCTCCAGGTCATTTACAAGTCCTTACTAGGTAAATCCCCGCCTTATCTCAGCTCGCTGGTCACCATAGCAACACCCACCCGTAGCATGCGCTCCAGCAGGTATATTTCACTGGTCACCCCCAAAGCCAATATCTCCTTTGGCCGCCATTCCTTCCAGTTCTCTGCTGCCAATGATGGAACGAACTGCAAACATCCTTGAAGCTAGAGGTTCCTATCTCCCTCACTAACTTTAAGCATCAGCTGTCAGAGCTGCTTATCAATCACTGCACCTGTATATAGCCCTTCTGTAAATAGCCCACCCTACTACCTCATCCCCATATTTATTATTTTAGCTAATTTTGCACTCCAGTATCTCTATTTGCACATCATCATTTGCACATCTATCATTCCAGTGTTAATTCTAATTTGTAAATCATCTCGCCACTATGGCCTATTTATTGTCCTTCCTTCCTAGCATTTTGCACTACATTTGCACACTGTATATAGATTCTCTATTGTGTTATTGACTGTACGTTTGTCTATTCTCATGTGTAACTCTGTGTTGTTGTTTTTTGTCGCTTTGCTTTGTCTTGGCCAGGTCGCAGTTGTAAATGAGAACTTGTTCTCAACTGGCCTACCTGGTTAAATAAAGGTGAAATAAATAAAAATAGACAATTGATGAGGACCAATTGTCAGTGGAGCCTACTGTGGGGGAATTAGTCTACTCTGAAGACACTGCAGTGTTTGTGAGTGTGTGACTCTCCACATATCCACTGCGGAGAATCACACCTTCTGTTTTCCTGTGTCCTCAGAAAATGGGATCATCAAGTCAGACAAGGTCTATGAAGTCATGTTGGCCACAGACCGAGGCCATTTTTCCAGAAGCAACCCCTACATGGACTCCCCACAGTCAATAGGTGTGTGATTGTTTAATGTAGTACATTAAAGCAGTGTATTGTAGGCAATAGGTGTGTGCTTATTTAATGTAGTACATTAAAGTAGTGTAGTGCAAATTCAATAACCCAGCCATTAATGAATGTTAGAAACTAACTATCCATCACTTTTAACCCAAAGGCTATCAAGCAACCATCAGTGCGCCACACATGGTAGGCCTAGCTATGACTTTTAATATTTGTATAAATTGTTGCATATCAATTATAACTATCAAACATTGATCGCCTTGCTCTTTTATACCAACTGAGCAATAGTACAATGCTGACAGGTGGTGATGCAGTTGTCTGTTGATCTCTCCCCCAGCACGCCTACGCATTGGAGCTACTGCACGATCAGCTGTATGATGGGGCCAAAGCTCTGGATGTGGGGTCTGGCAGTGGAATCCTATCTGTGTGCTTTGCACGAATGGTGAGCTACACATAATGACGGGTTAACACATAACATATTAGGTAGGTACTGTATTTTGGTGGCAGAGTTGGGGTAAATTGTCCATTTCAGGTTTTGGGGATATTTTGGAATCTGTGTAATGTTCGATGGCACAGAATTGCATACCTTCCTAATTTATTGTATTTTACAGGTTGGTCCCAAAGGGAAGGTGATAGGAATTGACCACATCAAGGAACTGGTAGACGATTCTATTACCAACGTAAAGAAAGATGACCCCAGCTTGATAATATCGGGTCGAATCAAACTAATAGGTAAGTCCCAAAAGCAACAAAGCAAGATGGACATTTTTTCTCCAATTTGGTGACTTGTATTGTTGGGTTATTAAAATGTATTGTACCATTTTTTTTAGTTAAAATCTAAAATAATCGCTAGTGAAAGTCTGCACAGTCTTCACATTTTGCTGCCTTAGAATTAAATCTAAAAAGGGTTTCCATTTGATATTTGTCTTACTGATCTTCACAACCTACTCCACATTTTTCAAAGTGAAAGAAAAATTATAGAGAAGGTTCTGAATTAATACAAAATGAAGATGTATTGATTGCATATGTCTCCACAACCTAGAGTTAACACTTGGTGGAAGCACCTTTGGCAGCCATTAAAGCTGTGAATCATTTTGAAGAAGATTCTACTAACATTTTATGTTACAGCCTTATTCTAAAATTGATTAAATAATCTACACACAATACCCCATAATGACAAAGCAAAAAAAGTTTGGGGGGACAATTTTAGATAATTTATACAAATAAGAAAAACGGAATTAAAACATTTACGTAAGTATTCAGACCCTTTACTCAATACTTTGTTGAAGCACCTTTGGCAGCGATAACAGCCTCGAGTCGTCTTGAGTATGATGCTACAAGCTTGGCACACCTGTATTTGGGGAGTCTCTCCCATTCTTCTTTGCAGATCCTCTCAAGATCTGTCAGGTTGGATGGGGAGCTTCGCTGCACAGCTATTTTCAGGTCTCTAGAGATGTTCGATCGGGTTCAAGTCCTGGCTCTGGCTGGGCCACTTGGGACAAGAGACTTGTCCCAAATCCACTCCTGCGTTGTCTTTGCTGTGTGCTTAGGGTCATTGTCCTGTTGTAAGGTGAACCTTCCAACCCAGTCTGAGGTCCTGAGCGCTCTGAAGCAGGTTTTCATCAAGGATCTCTCTGTACTTTGTTCTGTTCATCTTTCCCTCGATCCTGACTAGTCTCTCCGTCCCTGCCGTTAAAAACATCCCCACAGCATGATGCTGCCACCATCATGTTTCACCGTAGGGATGGTGCCAGGTTTCCTCCAGACGTGATGCTTGGCATTCAGGCCAACGAGTGCAATCTTGGTTTCATCAGACCAGAGAATCTTGTTTCTCATGGTCTGAGAGTCTTTAGGTGCCTTTTGGCAAACTCCAAGCTGGCTGTCATGTGCCTTTTACTGAGGAGTGGCTTCCGTCTGGTCACTTTACCATAAAGGCCTGATTGGTGGAGTGCTGCAAAGATGGTTGTCCTTCTGAAAGGTTCTCCCATCTTCACAGAGGAACTCTAGAGTTCTGTTAGAGTGACCATCTAGTTCTTGGTCACCTCCCTGACCAAGGCCCTTCTCCCCCGATTGCTCAGTTTGGCCGGGCGGCCAGCTCTAGGAAGAGTCTTGGTGCTTCCAAACTTCTTCCATTTAAGAATGATGGAGGCCACTGTGACCTTCAATGCTGCAGACATTTTTTTGGTACCCTTCCCCAGATCTGTGCCTCGACACAATCCTGTCTCGGAGCTCCCAAACAATTTCTTCGACCTCATGGCTTGCTTTTTGCTCTGACATGCACAGTCAACTGTGGGACCTTATATAAACAGGTGTGTACCTTTTCAAATGATGTCCAATCAATTGAATTTACTACAGGTGGACTCCAATCAAGTTGTAGAAACATCTCAAGGATGATCAATGGAAACAGGATGCACCTGAGTTCAATTTCACGTCTCATAGCAAAGGGTCTGAATACTTATGTAAATAAGGTATTTCTGTTTTTTAATATATTTGCAAAAATGTCAAAACCTGTTTTCGCTTTGTCGTTATGGGGTATTGTGCGTAGATTGTTGAGGGAAGAAAATGTATATAATCAATTTCAGAATAAGGCTGTAACGTAACAAAATGTGGAGAAAGCCAAGGGGTCCTTTCCGAATGCACTGTATTGTTTCTGTCAAAAACATCAGTAAATTTAGTTGAGAATCATTGATGGACAGCATTATTCCAACCTTCTCTACATTTTCAAGCGGATTTAAGTCTGAGTTCCTCGTGGACACTATATAAGCTTAAAACAGGGTTGGTGACGCACTGACTGTCAAAGGAGTCCAATGGATGTTGGCTCAGTCACTCCTTGGGAGAGCAATACAAAGCAGCTTAGTTGCTGTGGGTGCAGCACCCTGCTAAATTATTGAAAGGAGAGTGTCTGCTTTCGCCTGCCCTGCAGTCAACTCAGCTCTGATGTGTGCCCTGGCACTCTGCTTCTCAATGTGCGGCCTGCTTGGCGGGTATAAGGCTGGCACTGCGTGGCGGCTGGCAGCATGTTAGTGACAGCTGCTGACTATTGTGTTCCAGTGGGAGACGGGCGGATGGGCCATCCAGAGGAGGCGCCTTATGATGCCATCCACGTGGGCGCGGCAGCACCCAACGTGCCACAAGCAGTAAGTTCCCAAACCACAGAAATGAAGGCATCAAAGGGGTCCCAGCTAATAGACGCCACTTTTCTGTTTGGAAACTGCCTATGTGGCATCGATATGAGTCAAACATTTATTCTAGCGTTAAAATGTACTATAATGTGTAAATACAGTAAAACAATTCAATGCAGTCTCAAATAGCCGCCTGTCGCTTTTAATAGCCGGGCAACGGAACACATTACAGCAAATAAACGCCTCTTTCAAATAAACGCCTGGTCTAAATTAATTGTTTACAAGATTACCATGAATTATTTTACGAGGTTTAATGTTTGATGATTTGTTACATTAAATAATTCAGTAATGATTAAAAAAATTATGGCGATCATACGTTTTTATCCCCAGTAAGAAACTGCTAGCCATTGGCTGCTAACAGCTGAGAATTGCTAGCTAACTGGCAAGCACAAAAACAGTCAACAACTTCTGAAGTACAAAACCCTTGAAATCGGCAGATTACACTCTAGTGGTAAAAGTAAGAACTACTGAAAATGCCCAGTCAAAGAGGAGAATAACTGTCAAGGATTTAAAAAAATAAATACAATTTGTGCAGGATATGAAGAAATGTATGAAAATGCTGGAATTAACTATGCAAATGAGCAAAAGCTGTGTACAATAAGGAAATAGACACCTGGCTCAAATCGAAGCCGGTCTCTAATAAGTGCCTGTTGTGTTCAGTGATTTAAGCAAATACAATGCTCTGGTAGGATCCTTTTGGTCATAAAGTCAGTCTTGTCTAAAACTGAGATTCTTTGGATTGGGTTTATTTCAATCCTGCCCACAACTGGCAGCACCCAAGTAATCATTCACGTGGCCTGATCGTAATGACATAGTAAGGTTGGTTTGACTTTGGATATCCCTATGGGGATAGTTAGGGACCATTATTAAATTACACAATGTACATGGGAAAATATTTAAAAATGTCAATAGCTCCAAATGTAAATGACTTAACCTCAAACCAACTATAAATGTAAAAATTAATCTAGTCCCACAGGTAGGCTATCCAAAGTCAAGTTATCTAGAAGGGTGAGTGATTAACTGTATACTGTTTTGGCAGAGGGTATGTACAAAGGCATACCACGTACGAATACAAACACACACACGAGACACCCACATCAAAGCAAGCCTCCAAGACCTAAATCTCTTTCTCAGTCAGTCAGGATTGAAATCGAGGCTAAATCACTCAGTGCAGCCCCCCCTTTAATGTGAACAGCTTGTCTAAGAAGACTAGTCTCATGTGGTGGGAAATTGGAAATGTTTTGCCTTGGAGGGTATCTGATTCTGACCCAGTCAGTCTCCTTTACTCTCCTCTCCCAGCTACTGGACCAGCTGAAGCCAGGCGGCAGGCTGATTCTGCCTGTGGGGCCAGCTGGAGGGAACCAGATGCTGGAGCAGTACGACAAGCTGGAGGACGGCAGCACCAAGATGAAGCCCCTGATGGGGGTGATTTACGTGCCTTTAACAGACAAAGAGAAGCAGTGGTCCAGGTGGAAGTGACTTCCTACTCTCTCTCCCCCCTCTCTCCTTCACACAGTGGGCAAAGGTGAAATGTTGTGGCCTGGAGTAGATATGGGATCCCAAGGGGCTGAGTTTGCTGCTTGTCATCATTATTTGTTTCTTCCATACTATGGCAACTGGCTGCACATTTTTTAATCCAATATATGCTATTAAAGCTGTTCAGCTAAGCACGTGTGGTGTGAAATAAATTAGTGTGGATACTGTTTGGAATTATAACAATGGTTTCTCAGAGTTGAAATCTCATGAAAATACTGTTTGATATGTTTGCTGGTTGGTATTTGGCTGTGATACTTCTGGCTTGAGAGCATGTCAATTGTATCATCCTTGTTCTTGAGGGGAAGTGACATTTAGCCTCATTATAGGGGAGAGTCGGGAAAGTTGAGTCACCCTTGTTTCTACATAATCATACACAAAATTAATAATTTAACCAAATATTTAGGAAGAGGTCCTCATTTCATGGAGTCAAATGTCAAAATGATTTAAGTCAAAAGATTTATTTGTGTTCAAGGTTTTATTATCTAAACCAAAGTAGGTAATTTTAAGATTGCTTTATATATCAGATAAGCTTCAATATGAGGTCCTACACCTAGCATGAACATGCATCCTTGTAGCTGTGTGGGCTAATATAGTCAAAATGTTAGCCTTTGGGAAAGTTTAGCAAATTTAAGTGTTTTCTTCCCAGGTGTAATGCAAGGCATTATCACTGGGATTTGAAGTAGGATATAAGCTTGTGTTAAAATATGCTTAAAATTATTAAGACAAAAAAGCCATTGTGTTTGGGGAAATCAAAATAGACATGTTTTTAAAAAGGTAGTGGTAATATTTGATAAAGTACAGAATTTACCCCATACACGGGGTAAATTGTGCCAAAAGAACAAGCTATGTTTTCAGAACTGTCTTTACACAAATGCTGATTTATTTCCAGGGATACACAACATCCTGAAATATATGTAGATATCTTTGTTAGAAATAATACTATATTCCCATTGACAGAGTGATGCTGAATTTTAAAAAATGGTTCAACTTACCCCACTCTCCCCTACTGCATAATATCCTAGTTCTTCATTGGTTAAATCTGAAGAGATGGAGAAGTCCAATAATCATAGTGACATTTGGATTTTGCTCATGGTGTGGGGCATTCTATAACAGTTTGTGCATGGGAGTGTCTAACTCTGACCTATGGTTGCATGACAAGAGGATGTTGATATGATTTGCCAGTGTATTTCCTCTTTCTGTCTATCTCATAATGTTTTGCCTCTTTCTCACAGGGATGAACTTTGAGGCGACAGACTGTCCATATTCCACATTTCAGTGTGAACCTGGAGGAGACTACTTTGGGTTTCAACAACAGCCATTGGATTTCTTTCAAAACAACAAACCATGGTGATTTATTTTCTTTAACTCTAGTATCATGCTGAGGAATAACCCGAGGTTCGGAATAAAGACTGTTGGAGATTGAACAGAAGAAAGTGTCGGGGGTTCTTTTTGGTTGTGAATTTTCCTTTTGATTTGCTGCAAGATTTTGAGTTTGTTTTTATTATGGTTACATCTTGAGTTGCAATCAACCATTTCTACAATAATGCATTTCAGCTCCAATCAAAGCTGAATGTAAAGAGGTTGCCAAACTGTTCTGATGAGGAACGCCTGATTTGAAGAGATTATTCAGCCACTTGCTGTAGAGTGCATCTGAAGATCTGACTGTAGATATCTGTACTGCTGCTCTGCTAACATATATCAGCGTATCCCCCCCCCCAGCTAACAGCATTTAAACAGAGGCGCACGCAGGCTGCTCTAACCCACATCCAGTTGTTATCATGCAGCACATGATTACAGTACATTGCATTTTAGATAGGCCTATTAGACGTATAGTTACTTATACAGGCAATAACCCCACCACTACCCCCTACAACAAGAGTGGAGTACATGCACTCCCCTCAATATGTATTTGGACAGTGAAGCTACAATTTTGCATTTGTCTCTATACTCCCAGCAATTTGGATTTGAGATCAAATCTTTCATATATTAGTATTTGTTTCCATTTTTCTTCGCACTGACTACATCAAGCTTGTGACTCTACAAAGTTGTTGGATGCATTTGTAGTTTGTTTTGGTTGTGGTTTGGATAATATTTTTGCCTAATAGGAACTGAATGGTCAATGGTGTATTGGGTCATTTCAGTGTCACTTTTATTGTAAGTAAGAATAGAAGATGTTTCTGAACAATTCTACATTAATGTGGATGCTATGGGTGATCATGAACAAAGTATAACCTCTGTTAGTGGTAATGGTGAGAGGTTCAGCCTCGGTAACCTTCACTCATCATTATTGATGATTTTCTTAATTATAGCATTATCAGGATTAATTTAAGTGTTCAGAAACATCTTACCAACTCACTTAGAAATAAAATTACTCCTTTTCATTCACCATTGTTTCTATTGGGCAAAACACAACACAAACAAAACAACCTGCAACCTGCATCAGCTTGATGTAGTCAAGTGTTAGGAATATGGGACCAAATACTAAACTTGACTACCTTAATAAATTATAAGTGGGTGGGTGGGGGGGGGGGAATAGATACATAAAGTGCTTTCCTTTCTAAACAGTTGAACAGATATGAAAACACCCTAAAATAAACAGTGACATTCTGTAATGTTGCCTCAAATGAAACATTTGATCTCAAATTCAAAATGCTGGAGTACAGAGCCATATTTAGAATGTTAGTTTCACTGTCCAAATACATATGGAAGGGAGTGTATATACACATGCACACATCCAGGGTTATGTTTCCCCCGTGATTTATCGTGTGCTGCCTCTGGTGCCCATGACAAGACTGTCTGCAAGCTTTACTGATGACCGACACTAAACAAAGCAGAGCCATATATATATATATATGACTCTGAACAAAGTAGCCGGTGCTTTGCCAAAACAAACTTTAATGCAATTGAATGTCTGTTTAAAAAAATATATAATATTGGATGAGCTATGGCGTTCACAATTTCTGGAATGGCAAGAAATTTAAATAAAGAGATGCTTATGTTCTTGTCCTTTGTTCTATGGAGTGTTTATTGCTACAAGCTGTCTATGCCGTTGAAGACGGCTTCTATACTGCCATGTCATAGCCACAAAAAATCTGGTAGAGCAGGAAGTCTGGGTACCAGTCTTTTTAGCTAACATTCCACTTCTTGCCACATCTTTGTCAAATGCCAGGAGTGGCAACAAGTGGAATATAATAGCTGAACAGAGACAGCAACCAGGCTAGGAAGAATCCACACTATGTATATTCAGATTGCATCCCTTACCAACTTAAAATACTCCTAACACTTTGGCACAGAATCACAAAAGACGTATTGATCAAGAGTTAACTTTACTATCTCACACAAACTGTATGCATACAGACTTTTGAGATACATCTACACATCAACATTCTAAAACTACATAGATGATAAAGAAAAGCAACATACCATATCAGACACATCCTAGAATGCTTTATGGCTTTCCTGGAATTACTTTTATTATTACTGTTATAACAAAATAATACTATTCAGTAATGATTGTAGTTTTGGAATTTACAATAAATGACATATCTTGCTATCCCCATATTTCAAAGTAGTTGGTAAAAAAATAAAACTTGAGGCCAAGCCTAAAAGATATACAGCATCATGGCACAACAGTGGCATAAGTATTACATAAGAGATAAAGTACTATACTGTATATCTCCCAACAAAAATATACATCCATAATCCATGAAATTAACATTTCGTTGTAATATTAAAATGAACGTATCTTTGAGGGTGAAAGAGAAATCATGAAAGAAAAAGGAAAGCATCTCTTTACAAACCTTAGAGCAGACAAGCATCAGTTTGTACACCAAACGAGTATACACAAGAGGCAAAAACATTTATTCCCTGTTAAAAGCTGTGCTTGATTTAGCTCACCCATGACCCTGGAGTGCTGGGTGGGTAGAGTTTGCACTTTTGGAAACCATTCAAATGGGACCATTCCAAAGAGTGATCTCTGCCTACCTCGCACATTGAGTTATCTAAATCGAGTACACCTAAAGAAGTTGTACACAATCATGATTATAGAGCGTTGTTTGGTTATTATGAAGACCTAGCAACAGTTGACTGACAGTTTTGGTGTTTCTGCCTGAGGGGATTCAGTGCAGAGGGTGCATCCGATAGAAATATAATTAACGGACTTGGAACCTCATTCTTTTTCTACAGGATGCACACACTCTCATTCTAGTTCTGTGGTGAATCCATCCCTGTCCGTGCTGCTACAGGTACATGCCATTGATGAGGGAATCAGACTCCTCGGTGGTGAGGGACCGGGCCTTCTTCAGCTTGTGGCGGACCAACCGCAGGCGACAGCCAATCATGAGCAGCAGCAAAGCCGTGAGGATCAGGCCCAGAGCCAATGGCAAGATTGCACCTGCAGGGGAGAAGGGAGAGAGAAAGGCAAGTCACAGGCACTGTCATATACTATTTGTGTGTCTAAATGTATAACTTAATACTACAGAGTTAGAATAAGTTGGACGTTGATCAGATCAAGAGAACTATGGCGCTCTCCCAGAAGCTTGGCTGGTGCGTAAAACCAGCCAATTCAGACAAACAGAGGTGTAATGAGTTCGTACTCAAAAATATGTTGCATAAAGCTTACTTCATTATTCAATGTTTTTAATTATATTCACTGCATCAGGGATAGCGTACACAGACATTTCGGTTTTACAGCCTTCTTCAATGTGTTGGTAAAATTGTATTTGAATTCAAAACAGCATTTGTAAAGAACAACTGATGAGCAGCAGGTGCTGAACAGACCTGACTCGGGCCCTGGGTGTCCTCCCATTACTGAATGTGGTTTGGATATTGGGAACATGTCACTCTCTGGTAGTGGTTTGGTCTCTGGCCACTTCATGGTCACTTTAGGGGCCTTCGCTGTAAATGTACTGGTTAAGACTGAAACAGGTGAGAGATTGTATTAAGCTCATTAATGATCATGTTCAGGAGTAATCATCACAAGATAATTAAATGTACCTGTCTCTGTGGGTTTGGTGGTGGGCGGAGGTGCCATGGTCGTTTGTGTGATAGCAGGACCTGAATCATTTTGTTTCCATTATTCATTTGCATAATTGTTTTCCTACATTCTATAGACCTTATACAATATGAAATGACAATTCACATCAGAATCCAGATACTTTGAGAAAAATGTACTCTACTAGCAAAATCCCACCTGTTTTTTTTATACATTCATTGACGCAGTCTGCCTGCTGCAGGAAGTTGTTATGGTTGCCCTTGCAGCCTCCGTAAATGAAGTGCTTGCACTCTTCAGCCACAGGGTCATAGAACCAGCGTGGGAAGATGCCTTTACATGGCCCCACAGCAGGGGGTGCTGTACAGGCCTCTGCTGGGACATAGAGAGAACAGAGAGAGGGAGATATGTGGTCTGGTGGAACATAGAGAGAGCAGAGAGAGGGAGGGAGTGATTTGGTCTGGTGGAACATAGAGAGAGCAGAGAGAGGGAGGGAGTGTATATACACATGCACACATCCAGGGTTATGTTTCCCCCGTGATTTATCGTGTGCTGCCTCTGGTGCCCATGACAAGACTGTCTGCAAGCTTTACTGATGACCGACACTAAACAAAGCAGAGCCATATATATATATATGACTCTGAACAAAGTAGCCGGTGCTTTGCCAAAACAAACTTTAATGCAATTGAATGTCTGTTTAAAAAAATATATAATATTGGATGAGCTATGGCGTTCACAATTTCTGGAATGGCAAGAAATTTAAATAAAGAGATGCTTATGTTCTTGTCCTTTGTTCTATGGAGTGTTTATTGCTACAAGCTGTCTATGCCGTTGAAGACGGCTTCTATACTGCCATGTCATAGCCACAAAAAATCTGGTAGAGCAGGAAGTCTGGGTACCAGTCTTTTTAGCTAACATTCCACTTCTTGCCACATCTTTGTCAAATGCCAGGAGTGGCAACAAGTGGAATATAATAGCTGAACAGAGACAGCAACCAGGCTAGGAAGAATCCACACTATGTATATTCAGATTGCATCCCTTACCAACTTAAAATACTCCTAACACTTTGGCACAGAATCACAAAAGACGTATTGATCAAGAGTTAACTTTACTATCTCACACAAACTGTATGCATACAGACTTTTGAGATACATCTACACATCAACATTCTAAAACTACATAGATGATAAAGAAAAGCAACATACCATATCAGACACATCCTAGAATGCTTTATGGCTTTCCTGGAATTACTTTTATTATTACTGTTATAACAAAATAATACTATTCAGTAATGATTGTAGTTTTGGAATTTACAATAAATGACATATCTTGCTATCCCCATATTTCAAAGTAGTTGGTAAAAAAATAAAACTTGAGGCCAAGCCTAAAAGATATACAGCATCATGGCACAACAGTGGCATAAGTATTACATAAGAGATAAAGTACTATACTGTATATCTCCCAACAAAAATATACATCCATAATCCATGAAATTAACATTTCGTTGTAATATTAAAATGAACGTATCTTTGAGGGTGAAAGAGAAATCATGAAAGAAAAAGGAAAGCATCTCTTTACAAACCTTAGAGCAGACAAGCATCAGTTTGTACACCAAACGAGTATACACAAGAGGCAAAAACATTTATTCCCTGTTAAAAGCTGTGCTTGATTTAGCTCACCCATGACCCTGGAGTGCTGGGTGGGTAGAGTTTGCACTTTTGGAAACCATTCAAATGGGACCATTCCAAAGAGTGATCTCTGCCTACCTCGCACATTGAGTTATCTAAATCGAGTACACCTAAAGAAGTTGTACACAATCATGATTATAGAGCGTTGTTTGGTTATTATGAAGACCTAGCAACAGTTGACTGACAGTTTTGGTGTTTCTGCCTGAGGGGATTCAGTGCAGAGGGTGCATCCCATAGAAATATAATTAACGGACTTGGAACCTCATTCTTTTTCTACAGGATGCACACACTCTCATTCTAGTTCTGTGGTGAATCCATCCCTGTCCGTGCTGCTACAGGTACATGCCATTGATGAGGGAATCAGACTCCTCGGTGGTGAGGGGCCGGGCCTTCTTCAGCTTGTGGCGGACCAACCGCAGGCGACAGCCAATCATGAGCAGCAGCAAAGCCGTGAGGATCAGGCCCAGAGCCAATGGCAGGATTGCACCTGCAGGGGAGAAGGGAGAGAGAAAGGCAAGTCACAGGCACTGTCATATACTATTTGTGTGTCTAAATGTATAACTTAATACTACAGAGTTAGAATAAGTTGGACGTTGATCAGATCAAGAGAACTATGGCGCTCTCCCAGAAGCTTGGCTGGTGCGTAAAACCAGCCAATTCAGACAAACAGAGGTGTAATGAGTTCGTACTCAAAAATATGTTGCATAAAGCTTACTTCATTATTCAATGTTTTTAATTATATTCACTGCATCAGGGATAGCGTACACAGACATTTCGGTTTTACAGCCTTCTTCAATGTGTTGGTAAAATTGTATTTGAATTCAAAACAGCATTTGTAAAGAACAACTGATGAGCAGCAGGTGCTGAACAGACCTGACTCGGGCCCTGGGTGTCCTCCCATTACTGAATGTGGTTTGGATATTGGGAACATGTCACTCTCTGGTAGTGGTTTGGTCTCTGGCCACTTCATGGTCACTTTAGGGGCCTTCGCTGTAAATGTACTGGTTAAGACTGAAACAGGTGAGAGATTGTATTAAGCTCATTAATGATCATGTTCAGGAGTAATCATCACAAGATAATTAAATGTACCTGTCTCTGTGGGTTTGGTGGTGGGCGGAGGTGCCATGGTCGTTTGTGTGATAGCAGGACCTGAATCATTTTGTTTCCATTATTCATTTGCATAATTGTTTTCCTACATTCTATAGACCTTATACAATATGAAATGACAATTCACATCAGAATCCAGATACTTTGAGAAAAACGTACTCTACTAGCAAAATCCCACCTGTTTTTTTTATACATTCATTGACGCAGTCTGCCTGCTGCAGGAAGTTGTTATGGTTGCCCTTGCAGCCTCCGTAAATGAAGTGCTTGCACTCTTCAGCCACAGGGTCATAGAACCAGCGTGGGAAGATGCCTTTACATGGCCCCACAGCAGGGGGTGCTGTACAGGCCTCTGCTGGGACATAGAGAGAACAGAGAGAGGGAGATATGTGGTCTGGTGGAACATAGAGAGAGCAGAGAGAGGGAGGGAGTGATTTGGTCTGGTGGAACATAGAGAGAGCAGAGAGAGGGAGGGAGTGTATATACACATGCACACATCCAGGGTTATGTTTCCCCCGTGATTTATCGTGTGCTGCCTCTGGTGCCCATGACAAGACTGTCTGCAAGCTTTACTGATGACCGACACTAAACAAAGCAGAGCCATATATATATATATATGACTCTGAACAAAGTAGCCGGTGCTTTGCCAAAACAAACTTTAATGCAATTGAATGTCTGTTTAAAAAAATATATAATATTGGATGAGCTATGGCGTTCACAATTTCTGGAATGGCAAGAAATTTAAATAAAGAGATGCTTATGTTCTTGTCCTTTGTTCTATGGAGTGTTTATTGCTACAAGCTGTCTATGCCGTTGAAGACGGCTTCTATACTGCCATGTCATAGCCACAAAAAATCTGGTAGAGCAGGAAGTCTGGGTACCAGTCTTTTTAGCTAACATTCCACTTCTTGCCACATCTTTGTCAAATGCCAGGAGTGGCAACAAGTGGAATATAATAGCTGAACAGAGACAGCAACCAGGCTAGGAAGAATCCACACTATGTATATTCAGATTGCATCCCTTACCAACTTAAAATACTCCTAACACTTTGGCACAGAATCACAAAAGACGTATTGATCAAGAGTTAACTTTACTATCTCACACAAACTGTATGCATACAGACTTTTGAGATACATCTACACATCAACATTCTAAAACTACATAGATGATAAAGAAAAGCAACATACCATATCAGACACATCCTAGAATGCTTTATGGCTTTCCTGGAATTACTTTTATTATTACTGTTATAACAAAATAATACTATTCAGTAATGATTGTAGTTTTGGAATTTACAATAAATGACATATCTTGCTATCCCCATATTTCAAAGTAGTTGGTAAAAAAATAAAACTTGAGGCCAAGCCTAAAAGATATACAGCATCATGGCACAACAGTGGCATAAGTATTACATAAGAGATAAAGTACTATACTGTATATCTCCCAACAAAAATATACATCCATAATCCATGAAATTAACATTTCGTTGTAATATTAAAATGAACGTATCTTTGAGGGTGAAAGAGAAATCATGAAAGAAAAAGGAAAGCATCTCTTTACAAACCTTAGAGCAGACAAGCATCAGTTTGTACACCAAACGAGTATACACAAGAGGCAAAAACATTTATTCCCTGTTAAAAGCTGTGCTTGATTTAGCTCACCCATGACCCTGGAGTGCTGGGTGGGTAGAGTTTGCACTTTTGGAAACCATTCAAATGGGACCATTCCAAAGAGTGATCTCTGCCTACCTCGCACATTGAGTTATCTAAATCGAGTACACCTAAAGAAGTTGTACACAATCATGATTATAGAGCGTTGTTTGGTTATTATGAAGACCTAGCAACAGTTGACTGACAGTTTTGGTGTTTCTGCCTGAGGGGATTCAGTGCAGAGGGTGCATCCGATAGAAATATAATTAACGGACTTGGAACCTCATTCTTTTTCTACAGGATGCACACACTCTCATTCTAGTTCTGTGGTGAATCCATCCCTGTCCGTGCTGCTACAGGTACATGCCATTGATGAGGGAATCAGACTCCTCGGTGGTGAGGGGCCGGGCCTTCTTCAGCTTGTGGCGGACCAACCGCAGGCGACAGCCAATCATGAGCAGCAGCAAAGCCGTGATGATCAGGCCCAGAGCCAATGGCAGGATTGCACCTGCAGGGGAGAAGGGAGAGAGAAAGGCAAGTCACAGGCACTGTCATATACTATTTGTGTGTCTAAATGTATAACTTAATACTACAGAGTTAGAATAAGTTGGACGTTGATCAGATCAAGAGAACTATGGCGCTCTCCCAGAAGCTTGGCTGGTGCGTAAAACCAGCCAATTCAGACAAACAGAGGTGTAATGAGTTCGTACTCAAAAATATGTTGCATAAAGCTTACTTCATTATTCAATGTTTTTAATTATATTCACTGCATCAGGGATAGCGTACACAGACATTTCGGTTTTACAGCCTTCTTCAATGTGTAGGTAAAATTGTATTTGAATTCAAAACAGCATTTGTAAAGAACAACTGATGAGCAGCAGGTGCTGAACAGACCTGACTCGGGCCCTGGGTGTCCTCCCATTACTGAATGTGGTTTGGATATTGGGAACATGTCACTCTCTGGTAGTGGTTTGGTCTCTGGCCACTTCATGGTCACTTTAGGGGCCTTCGCTGTAAATGTACTGGTTAAGACTGAAACAGGTGAGAGATTGTATTAAGCTCATTAATGATCATGTTCAGGAGTAATCATCACAAGATAATTAAATGTACCTGTCTCTGTGGGTTTGGTGGTGGGCGGAGGTGCCATGGTCGTTTGTGTGATAGCAGGACCTGAATCATTTTGTTTCCATTATTCATTTGCATAATTGTTTTCCTACATTCTATAGACCTTATACAATATGAAATGACAATTCACATCAGAATCCAGATACTTTGGGAAAAATGTACTCTACTAGCAAAATCCCACCTGTTTTTTTTATACATTCATTGACGCAGTCTGCCTGCTGCAGGAAGTTGTTATGGTTGCCCTTGCAGCCTCCGTAAATTAAGTGCTTGCACTCTTCAGCCACAGGGTCATAGAACCAGCGTGGGAAGATGCCTTTACATGGCCCCACAGCAGGGGGTGCTGTACAGGCCTCTGCTGGGACATAGAGAGAACAGAGAGAGGGAGATATGTGGTCTGGTGGAACATAGAGAGAGCAGAGAGAGGGAGGGAGTGATTTGGTCTGGTGGAACATAGAGAGAGCAGAGAGAGGGAGGGAGTGATTTGGTCTGGTGGAACATAGAGATAGGGAGGGAGTGATTTGGTCTGGTGGAACATAGAGAGAGCAGAGAGAGGGAGGGAGTGATTTGGTCTGGTGGAACATAGAGATAGGGAGGGAGTGATTTGGTCTTGTGGAACATAGAGAGAGCAGTGAGGGGGAGGATGAGGTAACATGGGAAGTATTCCGCCTCGTCTGTCTCAGGCTAGTGTAACCCAGGGATCAGATGGCAGAGGACAAAGGAGTGCTTTGCTCCAGCACTCATGGGGGACATGGGGATGAAGGGCCCCTGCCAAGCTCACTCCCGTCCCAGGCCTGGTCACTCCAATCCCAGCCCTACATGTCTCACAGAGTGCCCCTGTGGCCTGCATTCTGCCTTGCTCCAAAGTTTCCAGATCAGCTCTGTGTGTTTGGTGGTGGGGGAGGCTCAATGGCTGCCTGCAGGGGCAGAATCTGCCTCTCTATGCACTTACTAACACACAAAGGCCTTCCGCGCTCCGCTAGCACAGATAAAACCTTTATTCTGTAGTTGATGTAAACCATTACAGATTTGTGTTTAAAGCTGTTTATATGGTGTTTTGATGAGTGTTAAATTGCCTACTGGGTTATAGCTAGCTAGTCAGTAATATACTGTAGCTTGATAATAGCTACACAACGACAGTACCTTGACTGACAGGGCTCTCCTGTTCACTGTGACTTGGCTGTGGTAGGACTCGGGGCACTGCCTTGCTCCAGTCACCAGACTGTGGAGTCTGTGGGGCTTGTGGTGGAGGTGGTCTGGCCTCCTCCATGGTCTTCCTGGGTCCACCCTGGGCCATGGAGTGGTCCTCAGTCTCCTCTGGCTGGGCCACAGGCCTGTGTGGGCTGGGTAGACCTGCAGGGCGGGTCACTGACTTCCTGTTCCCATCAACTGTAGAGGACAGGGTAGGGTCAGACACAGTGGAAACACACATTCCCCTGGTCATCATTCATTTACTGTAGCCCTCCTTGCTCTGATATTCCAGACTGTACTGCATCCACACATCTGGCTAGTAATAACTTTCGGTGAGAGAGGAGATTGAAGTGTTTTTCACCTTCAGCTTGGTGTTCTGGAGCCAGCACGGTCACAGTGACATTGTCTGAGCTCTTCTGTCCCGCGGTGTCGGTGACAGTCATCTGGAAGGTAAAGGCTCCCTTCTGTAGACCACTGATTTTCAGTAATCCTGACTGGGTCACCTACAGAGGTAAAGGGGTAACATTTTAGACAGAAAGCAAAGACACAGCCTACTGGTAACATTGCACTGGTTTCATGGACGCCATGTCCTAGTTACAAACAAAGACCAAAACACAATTTCTAAAGTAAAATCTAAATGACTCAAAGCATTTATCAGAACCAAGTTTGTTAAGAGAGTCATGTTTATTACGAAGTTTCCACAATAACTATAAACTCACAATATCACATCCCTTTTCAGCCCACAATAGGGATCTTGTCCCTGGGGCAGGTTGGGATATAATAATCTCTTATCTGCATCTGTGCTGCAGGGTATTATGGATCTCTGGCTGCACCATGCAAACATCCATGTTGACCAACTACTAACTACACATGACTAACTACTAACTAAACACATCAGGTTAGTTGCTAACTGTGTGTGTTCTAAATTAGACCTGTTTTGTAGCCTAGCCTACACCGGTTTTCTATTGCAAACACAGCATCCATACTCTATACTTCATTGTACAGCTCACCTTATAACAAAGAGACAGCCATGACTCTCAGACCTACTGTATCAGAGCTACCTACAGTGCAACATTATTACATTCAAGATTACAACTCTCCGGAGAAAGTTTTTCTTTTAAACTATGTTTTCCCATCTTTTAATATGAAGATCACTTTATTTTATACACAAGGTCCAACCGAAATGTGACTTCTGTTTTATCCACAACCATTAGAAGGAAACATACTTCTTCTTTATCTTCTATTGTATCATGGCGTTGGCACATTTTGTTTGTGCATGTCGCCTCCTACTGTGCGGGAGTGTGTGGTCGAAATCATACATTATTGTATTGGCCTAGGCCTACTACTCCCCCTTGACCCATCCTCTACTCTCTTGACTGCCTCAGCATACGACACCTTCTGTTCTACTCTGACACTGGCAAACTCAACCTGTCTCTCTCGCACCGGGAACTTCTGATCCCCAGCAACATTGGCACACACAGTTTTTTCCACTGATACTACACATTCCTTTGTCGCATGCCCTCCTCTTGCATACTTGTCACAGAATCTCGGAATCTCCCTCCTACACTCTCCTACACCATAAGACACAACATGACCATAAGCTTGGCATCTGAAATACCTTAGTGGGTTCGGCATAAATGCTGTCACTGCATAACTGACATATCCTAACATGACTTTGTCAGGTAAAGACTCTGCTTCAAAACTGAAAAGGACAGAGAGTGTATTCTCAGTTTTCACCATGCTCGCCACCGTGTCTGCGTCGCTCCAAATGGCGGGCATCACAGACAGAGGGAATCTTCTATTTCAGTTGCGCCACCTCAACACTTAACGCCACCCCAGTAATCACTCTGCTCAAAGGCGCCCTGTTCCAGAGGGCAAAGCAAGTCACACGTCTTGTCACGAGGCGTGTGATGCGAAGCGCCCGCTCCCTCTGGACAGAAGAAACACAGAAAATCATCACCACAAGTCTACTTCAAGCCACCTTCACCGATTTAACAGTAGCCAATTTATTTTCTACCCAGCCTGAGACTACATATGGGTCAGCCAAAAGGCAGGGATCCTTTTCATCAGGTTAATTTACTGAGCCATCAGAGGTACCAGAGTATGGTTTGTACTCGGCACCATTCTTCCTCAATACACATCTTCCCTCTGCCCTCGGCTCGTCTCCTTGTTCCTTTCTGTCCATATCCACGTTCACCACGTTCATGCCTCGCCTTCATCCTCTGTATTGTTTGCAGAACACGCACTGACGGCATTTCAACAAAACCCAACTTCTGTTCGTTAGCCCCATTTACTAGTCTGGCTATCTTTGGCATCTCCGTGCTCACAAAACGTGCCACAGTCATCAGCCAGGTCTCCTCCTCGTCATCCATCTTCGAACAGGACACACATACATACCGGTATACAGGTTGGAGCGGGGGGTTGCCACACTGGACGCCCGTGGAGCTGTTGTTGTGGGGGGTTAAGTGCCTTGCTCAAGGGCACACCGACAGGCAATGGTATCTATCATTTAATACCAGCAACTATCAAGTCGTCAGCTCTCTTGCCGCCAATTTCAGACCCAGGATTCTAACTGGCCACCCTCCTGCTGCTGGCTAGACTCTTTAACCGCTAGGCTACCTGCCTCACATTTTCAACCAATGACACCTGCTTCATTGTTTTCAGTGCACTCTTCAGTGTTTCAGTGTTTACCTTCATGTTGATGACTGGTTCACCCTTCACCAGAGCCCATTCGTAGCGGGTGACCCCATGGTCGTCCACACTGTCCCGGCCGTCCAGTACCGCCCAGTCAGTGGGCAGCTGGATGACTACGTCCTGGCCGGCATTACTGCGGGGCGGCTCATCCATGTCTGAAAACAACCCAGTCAGAGCTAACCTTGTCAAACGCACCTGGACTCACTCACTCAGATTAAATCTCATTTTAGAAGCAGGGGGCAATAGCAAATGATTAACCCAAGCCAAACACCAGTCTGATAATTGCTAGGGGTTGTGAGAACAGAATTACCAGCAAACAGTTGTGTATTATGAATGTTTTATCATAAGAAATACACTTTTTTTTTTTACTAATTTATTTAACCAGGGGGGAAACACATTGATACCTAGGTCTCCTTTACAAGTGTGCCCTGGGAACACAACCAGACAAATGGCACACACATTCAGAGCATCACAGATTAATAGACATACATAGTTAGTTAAAAACAAACACATTCATCAGAATAAAAGCCTTTAGCCAATACAACAAACCGACCCATAGGCACTAAGGCATCCAAACAGAGAACCGACTGGATATTATTCCAAACATTAGGCGCTAAACATGTAAAAGCAGATCTACCAAGCTCTGTGTTTACCAAGGGAGTTATTCAAGTTAACCATGCATGTGACCTAATATTATAATCAGGGACTCTAACATTCAACAGAGATGACAAATACATTGGAAGTTTATGGAGAAGGGCTTTATAGACAAACAAAGAGTAGTGCAATAATCTCCATGTTTTTAATGAGGTCCATTAAAAACATGCAGTGATGAGTAAAAACGCAGTGATGAGTATTAAAGCTGGCAGATGTAATGAAACGAAGGGCACTATGATAAACAGAGTCGAGGTCTCTTAAGGTGGTTACTGTTGCACTTTGGTATATAGTATCTCCATAATCAATAACAGGTAAAAAAGTTGATTGAACAATTAACTTCCTACTAGACAGGGAGAAGCAGGATTTTTCTATAAAAGAACCCAACCTTACATTTAAGTTTCTTAACAAGCTCAGCTATGTGTTTCTTAAAGGATAGATCACTGTCTATCCAAATGCCAAGATATTTGTAAGCAGGTACAAGTTCAATCATAGTACCATTCATTGAATGAAGATGCATCATATTTGCAAAAGGTTTATGGGACTTTGAGAAAATCATGTATTTCGTTTTCCCAGCATTTAAAACAAGCTTTAAATTTGAAAGGGCGACTTGAACAGCTATAAAATCAGACCGCAAGCTCGATAATGCTAGGTCAATATTCGGAGCAGTAGCATAAATAATAGTATCGTCTGCATACAGGTGATGAGCACAGGATTTGACAGTTTGCCCAATATCATTTATATATAATGAAAAAAGAACAGGTCCCAAAATTGATCCCTGTGGAACACCTTTACGCACCTCAAGAAAATCAGACATAACTCCATCAGACAGTATTGCCTGAGTACGGTCTTTGTCAGTGTCGAAGGCCTTTGATAGGTCAAAACACTGGCAGCAACACACTTCTTGCATGTATATTTTATCTTATTGAAAACCTGTGATTTATATTAAATATAATTAACAGCAGACAGAACCTCACCTGGCATTTGAGTGTCATCATCAACTCTAGGTTTTTCCTCAGGTCTAATCAAATTTACCAATTTGTTCACATCTCCATTGCCACTGGAGGAGGTGAGGTGTCCTGTTGTATTGTGAGCCCGACTGTAGGTTCTAAACCCTGCCTGTGCTGCGAATGAACAAACGTTTTTATTTCTATGGATGCAGCGGAACAAATAGCAGCTGAGGCAGTCGTCCGACTGTCTCAGGTCCTCCTGGACCACCGCCACGGTGCAGTGAGGGTCTGCGCAGCAGGCATGGAGGCAGTCTTTCCAACTGTACACCCGGTCAGGAGCCGAGAGGAAGGTGGCGCCCTGCTCTATGGAGGCACTCGCTCGGATGATGTGCCCCTCTACGGCGTTGAAATCAGCCAGGCAGACGTCAACCACCTCCCCCTCCTCCCTTGTATACGTCTGGTCCTGTTGGAGCTGCTTGCGGAATTCCTCTAAGAGCTCCTCCACCCCCGATATTTTAGATTTCAAGTCCGATATTTGAGAGGACCGGGTTTGAATGCTAGTCACTATACAGAACAGCAGCATACACGCAATGAGTCGATGATGCTGAGCCAAAGCCATTATGTTTACGCAGTTAAATGGTATCCTTCTCAGCTATTTTCCAACGGATGAGCAGAGGCCCTTCTTATTTCATTACCAGAAACCTATAACGCAAAAGAAAAAGCATCATATTGTTTCATAACCAATAATCGCGATGCGAAAGGCCTTTTGTCGGTATCATGATGGCACTGCGCAGGGAACGCAGGACATCCACATCCTGCCACAGTGACTGGAGACCTAAAGAAAGCATTGACGTCACGGATGATGTTTCATATTCAGTCTCTGCACACCTGTCAGTTTTGGTTTTGTGCAACTCCCTATGATAGAGATATGTCTGCAAGATTAAGATTAACTGTAGATTTACTGAATATAATTTGGCTATTAGACCTGTGAATATTTTGAAATCATGACACATTATTTGTATTCAGTTCATTATTCCAGTTTACACTTTATTTCACATTTACATTAAGACACATTTTTGTGTTACACAACAATATGCTATTTCACAAATAATGTCATAAATCTATCATGAATATGTAACAAAACAGACACATTTGAACAAAACATAATTTTTGTATTTCTGACAGAAATATGTTTTATAAAAAAAGAACAGGTTGGTGGTATAACAATATGAAAATGTGTTTTCAGTTATGATTTTCATTCAAACATATACATTTGATTTAAAGCAATTGCATTGTTAAAGCTAACATATAGGCTACAAATGAAAGAGGCTAAATAAAACTAAATACAAATATTAAATATAAACATTTGACTTATAATTTGAATTATAATGCGTAGGTTACATCATCATTTTGTTCCATTACCAGTATCAATAATATATATAAAATATAGCTGCGAGCAGCAATGGATGGGGCCCACAGCATGACAAAAGGACAAGATAGGTTGGGTAACAAAGCAAGCCCTCATGTAGGAACTATCTTCCTTTATGTGCAAACATGACTCTAGATACAAAATCTGGAGTTAATCTGACATATGGTTCATGAGGAGATGATTTTTAGCATTACATATACAAAGAACGAGTTGTTCATATTTTCCTTGTTTTTTAAGATATCAATACCAAATTGAGTGTGGGTTTAAGTGAGAATGCTTATAACAGCGCCAGGTTTGCTGTGAACCCCTGATTAGCCAACACAAATTTGCGTTACACATTTGATAGGACATCTAGCCGTTTGTAAATTGTAATTTACTGCTATATATTTATATAATTTACCCCAAAAATCACACAAAATATACCTAACATATGTAAATGATGGCTTGAACATATGAATTCAAGCGATATGATGTTTCAAAGCCTTTAAAGCCAGTTAAACAAACAGGTACAAAAGGGCAGGCATGCAGTGATGGCGTTGAGTAGGCCATATCCATAAAAACACATGAAAATAAAATAGTGATAAGAAGCCACTAGCAATAACAATGTTGTTTATCAAGATAATGTTATCGTTGTACTTTGTCCCTCAGGCTTGTTTTAGAAAATGGTCAATCTCATGATAGTAAACACATGATAGTAAGAAGAAAATTCTACAGACAAATAACATGTAAGATTTAAAGGTTATATTCTCAGATATGTTTCACTGTTGGCCCTGTGAATCTTGGAGCACCAGCTTAAAATGTGTCATAACTGTTGAACATTATAAAACCAGTGGCACTTATTTACTTTTACATTAAAAAGTTACCCCTTTTGAAAATAGTAATTTCCCAAAAACATTTCCATAACCCAACAAGGTCTCTCTCTCACACACACACACACACACAGAGAGTTCTACAACTCACGTGTCAATACTCCATACATGATAAACTATACGGGAACTGTCCCTCATCAGGACTGAGTCTTGGTCTGATAAATACTGAGATTAAAGTGCAGTGGTGAGTGTTGAGGAGAATACTGAGTTGTTGCTGTTGTTGTTGTTGTTGTTGTTGTGGTAAATGTCCTGTACTGTAGAGGTGGCAAACTCCACACGAGGGCTCCTCACACTGGTTTCTGTCTGTAGTCTGTGATGGCCTTCCATAGTTTACACAGCATCCCGCCTCTGAGGAGGAAATCATGAGAAAGATGAAGACGGACTGTTACAGTCGTATGAAAAAGTTTGGGCACCCCTCTGAGGCTGCATAATAATTTACTCTGTCGTCACAGAAAATGATCACCGTGGCATGCCATTCATTTTCTAATAAAAGCTAAGTACTGGGGTATTGTCCAGACAAAGATTTTTAGTGTAGCAATATTAAGTTGTATGAAATTAAATCAGATGTGAAAAATAGGCTATGCAAAAATTTGGGCACCCTTGTCATTCTGTTGATTTGAGTACCTGTAACTACTTAGCACTGATAAATTGGAACACACAATTGGTTTGGTGAGCTCATTAAGCCTTGAACGTCATAGACAAGTGCATCCAATCATGATAAAAAGGTATTTAAGGTGGCCAATTGCAAGTTGTTGTTCTCTTTGACTCTCCTCTGAAGAGTGGCAACATGGGGGCCTCAAAACAACTCTCAAATGACCTGAAAACAAAGATTGTTCAACATTATGGTTTAGGGGAAGGCTACAAAAAGCTATCGCAGAGATGTAAGCTGTCAGTGTCCACTGTGAGGAACATAGTGAGGAAATGGAAGACCACAGGCACAGTTCTTGTTAAGGCCAGAAGTGGCAGGCCAAGTAAAATATTGGAGAGGCAAAGGCGAAGGATGGTGAGAACGGTCAAAAACAGCCCACAGACCACCTCCAAAGACCTACAACATCATCTTGCTGCAGATGGTGTCACTGTGCATCGTTCAACAATTCAGCGCACTTTGCACAAGGAGAAGCTGTACGGGAGAGTGATGCGGAAGAAGCCTTTTCTGCACACACGCCACAAACACATTTGGACATTTGGACAAGCCAGCTTCATTTTGGAATAAGGTGCTGTGGACTGATGAAACAAAGATTGAGTTATTTGGTCATAACAAGGGGCGTTATGCATGGCGGCAAAAGAACACAGCATTCCAAGAAAAACACTTGCTACCCACAGTAAAATTTGGTGGGGGTTCCATCATGCTGTGGGGCTGTGTGGCCAGTGCCGGTACTGGGAATCTTGTTAAAGTTGAGGGTCGCATGGATTCCACTCAATATCAGCAGATTCTTGGGAATAATGTTGAAGAATCAGTCACAAAGTTGAAGTTACGCCGGGGCTGGATATTTCAACAAGACAACGACCCAAAACACTGCTCAAAATCTACCCGGGCATTTATGCAGAGGAGCAAGTACAATGTTCTGGAATGGCCATCCCAGTCCCCAGACCTGAATATCATTGAGAATCTGTGGGATGATTTGAAGCGGGCTGTCCATGCTCGGCAACCATCAAACCTAACTGAACTGGAGATGTTTTGTAAGGAGGAATGGTCCAAAATACCTTCATCCAGACACTCATTAGAGGCTATAGGAAGCGTCTAGAGGCTGTTATTTTAGCAAAAGGAGGCTCTACTAAATATTGATGTGATTTTTCTGTTGTGGTGCCCAAATTTATGCACCTGTCTAATTTCGTTTTGATGCATATTGCACATTTTCTGTTAATCCAATAAGCCTCATTTCACTACTGAAATATTACTGTGTCCATCACACCCAATTATTTATAAATGGAAATCATGGAAATTGTCAGGGGTGCCCAAACTTTTTCATCCGACTGTATCACCACTTGCGATATTACAGTGTTTCAATCAGGTATTTTAAAGGGCTGGGTATTTGACAGTGTAGGAAAGAATACTGAATGTTGTATACCTTAATCCCAAACTCTTCAGGTCGTCTCTCATCACACACTGGAGAAGGTCATCCAAAGTGTAATCCTCGGTCAAAATCTAGAAAATGGAAGATGGATGATGGGTACAATCATTGGTACCTGAAAGAGATGAAGCTTGGGGCCAATAGATTATGCTCAACTGTGTGTCTGTTATAAAGGCTTTACACATACAGTATGCATAAAGCGTACTAACAATTAATGAATAGCCTCCAGGTAGACCCAGGCCTTTAGTTTTAACAGCTTTACAACAACGCAAACTGTTTACTGTAGTATAGGGGGATAGGATTACATGGAGTTTGTTTACATAATGTACCCAAGAGACGTGGCCGGGGGAGTGTGTGTGTGTGTGTGTGGGGGGGGGGGGGGGGGTGAATGGGGGGGCTGCCTCAGGACATACCCTGTCCATGGAGTCTTCATCAGCCCCATGGTGTCTCAGCCACTTGATCAGCTCTGGGTCCCCATGGCTCACAGTGGACCAGCTCCTCTGGTTCACAGATGATGTAGGCATATCTGTCACACACAGAAGTACATGTCCAACTATTAACATCTACCACGTATCCACCATATAACCAATCATAGTAGACATATCAAATAATATGCTTTGTCTGTTTCCTGATGTTTGTGTTGTACAAATGTTTACCATTAGTCCTTTTAAAAGCAGTCTTTTTAATGCTCTTGTGCCCTCAGATAAAGGTGTGTACTAGTGTATCTTGGGATGTGCTCACCGACGGGCTCTGAGCGGATCCTCAGTAGTTTGATCTCCTGTTCCCTGTCATCTAGAACATGCTGGAGGACAGCCTGGTACTCTCTCTCCCTCTCCAGCAACTGCTCCATCAGCCTGGGGCGACACAGCAGGGAGAGACGAAGGGAGGGGGAGACAGGGTCATTCAATGAGGTAACGCAATACTACTAAACACAACTACTGCAGGCGCCATGATGAAAATAGCCATGATGAAAATCAAATTTGTTGGGGCCCTTCTACATAACATCATTTACATTGGTGAGGAAACAATGTGAAGCTACAGGCTATACAGTGGGGAGAACAAGTATTTGATACACTGCCGATTTTGCAGGTTTTCCTACTTACAAAGCATGTAGAGGTCTGTCATTTTTATCATAGGTACACTTCAACTGTGAGAGACGGAATCTAAAACAAAAATCCAGAAAATCACATTGTATGATTTTTAAATAATTAATTTGCATTTTATTGCATGACATAAGTATTTGATCACCTACCAACCAGTAAGAATTCCGGCTCTCACAGACCTGTTAGTTTTGCTTTAAGAAGCCCTCCTGTTCTCCACTCATTACCTGTATTAACTGCACCTGTTTGAACTTGTTACCTGTATAAAAGACACCTGTCCACACACTCAATCAAACGGACTCCACACACTCAATCAAACAGCTGTGTAAGGACATCAGGGATAAAATTGTAGACCTGCACAAGGCTGGGATGGGCTACAGGACAATAGGCAAGCAGCTTGGTGAGAAGGCAACAACTGTTGGCGCAATTATTAGAAAATGGAAGAAGTTCAAGATGACGGTCAATCTCCCTCGGTCTGGGGCACCATGCAAGATCTCACCTCGTGGGGCATCAATGATAATGAGGAAGGTGAGGGATCAGCCCAGAACTACACGGCAGGACCTGGTCAATGACCTGAAGAGAGCTGGGACCACAGTCTCAAAGAAAACCATTAGTAACACACTGCGCCGTCATGGATTAAAATCCTGCAGCGCACGCAAGGTCCCCCTGCTCAAGCCAGCGCATGTCCAGGCCCGTCTGAAGTTTGCCAATGACCATCTGGATGATCCAGAGGAGGAATGGGAGAAGGTCATGTGGTCTGATGAGACAAAAATAGAGCTTTTTGGTCTAAACTCCACTCGCCGTGTTTGGAGGAAGAAGAAGGATGAGTACAACCCCAAGAACACCATCCCAACCGTGAAGCATGGAGGTGGAAACATCATTCTTTGGGGATGCTTTTCTGCAAAGGGGACAGGACGACTGCACCGTATTGAGGGGAGGATGGATGGGGCCATGTATCGCGAGATCTTGGCCAACAACCTCCTTCCCCCAGACCGAGGGAGATTGACCGTCATCTTGAACTTCTTCCATTTTCTAATAATTGCGTCAACAGTTGTTGCCTTCTCACCAAGCTGCTTGCCTATTGTCCTGTAGCCCATCCCAGCCTTGTGCAGGTCTACAATTTTATCCCTGATGTCCTTACACAGATGTTTGATTGAGTGTGTGGAGTCCGTTTGATTGAGTGTGTGGACAGGTGTCTTTTATACAGGTAACGAGTTCAAACAGGTGCAGTTAATACAGGTAATGAGTGGAGAACAGGAGGGCTTCTTAAAGAAAAACTAACAGGTCTGTGAGAGCCGGAATTCTTACTGGTTGGTAGGTGATCAAATACTTATGTCATGCAATAAAATGCAAATTAATTATTAAAAAATCATACAATGTGATTTTCTGGATTTTTGTTTTAGATTCCGTCACTCACAGTTGAAGAGTACCTATGATAAAAATTACAGACCTCTACATGCTTTGTAAGTAGGAAAACCTGCAAAATCGGCAGTGTATCAAATACTTGTTCTCCCCACTGTATCTACTACTGATTGATCACAGATGTGGTGTTAGTAGCAAAGGTTGTTCAAATCTCTGGTTTTGTGTCTGACAGTTGTTGTCATGGTTACGACAGCATGACGACCCACCTGTTGGTTTCCAGCTTCATCCTGCCTAGTTCCATGGTGACGGAGCGCTGGGCATTATGGGATCCGTGTGAAACGGTGGAACTGAGCGTGCTCACGCCAGAGGTGGCGACCGTGTCGTCATTGGCAATGTTGGCAGGGGCTCTGCTCTGATGGGCGGAGTTATCCTCAGGCTCCACGTCATCGTCAACGTTATCCTGGTCGGCCGGGTCATCCTCCGAGGCCAGGCTGAAGTGGGGCCTTAGCTCTGGGTAAGGACACGTGATCCATCATTACACCGTTACAGCAATACTAGCAATACCATGACAACTAGTTCATATCCAACAGCTAAACTGCACCTTGAAAGAGGTAACATGAAACATAAAGACGGGAACATCACAAGCCTCAATAAAGATCACTGTATGACTACAATAATCTTTAAATGCCATTGTTATCTGAATGGTAGACACATTTCTATAATATTCTTGTTAAATGTCACATATACTGTACATAGTATCTAGTGCATCTCTTGTATCCAAGGTTACACATCTGTTCAAAGTCATACTCCTGTGTTTAGCTGGCGACCAGTGTCTTGGGCATAATATGTCATTTAAAACTCTGCGGCTGGAGTCACTGCTTTTACCTGGCACCAGGATGGTGATGGCAGTCTGCACCGCTTTACGGATGATATTGTCCAGGGCGAACATCCAGTGGGGCTTGATGTTGTGGTTTCGTAGTACTTTGTTTACCTGGCGACGCATTGGTCAGTCACACACACACACACACACACACACACACACACACACACACACACACACACACACACACACACACACACACACACACACACACACACAATCCATTAATAAACAGCTGATCCACACACACGTACTACGGACACGTATGCATCCACATCTACAAGAATCCTCCACATTTGTGGAAAGGAAAACAGGCCTGACTCCGGCGGGTGTCTGTTTACATTGCGTGTGGTGGTTGCCCAGTAATCTGAGATATTCCCCTATATAATGAGTCTATGGAAACAGCATTTCCCAGAAAAAAAAGAGAGACTGCCATTTTTAAAAAGCCATGCATTCTGTAAAATCCCAGTGTGAAAAACAAGTTTGCAGACCATGTACCCTATAGACCAGAGCTGGTTTCATATGTATCCACTAGGGGGAATCAGAGCTCAGTATTGACTGAGATGTAATACCTCACACAGGCAGATACAGGCTACTGTCATTTCATTTGCATAATTGTATTTGTGAGGCAGAGGACTGAATCAGCCTCTTTAAATGATGTGCTTTAAGCTGACACATTTCCCTTCTATTACCCTTTCTTAAAGGTCAAAAGTGTTTCACAGTCAATTGTCTGAACTGTTTGTTTAAACAATGGCAGCATGGCGACATAATTCAGCTGTGAACAGTTCACGGAAACCCCCTTTGAATCATACTTCAATGTCTCCAGAGCCTTTGGTCTATACAAGGACAATTTAAATTCCAACCCATTCACAGTGGATAAATAGACAACAGGATATTTTAATTATCATACGCTATATAAATGGTTATAGAGAGACCTACTAATAGGTGATGAAATGGCACTTACTGCTTCCTGGAACCCAAATAGCACCACCTGCAGTTGGCTAATGGCCGTGCAGTCAAAGTCTAGCTCTAGTTTGAGCTGGGAGAGGGTACTGGCTATGATCTTCCTGTCTGCCATGCGCACAAAGTCCCCGAGACTGACCACCAGGGTGGAGATATGCTGATGTCTCAACTTAGTGTCTGATGTCTCAGAACCCTGCACAGACAGGGGAGAGGAGGATGGAGAGAAGGGGTGATGAGAGGAGGGTGAAGGTGAAGAAAGGAATACAAATGATAAGGGGTTTGTTTTACCCAGAGACGGCCCCTCATCTAGCCTGGTCCCAGATCTGTTTGTGTTGTCTTGCCAACTCCTATGGTCATTGTCATGCCACGTGACACACCAGGAAACAAACAGAACTGGGCCCAGGCTACCCCTCACCCTGTCCACTACTAGACTAGATGCTAACTGACCTGTTTGAGAGCCTCCACGAGGTTGGCCACCACCTTGTCTCTGTCCTCAGTGAGGATGCGGTGCAGAGTGGCCCTCCTCTCACTGTCCTTCCTCAGCATGAAGAAGCCAGAGTCCTTCTCATCAGGAGACGGAGGAGCACTGTGGTCCTCAAAGTTCTCCACTGGGATACTGGTGGGGAGATTAGAATAGAGAGACCTGTTTTATTATCATTATTATTATTATTATTATATTTTTTACATTTTTGTACAGGAGAATAACTAAGTTCACAAATATTACATGACATTCTTTGGCATCATTGTATAAATGCGATAAACGACTCCGCTCTGTACATTATCTGGAACTAATGTACTCCGTAGATGTACAAGATCCCTACGCTGTCCATTATTTCCAGATAATGTACAGTGCGTCAGCGTTTATCTCTTTACTCCAGATTTTGTTTCTCTGGCACCACTTATTGTCAGATGAATTGAGACGGTAGAGGTGCAGTGTTAGTGTGTTTTTGTGATCTCAAACCCAAAATGCTGGAGTGAAGAGACACTAACTAAAATGTTAGCTTCACAAATACACATGGTGCTGACTGTATGTTGTGTTACCTGAGAAACAGGGAGCGTGTTGCTTTGACGTCCCGATCAGTGTAACAATTGGAGCTGGGCTTGAAGATGAAGGGGTTGGTGTTGAGGTCGTTCTCAGGGGAGACGGAGCCGTACTCGCTGCTGCTGCTGGTGTCTTCCACCACCACAGGTACTGGCAGAGAGATGCTGCGCAGGTACTCTGGAGGGCACAGAGACAGGTACAGGCCAGCGGGCACAGTTACACCACTGTTACACAAAGAAAACTAGAGCTTTCTAGTCCTTTTACATTACTGTACTACTTCTGTAAGCTCAGACTCAGTGTACTCTAAAGCGGAGGAAGCAGACTGCCGCTCAAATTAACTCACCTGAAGCTCCTGGTGTCAGAGCTGAGGAGAAAAACAGAGATTTTTTAAAATATATATTTTTTAATTAAATGATATGAATTGTGCAGAAACAATAAAAAAGTATCTAAAACATAAAATATCTAGTAGCAATTGTCTTTCTATTCAGATATATCTATATTCTACTAACTACTTCACTGATTGACCGGTGAAACGTTGTCCTAGCTACCTGTAAAGCTGCTCTTGCCCCTCTTCTTGCGGCTGGTGACGGTGAGGAACTCATCAGTGAGCAGGTGCAGGGCGGTGGCCCTCTGGTCGGGGTCGGGCTCAAAGCAGCGCAGGATAAAGGCCTTGGCCTCCATTGACATGGAATCTGGGATCTCAGGATGGATCTTGAACATGCCAACCTGTATCCAAGATAAAACACAGCACAGTAAGGCTTGAGCTAAGGGCCTAACCTGCAGCTGCAGCAAAGTCACAGTACAGAACTAGGTCAAGTGACCTAGCCAAGTCATGCTAGATCAAAGGGCCTAACCTGCAGCTACAGCCAAGATGAAACCCAGCCATGTTAGAGCTAAGGGCCTAACCTGTTGTTATGTCAAAACAACAAGTCAAGTGACCTAGCTAAATCACCTAGCCAAGTCATGCTAAAGCTAAGAGCATACAGGACCAAGGGGACCTCAGAGAAGGCAGTCACTTAGAAGAAAGTCAGTAAGAGGAGAGTTGGCTTGATTGAGGTAACATTAGTTTATGGTGGGTGAACTGATCCCTTTTAACCCATAGCTCTGTGGCGCTGTAACACTATGCAGGTGAGCTCATGCCATCACAGTACAGGATGGCAAGTTGACAGTGAAGGACAAAATGCAGCAACTCCAGGCAAGAAACTCATCTGATGATAGGCACTACAAATTCCAAACATTGCTCCGGAATGTAGGCTTGAGATTAGGAATGTAATGCCCCTCCCAGTGGAGACATTCCAAAAGAATGAGTGGCACAGGAAAGTTTATGTGAGGATTGTTGCCAAATGCTTCTGTACAACAGTATAGATGAAAAATGACTGAATGAGTTTCTAAATGGTAGTTGCTCATGTAAGCCATTGCATAGAAAGATGACAGTGTTAGTAAAAGCATTGACCAGTGATGAACCTGCACTTTCTTAAGTCACACAGGATGAGACAGACAAAATAGCTGCTCAATGTCTTCTAAAAGGTGGTTACATGTCTTCCATTAGAGATCTATACAACCTGTTACAAAACAGAGGTTTAAAAGCACTGCAAAATACACAGCAATTTTCTACTGTAATTCAATTAAAATGCATGGACATTTCTGTAATTCTGTCCCGCATTCAACATGATCTCCATCACGCTCCGCATACCACCCAGTTGGATCATTAGCTCTAGTGTTTAAAAGACTACATTATGTCCAGTCTATGTAATATTGCTGATGAGGGAAACACTTGAAATTTCCACTTCAGATTAATACAAGTTGAAAAACCTTGAGGAGGGCTCATCAGTGGAACAGAGACTCAGCACTAAACACACAGAGGATAGACTGTACTACACAGTCTATATCTAGGTACTAGGTCTAATTTCACAGTTGAATGAGTATGTCATCCAATCACGCTTATGTTTTTAGCTAATAACCACAAAACGCAGAGCTTTTTTCCTTACAAACACAGTGCTGACAGCATGCTATGTTTGGGATACTACTGTCCGGGTGATTCAACCATGGAGGAATGTGCCTGGATGCGTGTAAGGACAGCCATCTGTCATCAGCACTGCCGTGTATATTCCCCCTCCAAGCCAACACCGCAACGGCTCTCAATGAACTACACTGGACTTTGTGCAAACCGCATATCCTGAGGACACATTTATTGTAGCTGGGGACTTTAGTAAAGGAAATCTGAGGAAAACGCTACCGAAATTTGATTAACACTTCTGTGTTACTCCCGCATCGAACACTCTGGACCATTTCAACTCTCCCTTCTGGGATGGCTAAAAGGCCCTCCCTTAAACAGGAAGTACCAGTGGTAAGGACTGTTCAACGTTGTTCTGACCAATCGGAATCTATGCTTCAAGATTGATTTGATCCTGCGGAATGGGAAATGTTCCGGGTTGCCTCTGATAATATAATTGACGTATGCACTGACTAGGTGACAGAGTTCATCAGGAAGTGCATAAAGGATGTTATTCCCATTGTGTCAATTAAAACTTATCCAAACCAAAAACTGTGGATAGATGGCAGCATTTGCGCAAAACTGAAATTGTGAACCACTGCATTTAACCACGGCAAGGTGACTGGGAACATGGACGAGTACAAACAGACCAGCTCTGACCCCAATAAGGCAATCAATGAGGCAAAATGACAGTACAGGGACAAAGTGGATCCGCAATTCAATGGCTTAGACACGAGATGTATGTGTCAGGGACTCCAGACAATCACAGATTATAAAGTCGTGGACACCGACGCCTCGCTCCCGGACAAGCTAAACACCTTCTTCGCCCGCTTCATGGAAAACACGGAGCCGCAGACATGGGCCACTGCTGCTCACGAGGACTGTGAGCTCTAGTTCTCTTTGGCCGACGTAAGTAAGACATTTAAGCGTCTTAACCTTCGCAGGGCTGCTGGCCCAGACGGCATCCCAAGCCGCATCCTCAGAGCATGTGCAGACCAGCTGGCTGGAATGTCTAAGGACATATTCAATCTCTGCCTATCCCAGTATGTTGTCCCCACCTGCTTCAAGATGTCCACCATTGTTCCTGTACCCAAGAAAGTAAAGGTAACTGAACTAAATGACTATCGCCCCGTAGCACTCACTTCTGTCATAATGATCCACGGACGACGCAATCACCATCGCACTGCCCTATCCCACCTTGACAAGTGGAATACCTATGTAAGAATGCTGTTCATCGACTACAGCTCAGCCTTCAACGCCATAGTGCCATCCAAGCTAATCATTAACCTCCCCCACTACGATCCTCAACATGGGGGCCCCACAGGGGTGCGTGCTCAGCCCCCTCCTGTACTCGCTATTCTCCAACTTCAAGTCAAGTTTGCTGACGACACAACAGTGGTAGGCCTTATTACCAACAACGACAAGACAGCATACAGGGAGGAGGTGAGAGCCCTGGCGGAGTGGTGCCAGAAAAATAACCTCTCCCTCAATGTCAACAAAACAAAGGAGCTTATCATGGACTTCAGGAGACAGCAGAGAGAGCACACCCCCATCCACAGGGCCACCAAGTTCCTCAGCATGCACATCACTGATGACCTGAAATGGTCCATTCACACAGACAGTGTGGTGAAGAAGGCGCAACAGAGCCTCTTCAATCTTGTGAGACTGGAGAAATTTGGCTTGGCCCCAAGACACTCACAAACATCTACAGATGCACTATTGAGAGCATCCTGTCGGGCTGTATCACCGCCTGGTACGGCAATTATACCATCCACAACGGCAGGGCTCTCCAGAGGGTGGTGCGGTCAGCCCAATGCATCACTGGGTGCACACTGCCTGACCTCCAGGACATCTACAGCACCCGGTGTCAAAGGAAGACCAAGAAGATCATCAAGGACCCTCAGCCACCCGAGCCAAGGCCTGTTCACCCCGCTACCATCTACAAGGCGGAGACAGTACAGGTACATCAAAAGTGGGATGAAGAGACTGAAAAACAGCTTCTATCTCCAGGCCATCAGACTGTACCCTGCCCTGAACCTTAGTCACTGTTACTAGCCAGCTACCATCTGGTACTCTACCCTACACCTTAGAGACTGCTGCCCTATGTACATAGTCATTAACACTGGTCACTTTAATAATGTTTTACCCACTTCATACAGTGGCAAGAAAAAGTATGTGAACCCTTTGGAATTACCTGGATTTCTGCATAAATTGGTCATAAAATGTGATCTGATCTTCATCTAAGTCACAACAACAAACTAGCACAGTCTGCTTAAACTAATAACACACAAATAATTGTATTTTTATTGTCTACATTGAATACATAATTTAAACATTCACAGTGTAGGTTGGAAAACGTATGTAAACCCCTTGGCTAATGACTTCTCCAAAAGCTAATTGGAGTCAGGAGTCAGCTAACCTGGAGTCAGCTAACCTGAGTTTGCTATTCACAAGACGCATTTCCTGATGTGAACCATGCCTCTGACAAAAGAGATCTCAAAAGACCTAAGATTAAGAATTGTTGACTTGCATAAAGTTGAAAAGGGTTACAAAAATATCTCTAAAAGCCTTGATGTTCGTCGGTCCACAGTAAGACAAATTGTCTATAGATGGACTCTGGAGCATTGGACTCTGGAGCAGTAGAAACGCTTTCTGGAGTGATGAATCATGCTTCACCATCTGGCAGTCCGACGGACGAATCTGGGTTTGGCGGATGCCAGGAGAACGCTACCTGCCCCAATGCATAGTGCCACAGTTTGGTGGAGGAGAAATAATGGTCTGGGGCTGTTTTTCATGGTTTGGGATAGGACCCTAAAGCCCAGTGAAGGGAAATCTTAACGCTACAACATACAATGACATTCTAGACGATTTTGTGCTTCCAACTTTGTGGCAACAGTTTGGGGAAGGCCCTTTCCTGTTTCAGCATGACAATGCCCCTGTGAACAAAGCGAGGTCCATACAGAAATGTTTTGTCGAGCTCGGTGTGGAAGAAACCCCATCGAACACCTTTGGGATGAATTGAAACGCTGACTGCGAGCCAGGCCTAATCGCTCAACATCAGTGCCCGACCTCACTAATGCTAATTAGACCTGAAATAGGTCAGCAGAACCATAAATCACAATGAACAGTAAGAGGGTAGACTCATAATTTGGAAATTGGCTACTAATACGTTTTCAGCCAGCCAGACAAAAACACCATTCACCAATGGAAGGTGAACTAAGGTCAATGAACTGAACTTTAGTTGACCTCTGAACTCTGACCTTGAACATGGCGGCCTGTGGTTCCCCCAGCTCGTAGAAGGGTGGTTTCCCAGAGGCCATCTCAATGATGGTGCAGCCAAGAGACCAGATGTCCGCAGGCTTGCCATAGCCTCGAGGGCCTTTATCTATGATCTCAGGAGCCATGTACTGTAGTGTCCCTGCAAAACAACAACACACCAAACAGACAGGAAATCATACAAATATCAAAGCTACTAGTTAAAAGTAGCATTTTTAAAATGTGCATATCAGTGCTGATACAAGCAAATCAGGTTTTAATAATTAATGACAATGCAATAATTAAAAAAACATGAGAGATAAAAAGAAATATGAACACAATAAGTAAGTAAGTAAGCATACTATATATATATGGGGCGGCAGGTAGCCCAGTGGTTAGAGTGTTGGGCCCATAACCGAAAGGTTGCTGGATCAAATCCCCGAGCTGACGAGGTAAAAATCTGTCGTTCTGCCCCTGAACAAGGCAGTTAACCCACTGTTCCTAGGCCGTCATTGAAAATAAGAATATGTTCTTAACTGACTTGCCTAGTAAAATAAAGGTTAAAAAAAAAAAAAATTGGGTCAGTTCCAATACCATATGTACAAGGATACTGGAAGGATGGAGGTAGATATGTATAGGGGTAAGGTGACTTTAGGGAGGTTGAACTCTAGGTAGGACTGCAAAATTCTGTGTTTTCCAGAAATCCTGGTTTATTAAAAGTTCCTGGATTTTTCAGCTCTAGGGCTAAGTTTAATTCTGTGCAAGTGAAATTCTGCTAAGTGCTAACCTGTTTCAGTAGTATTGCCTAATCAACAAAGAAGAAGTACATATTGTAACCCTGGATGAAATTAGTCTATTTAGAAAGCTCCTACTGTAAGTGGAGCTTTAATATAGCTTTTAAAAAGGTAAGCTAAGTGCAATTGTCACGAAGCGAGGGAAGGGAAAGAGCCGCAGAGAGAGGTGCATACAAACATGTTTATTAACTCAATGAAAAATAACAAAAGCACGAAAACCGAGACAGCACCGTGAACTGGTGACAATACAAGCACACACAAGAATCCACAACGCAGGTGGACACAATGGAACAATGGACAACTCAAGACAGCTGCCTCTAATTGGGGATTAACCAAGACTCCCTGAAACATTGTCAGGTCCTGACTGTGGCCATACGACTCCCAATAGGGGGAGCCAGAGTCCTGGCCTCAGTCAGGACCTTACAGCTATGTTGAAACTGGGAGAGACACATTGGCATACAACTTAAACCGGAGAAACCGACTGTACTGGATGGTTTCAAGATGCAAAGGTGCATCTCTATGCTCCAATCAGATGGTCTTAACAAATGGGTCAAGCTGTGCTACACTCTTAGTAAAAAGGGTTCTTCGACTGACCACTCTGAATGTCAACGCTGGCATAACCCTGGCACCCTGACCTGACCACTCTGAATGTCAACGCTGGCATAACCCTGGCACCCTGACCTGACCACTCTGAATGTCAACGGCAGGCTATTCTGAGATACATCATTTACAGGATGATGAGTTAAAACAAGATACATCCTCAAGCACACAACACAAAAAGTTTCAATCTCAGCAAAACTATCATTGTAAATAGTGAGTGGGATCACTGTGTGGTTTGACGGCTCAGCCCATTTTCAAACATCCTGTTCCATCAAGGCATTTTTACAATGTAAGGAGAGGTAGCTCGGTGGTTGTAAACCCAGTCAGGCAGACCAGTACATACCTGTTGTTATAAACCCAGTCAGGCAGACCAGTACATACCAGTTGTTATAAACCCAGTCAGACAGACCAGTACATACCAGTTGTTATAAACCCAGTCAGGAAGACCAGTACATACCAGTGAAAGTCTCAGTGCAGGGGTTGATCCCAGCCAGCCTTTTAGAGGTACCAAAGTCAGATATCTTCAGAACTCCGCTATATGTGTTAATAAGCACATTATCACCCTGTGGATATAAAGACAACAAAGGGGATTAGATAAGAGATCCATTCCAAGTAATCTCCATTCATTAGACTTAACCCAAGGACTATGATAACAGCCTGGTAATCAAAGGCAATCAGCAACAGTTGTTACAGTGGGCTATATTCACCACTCGACTTAAATGGCTGTTGAGGTCATTTTATGAGACAGTATTGTTAAATGAGGAAGAATTTATAGCCCTATCTTGTCCTGGGTATGTGAGAAAGAGTATGCTAACCTAAATGTATGTTTCTATTAAGGGATGGGAGTGTGGTCAATGCGTCTTATTATTAATGACTGAGATTGAGTTATGTCACGTCACGCTAACCTTCCGGTAGGATGATAAGGGGAAGTCATCATACTAGATCCAGGCGCCACTTACAAATCAAATAATTTCTGTACCACTGACATGAATGTGGCCTCCCTATTGGCCAGGTGCATACTGCACAATGGCCAAAGGCTTTGAAATAGAGCCGGCTTCACCTTGATGTCTCTGTGAGCGATCTGGTTATCATGGAGGTATTTGAGTCCCTCCAGGATCTGTCTGGTGTAGAAGCCGATGGTGGGTTCGTTGTTCTTCAGAGGGCCCCATTTAGACCTCAGCAGAGCAGACAGGCTTCCTGGAGACAAACCACAGGACAAAGTCGAATACATATCAATACATTCTGCTTTAATATCAGCAGGATGTATTCATTCAGTAAGCCAGGCTACCTATTACATAAATCAGACAAGATATGTGTTTTTATTTGTTTCTAGGTGTAGTGGAGGAAATCTAGTCGCTTCTTGTTGTCTTTCACTGAGTAAAGATGCTTCATAGGCTTACAAGACATGGTTGGGCATCGACTAGATCATTTTACCTTTCTAATGCTGCACGGATAGTCCTCTTACCTCCGGGAACCTGCTCCATAAAGATCTTGATAAAACCATTCTCGCTGATGGAGCCCAAGTACTGCACAATGTTCTTGTGCTTCAGGTGTTTGTGAAGGGCAATCTCCTCATGGAGGGGCTGAGAGTACCTTGGACAGAACATCCGCTGTTACATCTCCCAGGAAAAATCTCTCTCGCTCTCTCTCTCTCTCTCACACACACTCTCACACTCTCTCTCTCTATCTCTATCTCTATCTCTGTACACTGTAGCTGAGTGACTCAGTCCAGTACACCATGGTCATGGTCACTTCAAACTAAAGAGGACAAAGACCACAAGGACACAGACCAGCTGGCTACATATGAGATGTCACTTTACTGAACTCTTCTTCTAGAGATAAATGTTCAAATTGCACACCATAAATAATAAGACTAAATACACCCCCCCCCCCCCAAACCCCCCCCCCCCCCCTGAGAGGATACCTCAGAGTTCCTTCTAAATGATTAATAATAAGTCTTGACACATTTGAGTTAGCCCGTGAGAGCCCTCTAATGACTTGTGATGTGATGAGTGGAACAATGCGTGACAGAGGAATCATCTGGGCTGATTGGGCTCTGAAGGAGTCCCATAATAAGCCAGGAGTAGTTGGAACAATTAGTAAACCAGAGATGGTGGTGGAAGGCAGCGCAGCACAACGCAATGCAAGGCAAGTGCTTGGTACACTAGTTGCTAGGCGACCCTTTTCCCCCATATTATTTTTCTTGCCCAGTCACTCAATCAGGTGTATAGTGTATATATATTCTAGCACAGAGCTAACGCAGTGGACGAGTGCTTTGGTGCCCCTTCGATCTGCCAATCAAATGATCACTCTCAGGAAACCACTTTAGTTGTTGTGCTCTGAATTACCACTCACTCACTTTACATAACGACACAGGGACCTGTTGCTATACAGCCTTCCATTAGCAAAGTGCGTCATAAAAAGACAGTGAAAGTGTCATGGGGGGTGGAGAATGGTAGGAGCTGACCTGCTATCTCTCTCCGGTATCTCCTTGATGGCCAGCCGCACCTGGTTGCTCAGGTCCCGGCCGGCGTACACCACTCCAAACGTGCCTTTTCCCAGAACCACCTTCTCCCCATGCTCATCGTACTCATAGTCGTACTGAGGAGTTAAGCACAGGAGGAAATTATGTTAAAGATTACATTTTGTTGCATGTTAACTTCAAGGACCATTACATGTAGAGTTATAACAGGGATATAGGTACATCAGCTTTTGTGGCCCAGATCAAACAGTGTTTAAAAAATAGTTGGGGCATCTGATCTGGGCCATGCTAGTGTTTGACAGGAAGAGGCTGTGTCATTGTTTTGGGTAATTATTCACAGGCAATTGTTTTGTCGCACCACTGGGAGAACAGGTGAATAGAGGGGCAGGTGCTTTTCCTACAGTACACTCTGTTGGTTTCCATTGCATGAACAGCGTGACCCACTTTCACACTGTAGGAAGTTGTCTCTATCCATTTCAACACTTTACATGGCCTGTATCTGGTTTCTGCTGAACACATCCTAGACCTTGTATGCATATACTGTACATCAGGTAATCCTGTTGTAAACGACATAGAAATAAAATAATGTGGCTAGAAAAGGAGTATCCTTCTCTCCTCCTTCACCTCTAGGGCGTCAGTGTCACACTCCCCCTCTTCTGGGCCTTTCCATGCTTCCTCTGCAATGCTGTTGACCAGATCACAGAACCTGCAACACACAGAGCAGTCACATCAACTTACACCCACTCTTATACCAGATAACCTTTACCGCACTTACAAATATGTCACAAGAGCAGTTGTGAAATAACACAGAGCCCAGACAGGCACCCTTTCATACACTCATAAAACCCCCATCACACCAGCACTGAATCACACTGTGGAGCTATTGAGACTGGCTGGCTGTGCTTTGGTTCTTCTCTGTGAGAGTCACAAGTTTCTACAGTACAGACGCTACCTTGGAGAACAGCTTGATCATGACACGGAGTGACAGACAGACCTTTTGCAGTGCATCTCTGTGCAGAAGTAGATCTGAAAGTCCTCTGAGTTGTGCAGCACATACAGGAAGGCACTGCGCTCGTCAAACTTGGAAATACTGAGGAGGAGGAGATGACAGTTAGAGAAGAGAAGACAGGGGAATTCACATGCCATCTATAGAACCATGGCATAGACTGGATGTCTGTTTGTAGCCAGAAACTTCTGAGAAATCATTCCAGTAGTATCACCAGAGCTGCAAGAGTCTCTTACTACCTAACAATGTTCTTCATTCAATAACATACAACAAGTTACAGTTACTCTGAAAGAATTAATATAACTCAGAGCATTCATTCCCACACACACATACACACTGTTGAGTCTCCACCAGTTTTCAGCAGAGCGCACAGGGATTTAGATCAGGACAGCTGTGAGATCACCAACCTGACACCCCGTACTGACATGGCGCTGAAGTCCCACTCATGGACCCCCCTGTGCTGTTAGAAAGATGTGAAAAACATGACTGTCAGAAAACATGACGGTGACTGACACCTCAAAATGTACCTCTGGTGACTGATCAAAATGTGGAGAGAGAGAGAGAGAGAGAGAGAGAGAGAGAGAGGCAAAAAACAGTCAAATGTTTACTGTTTGCTGATGATCTGGTGCTTCTGTCCCCAACCAAGGAGGGCCTACAATAGCACCTAGAATTCTGCACAGATTCTGTCAGACCTGGGCCCTGACTGTAAATCTCAGTAAGACAAAAATAATGGTGTTCCAAAAAAGGTCCAGTTGCCAGGACCACGAATACAAATTCCATCTAGACACCGTTGCCCTAGAGCACACAAAACATCAGCGCCACAGGTAACTTCCACAAAGCTGTGAACGATCTGAGAGACAAGGCAAGAAGGGCCTTCTATGCCTTCAAAAGGAACATCAAATTTGACATACCAATTAGGACCTGGCTAAAAATGCTTGAATCAGTTATAGAACCCATTACCTTTTATGGTCGTGAGGTCTGGGGTCCGCTCACCAACCAATAATTCACAAAATGGGACAAACACCAAATTGAGACTCTGCATACAGAATTCTGCAAAAATATCCTCTGTGTACAATGTAAAACACCAAATAATGCATGCAGATCAGAATTAGGACGATACCCGCTAATTATCAAAATCCAGAAAATAACCGTTAAATTCTGCAACCACCTAAAAGGAAGCGATTCCCAAACCTTCCATAACAAAGCCATCACCTACAGAGAGATGAACCTGGAGAAGAGGGCTCTGTTCACAAACACAAACAGAGCCCCAGGACAGCATCACAATTAGACCCAACCAAATCATGAGAAAACAAAAAGATAACTACTTGACACATTGGAAAGAATTTACAAAAAAAAAAACAGAGCAACTAGAATGCTATTTGGCCCTAAACATAGAGTACACTGTGGCAGAATCCATGCTGTATCACATCTGGCCTAGATTGGGAGTCCAATCACGCACAATTGGCCCAGCGTCGTCCGTGTTTGGCCGGGGTAGGCCGACTTGCCGAGTTAAATAAAAGTTAAATAATGACTAACCCAAAATTAAGGAAATCTTTGACTATGTACAGAATCAGTGAGCATAGCCTTGCTATTGAGAAAGGCCGCCGAAGGCTATGTGCACACTACCCACAAAATGAGGTGGAAACTGAGCTGCACTTCCTAACTTCCTGCCAAATGTACGAACATATTAGAGACACATACTTCCCTCAGATTACACAGACCCACAAAGAATTGAAAAAACAAATCCAATTTTCATAAACTCCCATATCTATTGAATGAAATACCACAGTGTGCAATCACAGCGGCAATATTTGTGACCTGTTGCCACAAGAAAAGGGCAACCAGTGAAGAGCAAATATTCACCATTGTAAATACAACCTAAACTTATGTTTATTTATTTTCCCTTTTGTACTTGAATTAGTACATCATTTCAACACGGTATATGCATAATATGACATTTGAAATGTCTTTATACTTTTTGAACTTTTGTGAGTGTAATGTTTACTGTACATTTTTTATTGTTTATTTCACTTTGGTTTATTATCTATGTCACTTGCTTTGGCAATGTAAACATATGTTTCCCATACCAATAAAGCTCCTTAAATTGAAATTGAATTTGACAGAGACAGAGACATAGTAAGAGGCAGAGGCAGAGGCAGAGAGAGAGAGACATATAGACAGACAGGCAGGTCTGTACTCCAGGGCTGTACTTCTTCTTTTCTGAGACACAAAGCAAAAACACAAGGCAGTTGTCACACACTCTTCCTGTAGTCAGTAACTTACCTTGTCACCAGGGGAAACATGCCAGATGGAGACAGTGTTCTCCTCCACATCGTTGTTTATGGACAAGTACGAAGGCTGATAGACTTTAGTGGGCTCCAATATCAACACCTGGAAAAAAGGACAACCAATAGAACATCAAGACATTTCAATATAAAGCAGAGAAAGTAAACAGTGTAGGAAAACTGCCTCAGTTGGTACCATTGTTATGGTTGATGTATGTATATGTCTAAATGTCAAGGTCAAGTCTAAACAGTGAAGAATGCCAGGAAAGACGGCAAAGAGAGCATGGGACACATACGGGGAAGCGGACAGACGAGACGTCTTTCTTTGTGGCCTCCACCAGGAAGTCCATCCAGAAGTCCACTAGTTCCTGTTTGGGCGGCGGCTGCTCCACAGAAGGCTTTTTGAAGTGCTGGTAAATCAGGATGGTCTCTACAAGAGAGCGCAGATACCTGGGGTGCAGTCAACACAGACGCTAGCTTAAAAGAAATATAAATAAATGGCCTATGACTGCAGGAAAAGAAAAGGCAGTTAAACAGAGCTAAATAAGTTTGTATAGATTGTCTAAATCTTGAGCATCAAAAGATAATAGGACACTGACTGACTACAAGAAAAGAAAGGACATTTCACAATATGTTGAGCTTTAAATGAAAAAAAAAAAAAAAGCACCCTCGCTCACCAGACAGGGGCCTTCAGTTTGAAGAGTTTCTCGGAGGCCTGTATGACCCTGGTGTTGTCACAGGCCAGGATGCTAGCCCCCAGGAAGAAACCCACATCCCAGTAGCTCTGCAGCTTGTCTAGACTGCCCTTCTTCCCCAGTAGGCTGCTCAGCTTCACTCCTGGAGAGAACAAAAAGGTCAGGTCAGGGACATATTATAACAGTGGAGGCCGCTGAGGGTAGACGGCTCATAATAATGGCTGGAACGGAGCAAATGGAGTGGCATCAAACTACAGTCGTGGCCAAAAGTTTTGAGAATGACAAGTATTGGTCTCCACAAAGTTTGTTGCCTCAGTGTTGATGATGGCAATTTGCATATACTACTGAAGGTCATGAAGAGTGATAAGATTAATTGCAATTAATTGCAAAGTCCCTCTTTGCCATGAAAATGAACTTAATCCCCCTAAAACATTTCCACTGAATTTCAGCCCTACCACAAAAGGACCAGCTGCCATCATGTCAGTGATTGTCTCGTTAACACAGGTGAGAGTGTTGACGAGGACAAGGCTGGAGATCACTCTGTCAAGCTGATTGAGTCAGAATAACAGACTGGGAGCTTTAAAAGGAGGGTGGTGCTTGAAATCATTGTTCTTCCTCTGTCAACCATGGTTACCTGCAAGGAAACATGTGCCGTCATCATTGCTTTACACAAAAAGGATATTGCTGCTAGTAAGATTGCACCTAAATCAACCATTTATCGGATCATCAAGAACTTCAAGCAGAGAGGTTCAATTGTTGTGAAGAAGGCGTCAGGGCGCCCAAGAAAGTCCAGCAAGCACCAGGACCGTCTCCTAAAGTTGATTCAGCTGCGGGATCGGGGCACCACCAGTGCAGAGCTTGCTCAGGAATGGCAGCAGGCAGGTATGAGTGCATCTGCACGCACAGTGAGGCGAAGACTTGGAGGATGGCCTGGTGTCATGAAGGGCAGCAAAGAAGCCACTTCTCTCCAGGAAAAACATAATGGACAGACTGATATTCTGCAAAAGGTACAGGGATTGGACTGCTGAGGACTGGGGTAGAGTCATTTTCTCTGATGAATCCCCTTTCCGATTGTTTGGGCCCTCCGGAAAACACCTTGTCCGGAGAAGACAAGGTGAGCACTACCATCAGTCCTGTGTCATGCCAACAGTAAAGCATCCTCAGACCATTCATGTGTGGGGTTGCTTCTCAGCCAAGGGAGTGGGCTCACTCACAATTTTGCCTAAGAAAACAGCCATGAATAAAGAATGGTACCAACACATCCTCCGAGAGCAACTTCTCCCAACCATCCAAGAACAGTTTGGTGACGACCAATGCTTTTTCCAGCATGATGGAGAACCTTGCCATAAGGCAAAAGTGATAACTAAGTGGCTTGGGGAACAAAACATTGACGTTTTGGGTCCATGGCCAGGAAACTCCCCAGACCTTAATCCCATTAAAAACTTGTGGTCAATCCTCAAGAGGCGGGTGGACAAACAAAAACCCACAACTTCTAACAAACTCCAAGCATTGATTATGCAAGAATGGCCTGCCATCTGTCAAGATGTGGCCCCGAAGTTAATTGACAGCATGCCAGGGCGGATTGCAGAGGTCTTGAAAAAGAAGGGTCAACACCGCAAATATTGACTCTTTGCATAAACTGAATGTCATTGTCAATGAAAGCCTTTGACACTTATGGAATAATTGTAATTATCTGTCATTCTCAAAATCTTTGGCCACGACTGTAGGGCTGGGCGATATGACAATATATATCGTGTGAAGATAAAAAAACGTATATCGTTTCATATTATGCTCGTTAATCACACTCTTTACGGCAATATTTTTAGTCAATTGGACGACGCTTTGCGTTCGCAATACAAGCAAACATGGAGGAGAGTGAATGTGACACAGTGCACGGAGATACGGAGCTCCTACCTAAAATATGGGCTACTTCGGGCGCATAGACGTGGTTTGGGTATGAAAAGTCTGACACGCACCAGAAAACCGTCCTCTGCAAAATATGCCGCAGGCAGGTCCGGACAACAGGCTCAAACGCCACTAACCTCTTTTACCACCTACGCAAGAATCATGTGAAACAGTACGAAGAGAGTCTACGGATGAGACCCAAAAAAGTACAGTTGAGTGCTCAAAACAAACCACCGACTCTGACGTTGCATTGTTGCCAAATATTTTGTTTGCGGCACTTTGGTTGTTGTCATATAATGCTATAATTCAAACTTTAAGGAGTGTTTTTGTTTACTTGTTATATTTTATATATTTATTTGTGAGCCTTATTTTGCTGCTATAGTTTAAAATTGAAAGTTTTCCATGTTTACATTTGGTATTTTATATACCAATATTTGTCAGGCTGTATTAATTTGTTTGCTGCTACAATTCTATTATTATAATATTATTAGTATTATATGTTTGGTTTTGATATTTTTGACCATATTCACATTTTAGGCCTATATTTATTTTGTTTGCAACTATAGTTGAAGTGTTTTCTATTTACCTTTTTAGATTGTATACATGAATATTTTTATTTTGTTACATGCTTAATTGAAAATTTGCACAAAGGTTCTAAATAAAAGGATAAATAATAAAATATGATTAAGTACCTTTTATTCCAAATGTAATAAGAAATAGGCCTTTACATGTGGTCATTTTATATAAACTATTTATTCATTGAATTTACAGAAAATGTGCTATATCGTGATATGTATCGTTATCGGGATATGAAATTACCTATATCGGGATATGAGATTTTGGTCATATCGCCCAGCCCTACATCAGACACATGGAAACCATATATTTGATACCATTCCACCTATACTGCTCCAGCCATTATTACGAGCTCGTCATCCCCATTTAAGGCACCACCTACCTCCTGTGTATGATTATAATATAAAAGAAAGATACTTCACACTGTTAAATCCTTCCATCGTTTCGAGATACTCTGTCCTATTTTGTACTATTTTATGTTATTTTTCATACCATGTGTTATTCAAGCAATAAGGCCTGAGGAGGTGTGGTATATGGCCAATATACTAGAACTAAGGGCTGTTCATACGCACAACGCATCGCGGAGTACCTGGACACAGCCCTTAGCCGTGTTATATTGGCCATATATCACAAAACCAGAGGTGCCTTATTGCTATTATAAACTGGTTACCAATGTAATTAGAGCAGTAAAAATAAATGTTTTGTCATACCCATGGTATACAGTCTGATATACCATGGCTGTCAGCCAATCAGCATTCAGGGCTCCAACCACCCAGTTTATAATTCTTCTTAGAGATCGGATTCTTATCGAAGGAGAACACAATGGGATGTACTGAACAGCAGGGGTTTGGGAATGGGCTGGGCACTGTAGAGCTTACCCTTACGTCATGCATTTCACCTGAAGGGTAGATAGGAGAATCTCAGTACCCACTTAGGATGGTTTTTTATTTTTGGCCTCGCTGAGAGAAGCTGCCACTACATGTCCTGCTCAGGCAGCCCGGGACAAGGCAGAGTAGAGGAGGGGGGGGCTAGGACTGTCTGTCCTGTTTCTCACATTCCTGAGCTACTTTCTGAGCCTCAGATTTCACAGCAAACGTAGAGGATTGGGACCCAAACAGCACAAAACTAGAATGTGTTGATCTCACACTTTATGATAAGAGAATAACTGCTGTAAAGGGAGAATGCAGGTCAGTAACTAAATTGTTATTAGTCATCAGCAGTTCTAATGGAAAACAGCCAAGTCCAATGCACCGTCAGGCAGCTCAAGACAAAACATTAGATACAGTTGAAGTCGGAAGTTTACATACACCTTAGCCAAATACATTTAAACTCAGTTTTGACATTTAATCCTAGTAAAAATTCCCTGTCTTAGGTCAGTTAGGGTCACCACTTTATTTTAAGAATGTGAAATGTCAGAATAATAGTAGAGAGAATTTTTTATTTCAGCTTTTATTTCTTTCATCACATTCCCAGTGGGTCAGAAGTTTACATACACTCAATTAGTATTTGGTAGCATTGCCTTTAAATTGTTTAACTTGGGTCAAACGTTTCGGGTAGCTTTCCACAAGCTTCCCACATTAAGTTGGGTGAATTGGCCCATTCCTCCTGACAGAACTGATGTAACTGAGTCAGGTTTGTAGGCCTCCTTGATCGCACACGCTTTTTCAGTTCTGCCCACACATTTTCTATAGGATTGAGGTCAGGGCTTTGTGATGGCCACTCCAATACCTTGACTTTGTTGTCCTTAAGCCATTTTGCCACAACTTTGGAAGTATGCTTGGGGTTATTGTACATTTGGAAGACCCATTTGCGACCAAGATTTAACTTCCTGACTGATGTCTTGAGATGTTGCTTCAATATATCCACAGAATTTTCCCTCCTCATGATGAGATCTATTTTGTGAAGTGCAACAGACCCTCCTGCAGCAAAGCAGCCCCACAACATGATGCTGCCACCCCTGTGCTTCATGGTTGAGATGGTGTTCTCCGGCTTGCAAGCCTCCCACTTTTTCCTCCTTTCATAATGGTCATTATGGCCAAACAGTTCTATTTTTGTTTCATCAGACCAGAGGACATTTCTCAAAAAAGTACGATCTTTGTCCCCATGTGCAGTTGCAAACCGTAGTCTTGGAGCAGTGGCTTCTGCCTTGCTGAGCGGCCTTTCAGGTTATGTCGATATAGGACTCGTTTTACTGTGGATATAGATACTTTTGTACCTGTTTCCTTCACAAGGTCCTTTGCTGTTGTTCTGGGATTGATTTGCACTTTTCGCACCAAAGTATGTTCATCTCTAGGAGACAGAACGCGTCTCCTTCCTGAGCGGTATACGGCTGCGTGGTACCATGGTGTTTATACTTGCATACTATTGTTTGTACAGATGAACGTGGTACCTTCAGGTGTTTGGAAATTGCTCCCAAGGATGAACCATACTTGTGGAGGTATACAATTAATTTTCGGAGGTCTTGGCTGATTTCTTTTGATTTTCCCATGATGTCGAGCAAAGAGGCAGAGTTTGAAGGTAGGCCTTGAAATACATTCACAGGTACACCTCCAATTGACTCAAATTATGTCAATAAGCCTATCAAAAGATTCTAAAGCCATGACATAATTTTCTGGACTTCCAAGCTGTTTAAAGGCACAGTCAACTTAGTGTATGTAAACTTCTGACCCACTGGAATTGTGATATAGTGAATTATAAGTGAAATAATCTGTCTGTAAATAATTGTTGGAAGAATTGCTTGTGTCATGCACAAAGTAGATGTCCTAACCGACTTGCCAAAACTATAGTTTATTAACATGAAATCTGTGGAGTGGAATGAGTTTTAATGATTAAAACCTAAGTGTATGTAAACTTCTGACTTCAACTGTATCGGCTTCCTATTTCACAACAAAGCCTCCTTCACTCATGCTGCTAAACATGCCCTCGTAAAACTGATTGTCCTACCGATCCTTGACTTCGGCGATGTCATTTACAAAATAGCCTCCAACACTCTACTCAGCAAATTGGATGTAGTCTATCACAATGCCATCAGTTTTGTTACCAAAGCCCCATATACTACCCACCACTGCGACCTGTACGATCTCGTTGGCTGGCCCTCACTACATATTCGTCGCCAAACCCACTGGCTTCAGGTAATCTATAAATCTTTACTAGGTAAATTCCTGCCTTATCTCAGCTCGCTGGTCACCATAGCAACACCCACCCGTAGCATGCGCTCCAGCAGGTATATTTCACTGGTCATCCCCAAAGCCAACACCTCCTTTGGCCGCCATTCCTTCCAGTTCTCTGCTGCCAATGACTGGAACGAATTGCAAAAACCATTGAAGCTGTCAGAGCAGCTTTCCGATCACTGCACCTGTATACAGCCCATCTGTAAATAGCCTACCCTACTACCTCATCCCCATATTATCCCCAGTATCTTCTATTTGCACATCATCATCTGCACATACAGTGGGGAGAACAAGTATTTGATACAATGCCGATTTTGCAGGTTTTCCCACTTACAAAGCATGTAGAGGTCTGTAATTTTTATCATAAGTACACTTCAACTGTGAGAGACGGAATCTAAAACAAAAATCCAGAAAATCACATTGTATGATTTTTAAATAATTAATTTGCATTTTATTGCATGACATAAGTATTTGATCACCTACCAACCAGTAAGAATTCCGGCTCTCACAGACCTGTTAGTTTTCTTTAAGAAGCCCTCCTGTTCTCCACTCATTACCTGTATTAACTGCACCTGTTTGAACTCGTTACCTGTATAAAAGACACCTGTCCACTCACTCAATCAAACAGACTCCAACCTCTCCACAATGGCCAAGACCAGAGAGCTGTGTAAGGACATCAGGGATAAAATTGTAGACCTGCACAAGGCTGGGATGGGCTACAGGACAATAGGCAAGCAGCTTGGTGAGAAGGCAACAACTGTTGGCGCAATTATTAGAAAATGGAAGAAGTTCAAGATGACGGTCAATCTCCCTCAGTCTGGGGCACCATGCAAGATCTCACCTCGTGGGGCATCAATGATCATGAGGAAGGTCAGGGATCAGCCCAGAACTACACGGCAGGACCTGGTCAATGACCTGAAGAGAGCTGGGACCACAGTCTCAAAGAAAACCATTAGTAACACACTACGCCGTCATGGATTAAAATCCTGCAGCGCATGCAAGGTCCCCCTGCTCAAGCCAGCGCATGTCCAGGCCCGTCTGAAGTTTGCCAATGACCATCTGGATGATCCAGAGGAGGAATGGGAGAAGGTCATGTGGTCTGATGAGACAAAAATAGAGCTTTTTGGTCTAGGGGACAGGACGACTGCACCATACTGAGGGGAGGATGGATGGGGCCATGTATCGCGAGATCTTGGCCAACAACCTCCTTCCCTCAGTAAGAGCATTGAAGATGGGTCGTGGCTGGGTCTTCCAGCATGACAACGACCCGAAACACACAGACAGGACAACTAAGGAGTGGCTCCGTAAGAAGCATCTCAAGGTCCTGGAGTGGCCTAGCCAGTCTCCAGACCTGAACCCAATAGAAAATCTTTGGAGGGAGCTGCAAGTCCGTATTGCCCAGCGACAGCCCCGAAACCTGAAGGATCTGGAGAAGGTCTGTATGGAGGAGTGGGCCAAAACCCCTGCTGCAATGTGTGCAAACCTGGTCAAGAACTACAGGAAACGTATGATCTCTGTAATTGCTAACAAAGGTTTCTGTACCAAATATTAAGTTCTGCTTTTCTGATGTATCAAATACTTATGTCATGCAATAAAATGCAAATTAATTACTTAAAAATCATACAATGTGATTTTCTGGATTTTTGTTTTAGATTCCGTCACTCACAGTTGAAGAGTACCTATGATAAAAATTACAGACTTCTACATGCTTTGTAAGTGGGAAAACCTGCAAAATCGGCAGTGTATCAAATACTTGTTCTCCCCACTGTATATCATTCCAGTGTTGATGCTAATTTGTAATTATTTTGCCACTATGGCCTATTTATTGCCCTACCTTCCTAATCTTACTACATTTGCACACACTGTACATAGATTTTCTATTGTGTTATTGACTGTAAGTTTGTTTATCCCATGTGTAACTCTGTGTTGTTGTTTTTGTTACACTGCTTTGCTTTGTCTTGGTCAGGTCGCAGTTGTAAATGAGAACTTGTTCTCAACTGGCCTACCTGCTTAAAAAAATAATATAATACAAAAAATAAAAATAAATACTCACCGACTTTGCGCAGCTCGAAGGAGGTGTCAAACTGGTGTCCCGCTGCCAGGAGTAGAACAGCGTAGTTGATGCCAGAGTGTAGTGTCGGCTCAGACTCAAACCCCTTCTTAAACCTGAGAGGAAGGACAGAGAACCTAACTTAGAATCATCAATATTACACACTATGCTTCATTTTAAAAATCAGACATTATGTTCCTACAGTAATTGCTGATGTGTCCTTGGTGAGAACCTGATAGCATTTTCACCTCCCTAGTTTTGTAAAAATCATCCAAAACAATTACAGCCTTATTTTGCAGGGTACACAGAGGAACCACTTGCACAAAGCTTGGCACTGGCAGATAAAAACCCTCATTTACTTAATGAGCAATCTGTTCCACTGAGGGAATGAGTGTGAATAAAATGAGAAGGCTCTCCAAAGACATGGGTTGGAACAGAGGACAAGGACAGCCCGATGGGGAGTTCTTTTAATGAGATGCCATAAATCGTCTCGATGCGCGACATAACCATTTCAGGAAGACCGCAATTATCTTCATATTATGAATGAATATTTCAAATCAGCTTCTGTCAGACCTTGCAGTCTCTTTGCTCCATGTCAGATGACACAGATGTTCCTTATCTGTAGTTGAGAGGTGGTCTTCGCTCCTTCTCTGGCTAGTGAGTAGTGAGAGGGGAGTGAGAGAGGAGTGAGAGGGGAGTGAGAGGTAATGACTCATCAGCAGCCAGGCTCTCACCAGTGTGTGTGTGTCTGCGTGTGTGTGCGTGTGCATGTGTGTGCAGCTCTCACCAGGCAGTACCACTGTCCCTGCTCTCTTTGTCAGCAAAGTGGGACTCAAGGAACATGTCCTTGTAGATGCGTCCAACCAGGCAGTAGATGTCTGAAGCCACCTGGTTGTCAGCCTTCACCAGGGGCAGCATGATGTCCAGGGCCCTCTGACGGTCCCCTGGGAGGTTCCTCCTGAAAACAGCAGAGGGAAGAACCAATGGCCAGAGACAGACAAGAGGTGAGTCCCAAATGGTATCCTATTTCCTTGTGCACTACTTTTAGGGCTCCTGAGTGGCACAGCGGTCTAAAGCACTGCATCTACAGTCCTTGGTTCAAATCCAGGCTGTGTCACATCCAGCCGTGAATGGGAGTCCCATAGGGCGGGGCACAATTGGCCCAGCGCCGTCCAGGTTTGGCTGGGGTAGGCTGTCATTGTAAATAAGAATTTGTTCTTAACTGACTTGCCTAGTTAAATAAAGGTTAAATAAAATAAAATAAAAATAGGGAATATGGTGCCATCAATCGGCAAGGATAGTGCATCATGGCAGGACTTTCAAATTGCCATGTCATATTTCCAACGTAACTTAAAATGATGCCTTCTCCAAAGTATGCCCTACCTTCATTTGGAAGATTAGTAGGATATCCCATGACACATTGCGCCAGATAAAACTCCCAACTTCCAGCAACAACTAATGGCGGACGGAAGTCATTCTTTATAGAACATTTTCCAGAAGAAAGAGGAATAACTTTGTGGAATGTGAGTATCACGTTTATTTATTATGTGTTTAACAAATTAATTTGCATTTTCAATTCAATAATTTGGACATACAATGCTGAGTTTGGCATGTGCAAATTATGAAGACCTAGACAGTGAATTGGTGAACTAGCTAGCCAGCTAATTAATGACGGATGTTAAATAAAGCATAGGAACTAGCATCTTTTTCCATGGAGCCTATCCAGAGGGAATGGGAATAGGGCACCTCTTATGGAGGCTGCCGCTCAGGCTGCTCTCCGCTCCCCAGCTTTCACTTCACACTAGTGTGCCGCTGAAGGGCAACTAGAGGGGGGTCGAAGTCAAGCAGTGAGTCAGCCTAGCTCACTCCAGTTATCCAACAGTCAAACATGGAGGGGAAGGAGGGAGGGAGTGCAACAGAAAAGGCTTCGACTCTAGCATTTATATCCCTGCTGCTGCTGTTTTGTCACCAGCTTAACCCAATTACTCAACAGAAAACTCTGCTTGTCAGACATGTTTATAAGAAGAGATGTAATTCTAATCATCCATGCTTCATTGTTGCAGGATATTGGTGCACTAAACTGCTGAGTCATGGACCGCCTCTAGTTGGGGGAGATTGTGAACAAATGGGCTGCTGTCTAAACAAACACACAGACTCATGGCAACCATTCATTTTTGGGCCATTCGATGTTTTCCCAATTATGCAAAGAATGTGCAACAGATTTCTTAATACGTCTCTTTGAGTGTGTAAAATGAAGTCAAATGTTCTTGTAACTGGCTAGACACAAATGTTGCGTTGTAGCATGCAGGAATTTTCCAATGGCTCAGAAATGAAAGAGCAACTTGCTTTATTACAGGTGGAAACCCAGTGTGCGTTTACAAGTGAGGCAGCATGTTAAAAAGCAGGCAGTAAAATACTTTCCAAGATGAACATGTGTAATGTTCCGACTCAGAGCACAGACACACATATTCAGCACATTCATGTTATGTGTGTTTCTGTGTGAGTCTGTGTGTGTGTGTGACATACAAACAGGTGTGAGATACTAGGGGTCTTACCGATTCAGTGCAAAGGCATGGTGGAACTTGACATGGGGATTGGCCACAGCGTCGAATGTAGGAAGCTTCTCCAAGGTCTCCACCAGCTTCACTATGGATTCATAATCCTACAAGCATAGAAAAATAGATAGTTGGATTGAAAATCATGTTCTTACGCAGCCACATCTTGGTTGCTATAGTTTACATGAAACCTAAAATATCTATGTCCATGTTCCCTTACAAAGTCACTACTTTGGGAAGGACATCGTCGGCTTCTTCAAATACTTCAATAATCGAATGTCCCCTCTTCCACTATTTTTTGTCCAGTATATATTTATCCAAAACATGTTGAATAATTCAGCCTCTCCTGGTTTCTCTTGTTGTTGGCATAATTTATTACTATGGCTGGCAGGATGTGAGGGTGTAGGGTGAATGGCATGGCAAAGCATAGAGAACAGACTGCAGTGCAGTTGCAGATGAGCCACAGGAAGATGACAAAGACTTAATCTGCAGCGTTCCACAGGAAGCCCAAGATAGTAATTCTGTTAGCAAAGGGACTGAGGGAGGCTCTAAAACACTTAAGCTGAGGCATTTCAGTCCGTCTAAATGACCCACGCCGATAGCATCTGACAAGCTGAAGAAGGCCAAATGTACCTGGATGTCCCTGTAGGACAGAAGCAGGTTGATGACAATGTCAGCTGAAAGGCACTCTACGTTGTCCAATCGTTGTTGAATTCGGCTGAGTTCTGATGCCAGCTCCATCCCTGTGAACAATTCTCGTGCTTTCCGAATCTCGTTGAGAATGGTTTCTCTGAAGTATTGGCTGTGAAGGGGAAATGGAGAGATTCACAGAGACATGTTATTTCACACTAGAAATCTACTTTTCTGCAAATAAACCATTACTATGTATTGGTGTGACTTTCTGGGGAAATAAATATGGGGAATGGGGATAATTGAAAATAAATGTATCTATTCCTCTCAGGCACCTTTTGATCGTGCCTTGCCTGACACCATTATAAATAGGCTACCCTCTTAAACATATGCAGTATGTCAGTTATTTACTTCCTTGCGGCAGCTGAATGTGGAGCTCATGAATGTGTTCCCTGGTAAGCCCCTTCAATGTGTTCTTCACTGTACTGATGGAACTGCACTTGTCTCTCTGCTCTCTAAAATATGACTCCCTATTCCTGGAAGAGGGGCTGTGATGCTGAATATTGGCAGAGAGGGAGAAGCCTTAAACATTAGGACAGAACTAAGCAATGCTAACATTAAAACTGAGATTGCAATGCAAGCCAAAGTGTTGCAGAGGGACAGACCAAATAAAGTAATGCACCATGTATTATCCAAAAATGAGTGAATTACAATGGCACTCTGAGGAATACTGTCAGGGAAAAATGACATACCTGATTTGTTTGATATTAACAGTTAAGGATTATATACAGCGGGTGAAATAAGTATTGAACACGTCACAATTTTTCTCAGTAACTATATTTCCAAAGGTGCTATTGACATTAAAATTTTCACCAGATGTTGGTAACAACCCAAGTAATCCATACATACAAAGAAACCAAAACAAATAAGTTCAGAAATTAAGTTATGTGAAATGACACAGGGAAAAAGTATTGAACACATGAAGAAAGGGAGGTGCAAAAAGGCATGGAAAGCCAAGACAACAGCTGAAAACTATCAGTAATTAAAAAGCAATCCAGCCCCCTGTCAGTGCAAATTAATATCAGCTGGTTCAGTCCCAACTGATGGCCTACAAAAAGGTCTCATTGCCAAGGTGTCACACAAGACACATCTCATGATGGGTAAAAGCAAAGAGCTGTCTCAAGACCTTCGCAACCTAATTGTTGCAAAACATAATGATGGCATTGGTAATAGGCGCATTTCTAAGCTTCTGAATGTTCCAGTGAGCACTGTTGGGGCCATAATACGGAAGTGGAAAGACAATAATTTCACCATAAATCTGCCTCGACCAGGTGCTCCTCACAAGATTTCTGACAGAGGAGTGAAAAGAATAATCAGAAGAGTTGTCCAAGAGCCAAGGACCACTTGTGGAGAGCTTCAAAAAGACCTGCAATTAGCAGGTACTGTTGTCTCAAAGAAAACAGTAAGTAATGCACTCCACCGCCATGGCCTGTATGCACGCTCACCAAGCAAGACTCCGTTGCTGAAAAAAAAAGCATGTTGAAGCTCGTTTAAAGTTTGCTGCACAACATTTGGAAAAGCCAGTGAAATACTGGGAGAATATAGTGTGGTCGGATGAGAGCAAAATTGAACTGTTTGGATGTCATAATACACACCATGTTCGGAGGAGAAATGGCACTGCACATCACCCTAAAAACACCATACCAACAGTGAAGTTTGGAGGTGGGAACATCATGGTGTGGGGCTGCTTTTCAGCAAATGGTACTGGCAAACTTCACATAATTGAAGGATGAAACGAGGGTGGACATTTCAGCAAGACAATGATCCCAAACACACAGCCAAGGAAACTCTCAATTGGTTTCAAAGAAAGAAAATAAAGCTGCTAGAATGGCCCAGCCAATCACCTGACTTAAATCCCATTGAAAATCTATGGAAAGAACTGAAGATCAAGATTCATAGAAGAGGCCCACGGAACGTTTAAGATTTGAAGACTGTTTGTGTGGAAGAATGGGCCAAAACCACACAAGAGCAATGCATGCGACTAGTTTCTCCATACAGGAGGCGTCTTGAAGCTGTCATTACCAACAAAGGCTTTTGTACAAAGTATTAAATAAATATCAGTAAGTGTGTTCAATATATTATTTTCCCCTGTGTCATTTCACATTATTACACATAACTTAATTTCTGAACTTATTTGTTTTGGTTTCTTTGTATATATGGATTACCTGGGTTGTTACCAACATCTGGTGAAAATTTCATGTCAATAGCACCTTTGGAAATATATTTACTGAGACAAATGGTGACGTGTTCAATACTTATTTCACCCGCTGTACCTAACTAATGGTGTGATGTTTCTATGGTCTTAGTGGTGCATGTGAGGCAGATGTCTCCGGTCTGTCTCTGTTTTGGCATTCCATAGATAAGAAACGGCGGGGGTAACTGAGATAGGGATAGCCTGAAGGAATATAGCAAACATCTCATTGTCTCTGTTCAACCTTGCATCTGGGAGACTCCAGGGTGGGGTAAAGACAACCCCCCTGTACAGATGACCATAGGATGAACCCAAAATGGCTTAGGATGCCACCCAATCTATATGGGAGGGTTGAACCAGCCATGTCAGCTCCATATATGTCAGGCTCTGGCCATAGAGAAGCCTATTGCTTCTCTATGTGCCATGGTCAGAGTCTGACAGGTCTATAATTTTCTGGGTTTGTAGGTGGTTTGTGTAGGATCTCTAATTAGAGGCAGCTGCAGTGCATCGTCTCTAATTAGGGATCCTACATATGCATGTATGTTTCCACACCGGGGCTGTGGGTCATAATATATGTATCGCAGGTCACAAGTAGGTGTGTTTCGTTGTTTTGTGTACCCGTGATTTTGTTTGTATAGTTCGCTTTGGAGTGTATAAATAAATGTCGAACTATGAATGCGCTGCGCCTTGGTCTCGCTCACTCCCAACTCGTGACAGTATGACCCACCACTTCGAGACCAAGCGGCGCAATGCGGAGGCGAGAGAAGCCCGAAGGCAACCCCAAGAGGGGGGGGGGGCTATGGGGGTGGTCTGGTGGCGAGGTCGAAGCTCCAGTACCACTCTCCATGAGCGAGGTGCCGAGGCTGGAGGATAAGGAAAGAGCGAAGTGCCGTGAGGAGGAGAGCGTGGGGGAATGCAACGGCGGAGAATGGAGGGAATTAAGGGAGCAACTGAGGCGTAGTTGGGAGGTGTGTAGGAGTCAGAGGAAAGAGCTGGAGTTAGGGGGGCCCAAAGGGAGCATCCCCAATCCCAATCCGGGTCCGGTCGTCGGCTCTACTCCCATGCCAGAGCAGTCCGCTCCACCGGTGCCCAGTGTGGGTCCGGTCGTAAGCTCCACCCCTATGTCAGAGCATTCCGCTCCACCGGTGCCCAGTGTGGGTCCGGTCGTAAGCTCCACTCCTATGTCAGAGCATTCCGCTCCACCGGTGCCCAGTTTGGGTCCAGCCGTCTGCTCCGCCCCAGTGCCAGAGCAGTCCGCTCCACCCGTGCCCAATCCAGGTCCGGCCGTCTGCTCCGCCCCAGTGCCAGAGCAGTCCGCTCCACCCGTGCTCAATCCAGGTCCGGCCGTCTGCTCCGCCCCAGTGCCAGAGCAGTCCGCTCCACCGGTGCCAAATCCGGGTCCGGCCGTCTGCTCCGCCCCAGTGCCAGAGCAGTCCGCTCCACCAGTGCGTAGTCCGGGTCCGGCCGTCTGCTCCACTCCGGCGCCAGAGCAGCCCGCTCCACCGGTACCCATTCCGGGTCCGGCCGTCTGCCCCGTTCCATGGCCGGAGCCGTTTGCCCCACCGGTGCCCAGTCCGGGCCCGGTTATTTTCCCCACTCCATGGCTGGAGCTGTTTACCCCACCGGTGCCCAATCCGGGCCCGGCTATTTACCCCGCTCCAGGGCCGGAGCCGTTTGTCCCACCGGTGCCCAGTCCGGGCCCGGTTATTTTCCCCGCTCCATGGCAGGAGCTGTTCACCACACCGATGTCCGGTCCGGTCCCGGTCATAAGGAGAGAACAGGGCACAAAGTTGTCTACCTCACCGGGGCCGGAACCGCCACCGACGAACTAATGTCCCCCACCCCCCCAATTACCCCCCCATGTATTTGTGTTTTTTTTTATAGGCGTCCGGGAGTCCGCGCCTTGGGGGGGGGGGGTACTGTCAGGCTCTGGTCAGAGTCTGACAGGTCTATCATTTTCTGGGTTTGTAGGTGGTTTGTGTAGGATCTCTAATTAGAGGCAGCTGCAGTGCATCGTCTCTAATTAGGGATCCTACATATGCATGTATGTTTCCACACCGGGGCTGTGGGTCATAATATATGTATCGCAGGTCACAAGTAGGTGTGTTTCGTTGTTTTGTGTACCCGTGATTTTGTTTGTATAGTTCGCTTTGGAGTGTATAAATAAATGTCGAACTATGAATGCGCTGCGCCTTGGTCTCGCTCACTCCCGACTCGTGACAATATAAGACACAGTATTGCCAAAGGAGGTTAGACTCAGTCAAGACAGTCAAGACTTGAAATAATGAAAATAATGAATCGATATTAAATAAATATGATTGTTTGAAGAAATTACAAAGTCTCTCTCAGTACTGACAATACTCATGAAGTGCAATATCTGATGAAAAGAAGAAGAGACTAACAAAAAACATTGCACATTTGAAATTAATTAAAGCTTATCGGGTAATCAGAATTTTGATGACTCCATTAAACTAGAGTGTGGCGACAGTCATACCGCACTTCATCAGATAGTCATCCATGTTGCTTAATAAACCAAAGACAATTACACAAGACAACACAAAATCCAGCTGTTATTCAGTCCACTTAAGGTCATGTTAATACTCCTCGGTTGGCAATAATGGCCCTGTAATCATCACCTTGTTGCGCATGTTCACACCTTCCCTAGCGAGGTGACACCCGTTTCACTACAGCAAGGTGTGAGTACGACAAACATGCGACTTAGGCCCAGCGGCCCAGTGTCTAACCCCAACAACCTAGTCGGCAGGAGCTTAAGGCCTAGCGTCTAACCCTACACATCCCTCTACTACTCACCAGGAGTTAGCCTGGGGCACCTTGAACAGCTGGATGAAGCGGTCCAGCAGGGGCATGCAGATGGGTCCCAGCAGCATCTCGAAGCTGGGCTGCATCAGCTCTGTCAGGCCCTTCATCAGGCTGCTCTCGCAGCAGTACACCTTGTTGTGCGGCGTCACCATGTACGGGATGAAGCTATAGTTGGTTGAGCATGTCTGGAGGGAAACAGAGAGCAGCAACGTCTTGTGTTGTAAACGTACAGAAGTCGCTTGGTCCCAGATCGGTTTGTGCTGTATGATTCTAAAACACAAACAGATCTGGGACCGTGCTAATGTAGAGGTTGTTTCTGTTAGATGATATTACATTTCATGTGAACTGCATGCGTTGTTTACAATGAGAGGATAGTGGGATGGGCCTGCTTTGTGCTGATAATTCTGTGACATAGTGTTATGACATAAGGAGGAGAATCTGATCTGCAGGGACAATGGTGTGGTTGTACCCATGGACATAATTGAGTCTGGGAGATAGATCCACATCAGTAATAACTGTGGCATGAGGATCTGTTTAACCAAAACTCCATTCATGTTGCTCTTGTAAATCAATTCAAACCACGTCTGTCTTACTACTCTCGCCCAACTGTATTTGCATGCGGTATTTGTAGAGAGTACCAGTCAATCTATCCTTGATGTCATTTAAGTCTATAATTTACAGTATACTCAGCACTTGAAAAGCTTGAGTTGATGGATCCTAAATATACTTGAACATGCTGGCTACAGTAGGCTATGGAAGGGATGAACCTCTCTGTTGGCTGTTTTAACCTCTGTTTCAATTCCATCTGGGCTGCTTGCTACTTACACTTGCAACAAAAGGAAGTGAACAGAGGCTCAACTTCTGCCTGTAGAAATTGTAATGTTCCACAGTAAAACTGCTTCCTCTTCTGCAATCTAGTTTTTTTTATGACATTAGTCATGCCGTATCTTTCCAAAATAACCTGTGACGGCTTGTCGCGGCTAGGTGCAGACAGAGATTACAACATCCTGTCCAATATTGAGCCACACACACTGCATGATTCATGCCTTAGAGGATTACATGATGACAACACATCACAGATTTATAAATGTTTTAATCGCTAGGTGCCATTGACTGTCCTTCTCCGTGCCCAACATCAGCCAATGAGAAGCATCCAACTGCAGATTATGCGCGCTGACACCCACCGCCTGGTCAGCGAATCGCAAAGTACATGCGTCTCAAATAGTATTTTTTGCTTCTCAGTTGGTATGTGCGCGTGCAACCTGAACTGCAAGCAGAAGCAACAGTAGTTAATATAACACCCTGGACCAGAGCTAGTGCGTGACTGGTATGTGCGTAGCACACTGACGCCCTGGAACAAAGCTACTGACTCACGCGATACAGGTGACCAACACGCGTCTACAGGTTGCGCGCGCACATACCATATGATGCACACAAATACCATCTGAGACGCACACGTAGCGGCAGGTAGCCTAGTGGTTAGGGTGTTGGGCCTATTAACCGAAAGGTTGCTGAATCGAATCCCCAAGGTGACCAATGTAAACATCTGTCGTTCTGCCCCTGAACAAGGCAGTTAACCCACTGTTCACTGTAGGTAGGCCGTAATTGTAAATAAGGATTTGTTCTTAACTGACTTGCCTTGTTTAAAAAAAATAATAATAATACGCGCACTGAGGTTCGCAGACCAGGCGGCATTAGCACGCATAATCTGTATCTGGATGCTCTGAGGGGATGTGACATGCAGGACCCAAAAACAACAGAAGGAGCACAAGCACCTTATTCCCTACACAGGGCTGTGGTCAAAAGAAGTGCTATTTGTTTGCATGTTACAGTAATTAACGAGTTAAATCTCCCAATCAGGCAGTATGGGATTAACCCATTCATATAAAGAGGGAGGGGTAGATGGGGCTGAGCAGTGTGTGTGACGAGGTCAGAGTGCCACTAATGTGTCATATCTGTCTGTGGTGTGGTTTGTTTGTTTTCCCAGAGCAAAGGGAAGGAAAGTGGTGTATATACACAGATGGAGAGAGATAGTCAGTCAAGGAGTGCACTCTCACTCTAATGCAGTAATCAGTCCTCCTCACAAGGCTCTGTCGCCATACACAGATCAGCCCATCAACCTGCTTTCCTGGCGCACAATCACCTTATTCCACTCCGTAAAGCCACTTAGGCCAGCTGCTCAGAAGGCTGTCCATGCCCTTGCCTCAACCTCACAGCTTTCCCCCTCCTCATGCCACCATGCATCAATGTCACCATATCCTATTATTCTGTATAAGAAAGCCAGCCAGACTGTGTGTTGTCTCCTTGTCTGACCTGGCTATCACTGGGCAGAAGGAGTGGCAGACACTGTGTTACAGACGGGGGAGCTTAAACCACTGCTGTGTTGGCACAGCACAGAGGCAGGAAATCAAAAATGAAATTGAAAGTGAACTCATTCTCTCACTGCTTTCCACAGCACATTCCCCAGTCACCCTGCCAACAAGGCTGCCTGTCAACCAAGTAATGCTATCCTGGAAAAATCTCAGAGTAAGGGAAAATGCTTTAGTTTACTGTACACAAAGCAGAATGCACAAAGGCAAACAAGAGGAAGTCTGAACTGGGTAATTAAAACGGACTGATGGTAGCAGACACTGCTCTGTTGCTTAATGCAGCCGTGAAGAGAAAATAAAATGGTGTATTGCACTCACTTTCACACAGGAAAGCTGAAAGAAGAAAGAGATGAGAGCTATGCTTCTAACAGCTTTGAAATAGAGAGAGAGTGAGGAGATTGTGTACTTACAGTGTTTTTCTGGCAAATAATATCCTGCAAGAGAAAAAGAGAAAAGTCAATATTGTATTGCGGTGAGTAAGTGAGTTTGCAAGGCTGATGTAGAAAATCACTGAAACATTACATTGGTCACAGTTCATTGACTAGAGCCATCTCTAAGTCATAAATGGACTCCTGCTATAAATGGACTCCTGTAGTTATAAACAGAACCAGTAGAAATGTTGACAGTCTCGCTAGCACTTATTTTTGCAGTGTCATACTGTAGGTTACTGTAAGTGCCAGTAAACAACCAGGGAGATGTTACAGTTGAAGTCGGTAGTTTACATACATTTAGGTTGAAGTCATTAAAACTCAATTTTCAACCACTCCACAGATTTCATGTTAAAAAACTATAGTTTTGGCAAGTCAGTTACTTGTGCATGACACAGATTATTTCACTTATATTTCACTATATCACAATTCCACTGGGTCAGAAGTTTACATACACTAAGTTGACTGTGCCTTTAAACAGCTTGGAACATTCCAGAAAATGATGTCATGGCTTTAGAAGCTTCTGATAGACTAATTGACATGGTTTGAGCAATTTTCAAACACCTGAAGGTACCACGTTCATCTGTATAAACAATACTTTTGTGCGAAAAGTGCAAATCAATCCCAGAACAACAGTAACGGACCTTGTGAAGATGCTGGAGGAAACAGGTACAAAAGTATCTATATCAACAGTAAAACGAGTCCTATATCGACATAACCTGAAAGGCCGCTCAACAAGGAAGAAGGCACTGCTCCAAAACCGCCATAAAAACTACGGTTTGCAACTGCACATGGGGACAAAGATCGTACTTTTTGGAGAAATGTCCTCTGGTCTGATGAAACAAAAAAATATATGGTGTTCTTGGCTATAATGACCATCTTTGTGTTTGGAGGAAAAAGGGGGAGGCTTACAAGCCGAAGAACACCATCCCAACCGTGAAGCACGGGGGTGGCAGCATCATGTTGTTGGGGTGCTTTGCTGCAGGAGGGACTGGTGCACTTCATAAAATAGATAGCAGGAACATTATGAGGAAGGAAAATGTTGCAAATGGGTTTCCAAATGGACAATGACCCCAAGCATACTTCCAAAGTTGTGGCAAAATAGCTTAAGGACAACAAAGTCAAGGTATTGGATTGGCCATCACAAAGCCCTATTTTAGGGTACACTTTGCAATAGATTATTTGATTACTTATTCTTTGAAGAGGTTATTCATTGAGGATTTTACGTGCAATGCTTTTTTTTATGTCAATGACAATGTCAGAGCAGGTCATAGGAGTGTGTGTGGTGTATCTTGATTTCTGCAGTGCCTTCAGAAAGGATTCATAATGCTTGACTTATTCCATATTTTGTTGTGTTACAGCCTGGATTCAAAATGGATTAACATTTTCTCACCCATCTACAGTCGTGGTCAAAAGTTTTGAGAATGACACAAGTATTGCTGTCTCAGTGTTGATGATGGCAATTTGCATATACTCCAGAAGGTCATGAAGAGTGATCAGATGAATTGCAATTAATTGCAAAGTCCCTCTTTGCCATGGAAATGAACTTAATCCCAAAAACACATTTCCACTGCATTTCAGCCCTGCCACAAAAGGACCAGCTGCCATCATGCCAGTGATTGTCTCGTTAACACAGGTGAAAGTGTTCATGAGGACAAGGCTGGAGATCACTCTGTCATGCTGATTGAGTCAGAATAACAGACTGGAAGCTTTAAAAGAAGGGTGGTGCTTGAAATCATTGTTCTTCCTCTGTCAACCATGGTTACCTGCAAGGAAACACGTGCCATCATCATTGCTTTGCACAAAAAGGGCTTCACAGGCAAGGATATTGCTGCTAGTAAGATTGCACCTAAATCAGCCATTTATCGGATCATCAAGAACTTCAAGGAGAGAGGCCAGGACCGTCTCCTAAAGTTCATTCAGCTGCGGGAACGGGGCACCACCAGTGCAGAGCTTGCTCAGGAATGGCAGCAGGCAGGTGTGAGTGCATCTGCACGCACAGTGAGGCAAAGACTTTTGGAGGATGGCCTGGTGTCAAGAAGGGCAGAAAAGAAGCCACTTCTCTCCAAGAAAAACATCAGGGACAGACTGATACTCTGCAAAAGGTACAGGGATTGGACTGCTGAGGACTGGGGTAGAGTCATTTTCTCTGATGAATCCCCTTTCCAATTGTTTGGGCCATCCGGAAAACACCTTGTCCGGAGAAGACAAGGTGAGCACTACCATCAGTCCTGTGTCATGCCAACAGTTAAGCATCCTCAGACCATTCATGTGTGGGGTTGCTTCTCAGCCAAGGGAGTGGGCTCAATCACAATTTTGCCTAAGAACACAGCCATGAATAAAGAATGGTACCAACACATCCTCAGAGAGCAACTTCTCCCAACCATCCAAGAACAGTTTGGTGACGACCAATGCCTTTTCCAGCATGATGGAGCACCTTGCCATAAGGTAAAAGTGATAACTAAGTGGCTCGGGGAACAAAACATAGACATTTTGGGTCCATGGCCAGGAAACTCCCCAGACCTTAATCCCATTGAGAACTTGTGGTCGATCCTCAAGAGGCGGGTGGACAAACAAAAACCCACAACTTCTGACAAACTCCAAGCATTGATTATGCAAGAATGGCCTGCCATCAGTCAGGATGTGGCCCAGAAGTTAATTGACAGCATGTCAGGGCGGATTGCAGAGGTCTTGAAAAAGAAGGGTCAACACCGCAAATATTGAGTTTTTGCATAAACTGAATGTCATTGTCAATGAAAGCCTTTGGCACACAATGGAATACTTGTAATTATACTTCAGTGTACCATTGTAACTACTGACATAAAGATCTAAGAACACTGAAGCAGCAAACTTTGTGGAGACCAATACTTGTGCCATTCTCAAAACCTTTGACCACGACTGTACAGTACACACAATACTCCATAAGGCCAGACAAAATGTATTTACTGTTTAACGGTTTTTCCCCCCAGAAAAGTGAGGTGAGCGAGCGAAAAAATAAACAATACATTAAGTGGATAAGGAATAACGGTACTTTACCACATTGTCCTAGTGTCTGACAGTGTCGTTCTTTTCTGTTTCTGTGTGGGGTTTGGGTTGGATCCCTAATTAGAGGCAGCTGCACCGCATTGTCTCTAATTAGGGATCCCATATATGTTGAGTCTGTCCTTCACTCTGGTGTGGGTCGTTATCGATGTATGTCGCAGTCACGGAGAAGTAAGTGTGCTTTTTACGTCCGTTCATTTGGTGTGTTTTGTGAACGTGACGTTTGTTAGTCTGTTTGTTTTGTGTTATTTTAGTTCGTCATTTTGGTTTTGATTATACATAGTATATGTATATACATAGTATAAATAAATAAAGAATGTCGAACTATTATCCCTGCGCTGCGTCTTGGTCTCTCCACATCCCGTCTCGTGACACCTAGGCTATATGGACATGAACAATAGGATAAATATTCAATTTCAGACTGATTTTCAGATGATTATTATTAATACACAAATTAACATTAATTAACATTATTCACATAGGAACATTCTATCATGTTAAAAAAAAATGGAAAAAAAAGTAACGCATGAAGGTGTTATTAGTTTATTGATCTGTATAGCCTAACAAATTCAAGAATTATTGACAATAAATAATTGTAATCAAATTAAAATGTTGATGCATGATAATGAGTTCATTACCTGAATGCATCTCTATAGCCTAGGTGTTAACAAAATATTCATACAAATATGATTAGGCCTCTCATAGACTAGGCCTTGTAGAAAGAGGGTCAATCAAGTTAGGTCTGCCAAATTAATGTAGCATTCAAACGCATTCCGTCGTGGTGTTATCGGTTGGCATATTACTACTACTGTTAGTACCGGTAAAATGTAACTTATGAATCGCAAATCACCATACAGCTGACACACTTCAATTTCATCAATCATTTTGACTTCAATTTGGTTGTCCAAAATACTATCAGCTTGCACTGCATCTTTGCTGATGAATGCCTTGTTCCATGACATTGTTGTTTCGTCTATTAATCGCTTCTAATAGATCTGAAAATGATGCAATAACCATGTTTGTTTATAATGAGGGACATCCCGCGTTTAACCTGGACACATGTTGGTTTCAGCCATGATGGATTGAGAGAGAAATGAAACATCTGCACGTCGCCTGCAAGTTCAAGCGTGTGTGTTTCACTGTCCAATCCGAGGCTTGAACATGATCTGAGAGTGTGATCATAGGCTGTTTGGTGACTTGTGAATCAACTTCGGAAAGCCTCAGGGGAGAGCGGACAGTGCATTATAAGCAAAGCGCCGCATACATCTGAATTCTTTTATTAATTTTTATTTTTGGAGAAAAGTGAGGCGGGGCATCTGTTAAACTTTGTCTGGCCTAATGACAGTGAAAACATTTTTTATTTTTTTTATTTTTTTATTTAGTGAAAGCGAAATATAGAAATATCTTATTTACATAACTATTCACACCTCTGAGTCAATACATGCTAGAATTGCCTTTGGCAGTGATTACAGCTGTGAGTCTTTCTGGGTAAATCTCGCTTTGCACACCTGGATTATGCAATATTTGCACATTATTCTTTTGAAAATTCTTCAAGCTCTGTCAAATTGGTTGTTGGTCATTTTGCTAGACAGCCATTTTCAAGTCTTGACATTGATTTAAGTCAAAACTGTAACTAGGCCACTCAGGAACATTCAATGTCCTCTTGGTAAGCAACTCCAGTGTACAGTGCATTCAGAAAGTATTCAGACCCCTTGACTTGTTTCACATTTTGTTACGTTACAGCCTTATTATGAAATTTATTAAATTGTCTTTTCCCCTCATCAATCGACACACAATACACCATGATGACAAAGCAAAAACTGGTTTTAAGAAATCTTTGATAATTTATAAAAAATAAAAAATGGAAATATTACATTTACATAAGTATTCAGACCCTTTACTCAGTACTTTGTTGAAGAACCTTTGGCAGCGATTACAGCATTGTCTTCTTGGATATAATGCTACAAGCTTGGCACACCTGTATTTGGGGAGTTTCTCCCATTTTTCTCTGGAGATGTTCGATCGGGTTCAACTCCGGGCTCTGGCTGGGCAACTCAAGGACATTCAGAAACTTGACCCGAAGCCACTCCTGCGTTGTCTTGGCTGTGTGCCTAGGGTTGTGAACCTTGGCCCCAGTCTGAGTCCTGAGTGCTCTGGAGAAGGTTTTCATCAAGGATCTCTCTGTACTTTGCTACATACATCTTTGCCTCAATCCTGAGTAGTCTCCCAGTCCCTGTCTACGGTGAAGCATGGTGGTGGCAGCATCATGCTGTGGGGATGTTTTTCAGTGGCAACGCTCCCCATCCAACCTGACAGAGTGACATGGGTGACATGTCTGGTGAGAATGCAGGCCATGGAAGAACTTTTCAGCTTCCAGGAATTGTGTACAGATGCTTGTGGACATTCCTGCAACAGCTCTGGTGGACATTCCTGCAGTCAGCATGCCAATTGCACGGCCCCTCAAAACTTGAGACATCTGTGCATTTTTGAATGGCCTTTTATTGTCCCCAGCACAAGGTGCACTTGTGTAATGATCATGCTGTTTAATCAGCTTCTTGATATGCCGCACCTGTCAGGTGGATGGATTATCTTGGCAAAGGAGAAATGCTCACAAACAAGGATGTAAACAAATTTGTGCACAAAATTTGAGAGAAATAAGCTTTTTGTGTGTATGGAAAATGTCTGGGATCTTTTATTTCAGGTCGTGAAACAGGGGACCAACACTTTACATGTTGTGTTTACATTTTTGTTCAGTGTAATTAAACAGCATGATCATTACATCACCTTGTGCTGGGGACAATAAAATTGGAAGGGTAGGACCATCCACCTCAGTGAATTTCATACAAATAGAAATAGTGAAAGATGTCAAATGTTATCATAAAACTATACAAAATATATTCACGTCACCAAATAATTTATTAAAACACACTGATTTGCAATAAAGGTCTACAGTTGCCCAACAGCACTCTGGGGAAGCACCATGGTGTAGCCGGAGGACAGCTAGCTTCCGTCCTCCTCTGGGTACATTGACTTTGTTACAAAACCTAGGAGGCTCATGGTTCTCACCCCCTTCCATAGACTTACACATTAATAATGACAACTTCCGGAGGACATCCTCCAACCTATCAGAGCTCTTGCAGCATTAACTGACATGTTGTCCACCCAATCAAAGGATCAGAGAATTTATGTTTATATGTGGCGTGTGATCAGTTGTGTATTCATTCTGCAGATTCTGTTGAAAAACGTTTCTTAAACGGAAGCAACGGAACGAAACAGGGATAAACATACCTGAATTTGTCCAATAGAAACTCTTGTTTGCAACTGATGGAGTAATGATTACACCCTAGGTCAGCTAGATGCAGGCAAGATTGTACAAGGCGGTATTGAATGTGTCCCTGTCTGTCCATGTGTCACTGTCTATCACCTCAAATCTTTCCCTCGACCTGTGTGCACCTACGTTGTAAACTTTCATTCATAGGCTAGGTTGAAGCAACCTCATGATGGGTATTGGGAAACTTTGAGTATCATGTAGTAGCCTAAAACGATCAATGTTACATTGAATAACAGTCATCCAATATGCTGTAATAGAAATAAGGCCATGCTCATAAATAAAATGTGCGTCCTCCCTCATCTTAAAACGGCACCGACCGCCACTGCAGTGTATCAATAGGTGCCATTCTTTGCAAGGCATTGGGAAAACCTCCCTGATCTTTGTGGTTGAATCTGTGTTTGAAATTCACTGCTTGACTGAGGGACCTTAGAGATAATGGTATGTGTTGGGTACAGAGATGAGGTAGTCATTGCAACTTATTATGTGACTTATTAAGCACATGTCTACTCCTGAACTTATTTAGACTTGCCATAACAGAGGGGTTGAATGCTTATTGACTCAAGACATTTCAGCTTTTTTGGCATGGGGTATTTTGTGTAGGCCAGTGACACAAAATCTCAATTGAATCTCTTTTACATTCAGGCTGTATCACAACACAATGTGGAAAAAGTCAAGGGGTGTGAATACTTTCTGAAGGCACTGTATGCACAGGAAACCAATATCTCCCCTCCCCCCATTCTCTCATTTGCATGCCTGTGTGTTGTTGGTGGTGGTCATTGATAGGGGTTTCCCTTGCAGCTACAAGGGCTCTCTCACTTTGTAAACTAGTTTAGGCTAATGTTTATTCTCCTGTACATCACCTGAATTGACACACATGCAAACGTCTTCTGCAAATTCCAGGAAATGAGTCAGTCTATCAATGACACTTCCCTGTCTACGGAATGCTCTTTTACAAGACTAGAGGTCTAAATGGATGTGAAGATGTCAGGCAATATTAAGGGGCGCAACATTAAACCATTGTTTTTCCTCTGTCAAATGCTATTTTACATAGGCCTAATGTCTTATGAAACACACCATTTCTTGTCTAGGTGATAAAGCAAATAACTCATGCATTGAACTACAACAGCAATGACAGCTATTAGAGAAAGGGGGATACCTAGTCAGTTGTACAACTGAATGCATTCAACTGAAATGTGTCTTCTGCATTTCAAATTCCTGAATCAGAGAGGTGCGGGGGGCTGCCTTAATCGACATCCACGTCATCGGTGCCCAGGGAACAGTGGGTTAACTGCCTTGCTCATGGGCAGAATGACTGATTTTTACCTTGTCAGCTCGGGGATTCGATCCAGAAACCTTTCGGTTACTGGCCCAACGCTCCTAAACGCCAGTACATGTTCCCCACACACTCAGATTCTAAATATAGGCCTTTGTCATTAACCTGATGAACCTTATTAGATTGCATCCATTGTGGAAACATTAAGTTGTTTAAAGTATGGACAAAGTGATGAGAAAACAGGCTGACAGGCTGCAGATACATTTATGTAAAGCATGTGTGCATGTGTGTGTGCGCGCACACGCGTGAATCACGCAGCTTACCTGCAGGGACTGTAGCGAGTCGGAGTTGGTGTCACAGTACAGGATGATGTTGTTGGCCATGCTGAAGCTCTCCCTTACACCCAGGTGGTAGAACAGGGAGGGCTGGCGGAAAGCGTCCGTCATCTCCACCACAGCTATGTCTGGGAGGGACAGAGACGGCCTGTTAGTGACCTTAACACTGAACAACTGTACCTCGGCCTATAGTATAACATACTGTATGTTATGCCTATAACGTATTGTAGCCTACTATATAGCTTCTTCACATTTGCCAGTTTGTTTAAGTGTCAAATTAAATAAGGTGAGATTGATGCTTCCTGATGGTACAGTTGTTTTGGAGTAGGATCTTCAATTTGCCAAAATAAGGCCAAAATAATATTGCCTGGTATTAAGTCTGAGGTGTGGTTTCCTCTGGTAGCTACCACTGACTGATAACAGCACAAATAAAACTGGGCTAAAACAGTGCTTCAGTGTTTTGTAATGACAGTGCTCTCCAGAGAGATAACATTTAACAGACCCACCCCACCTTTTCATGTGCTTCCAATTTTCCAATTTTCCCCCCTTCCATGTCAACATACACATTACATATAGCTTAGCATAAAGCTTGGGATCCATTCCAATGGAGCGCCCTTTCACTGTAATAACTGGGTTCCAGTCCAATAAAGACCCAACGCTAGTCTCACTAACCAAACATCTACACAGACAGCCAACGCCAAAAGGATCATCAAAGCTCTCCTTGGAAACTTCTGCCTTATATAAGATTAGGTTTGAGCCAGGGCAAATATTAGCTTACATGAATGATGATTTAGGAACATATAGACATATGGAAAACGTGGTATACACCAGTGGCGGTCGATGACGTTTAAGATGAGTGAGGACGATTATTTATTTTTATTTATTTATTTAACCTTTATTTAACTAGGCAAGTCCTTTAAGAAAAAAAATATTATTTACAATGACGGCCTACACTGGCCAACGACGCTGGGCCAATTGTGCGCCGCCCTTTGGGACTCGTCCGGTTGTGATACAGCCTTGAATCGAACCAGGGTGTCTGTAATGACACCTCCAGCAATGAGATGCAGTGCCTTAGACGGCTGCACCACTTGGAGCATGGCCTTATTTCTATTACAGCATATTGAATGACCACAGCATTCTCCAGTGATATGGCATCCCATCTGGTTTGCGCCTTTTGGGACTATCATTTGTTTTTCAACAGGGCAATGACCTAACACACCTCCATTGAGATGGTTTGGGATGAGTTGGACCGCAGAGTGAAGGAAATACAGCCAACAAGTGCTTAGCATATGTGGGAACTAATTCAAGACTGTTGGAAAAGCCTTCCAGGTGAAGCTGGTTGAGAGAATGCCAAGAGCGTGCAAAGCTTTAAAAAAGGCAAATGGTTGCTACTTTGAAGAAATATAACATATACTTAGATTTGTTTAAAAACATTTTGGTTACTACATGATTCCATATGTGTTATTTCATAATTCTGATGTCTTCACTAATATTATACAATGTAGAAAAAAGTAAAAATAAAGAAAAACGAGTAGGTGTGCCCAAACCTTTGACTGGTACTGTACGTAAGCCATAAAAAAAAAAAAAAAGTTTTCTGGGGTATCTGAATCCTCAAACCAAGGTTGGAACACCTGAGTGTCTGAACTGTGACACATGAGATGTCACAATCTGCCACCCACTTTGTTGGCATTGCCCATTTCTCACATCTCACCCCAGTGCTGACCTTTTCCCAAAAAAACTGAACAGTGAACAACAAAACAGCAGGGGAGGACATACAGCGGGTGAAATAAGTATTGAACACGTCACCATTTTTCTCAGTAAATATATTTCCAAAGGTGCTATTGACATGACATTTTCACCAGATGTTGGTAACAACCCAAGTCGACCAGGTGCTCCTCGTAAATTTTCCCATTCATCCTTCCTTCAATTATGTGAAGTTTGCCAGTACCATTTGCTGAAAAGCAGCCCCACACCATGATGTTCCCACCTCCAAACTTCACTGTTGCTATGGTGTTTTTAGGGTGATGTGCAGTGCCATTTCTCCTCCAAACATGGTGTGTATTATGACATCCAAACAGTTCAATTTTGCTCTCATCTGACCACACTATATTCTCCCAGTATTTCACTGGCTTGTCCAAATGTTGTGCAGCAAACTTTAAACGAGCTTCAACATGCTTTTTTTTCAGCAATGGAGTCTTGCGTGGTGAGCGTGCATACAGGCCATGGCGGTGGAGTGGATTACTTAATGTTTTCTTTGAGACAACAGTACCTGCTAACTGCAGGTCTTTTTGAAGCTCTCCACAAGTGGTTCTTGGCTCTTGGACAACTCTCCTGATTATTCTTTTCACTCCTCTGTCAGAAATCTTGCGAGGAGCACCTGGTCGAGGCAAATTTATGGTGAAATGATTGTCTTTCCACTTCCGTATTATGGCCCCAACAGTGCTCACTGGAACGTTCAGAAGCTTAGAAATGCGCCTATAACCAATGCCATCATTATGTTTTGTAACAATTAGGTTGCGAATGTCTTGAGACAGCTCTTTGCTTTTACCCATCATGAGATGTGTCTTGTGTGACACCTTGGCAATGAGACCTTTTTGTAGGCGATCAGTTGGGACTGAACCAGCTGATTTTAATTTGCACTGACAGGGGGCTGGATTGCTTTTTAATTACTGATAGTTTTCAGCTGTTGTCTTGGCTTTCCATGCCTTTTTGAACCTCCCTTTCTTCATGTGTTCAATACTTTTTCCCTGTGTCATTTCACATTATTACACATAACTTAATTTCTGAACTTATTTGTTTTGGTTTCTTTGTATGTATGGATTACTTGGGTTGTTACCAACATCTGGTGAAACTTTCATGTCAATAGCACCTTTGGAAATATATTTACTGAGAAAAATGGTGACGTGTTCAAAACTTATTTCACCCGCTGTATGTCTCTGGAAATAATAGTCAAACAATGTGTGAGGTCTTGGAACCTGTGCCTTTTACTGAGTTGGCTCTATCCATGTACTGACAGAACCAATCACTTTTTATTTCACTCCTCAGAACAGTACACAGACACAACAATGGGCGAGGACAGACTGTAGCTCTTACTTATACTCTGTGCCCTTAACTGTTCTATGAACTACTGCTGCAGTTGTGGCTCTTGGTAATACAGTGGGACTGAGACTGATGCTCCTTTTCTTCTTACCAAGCACTTTTACTGATACTTATTTTGATGAACAACACTAAATCATTCAGCAAACCAAAACATTCGTATTATCTAACCTCTTGCCCCAGAGAGTACACACAAACAGCTGGAGAAAAGTAGAATGTCCTCCTAAATGTTCCTTAGATGATGGGTGTTCTAATAACAGTGCTGATGCTTAAAGCCAGTGCCCCAAAGGTACTCTAGTCCAGCCCTTAGGTCCTCATCTTGGGGACCTGCTGCTGTGTCCGAAGTGTTGACCCATTGTAACCCCTTGCCTGTGGTTCGTAACACACAGTGAGAGTGTTCAGTGACTCTCATTTGGACCAAAATGAGGTGGGGAAACATCTAAACAAAATAGAATAAGGGTTCTGATAGCTTTCTAATCCAGTGTATACCTCCTACTGGTAGATTCACCACACTCAACCCTGCTCAAAGCAGAGGCGGACATTCAATATTCTCTCACAGTTCCACTTTTGAATAACCCCCAGCCTGTTCCTCCAGCAGGATGCCTCAGAGAGTAGAGGCAGTGACTGGGAGGGATGAAGGGAGGTTGGCTGGGAAGCTATGCTATGTTCTGCCTGGAGCCACTGGAGTGGTCATTATTAGACAGGGTTTAAAGATTAATTTCACTCTGCCTGCCGTCCTGCCCTCCACCCATGATTATTATACCTCTGTGGGAGTGTTACTGGTCAATCAGAAAAAGATCAGAGGAACACATGGGAGTGTCATGGCTATGTGCTATAGATTGTATTGGTTTCTGTGGATCTTCCCTCTTTTAGTGTGCGCCCGCCTGGCAGGTGTCTGGGAGACAAAGAATAATGTATTCTAAACCTATGGTCCTATGCAAACACTTGAATAAATACTCTTGAATCTTGAATTCCCATACATGCTAATGAAATGCTCACATTAACAGAGCTTTCATTTTCAAACAAGCCACACAATGTGTATCAGAGCCTCAGAAAACCATGAATACGTAAATGTAGACAGGCAAGAAACCCGTATCTCAAGCATATCAAAACATTACTTCCTGTAGCTCTTCTTCAAGCATATCAAAACATTACTTCCTGTAGCTCTACTTCAAGCATATCAAAAAAGTACTTCCTGTAGCTCTACTTCAAGCATATCAAAACATTACTTCCTGTAGCTCTACTTCAAGCATATCTCTTGACCACCCACTGTGAATAAATGCCAGCAACACATATACAGTGCCGTGAAAAAGTATTTGCTCCCTTTCAGATTTTCTCTATTTTTGCATACTTTTGATACTGAATGTTATCAGAACTTCAACAAAAACGTAATATTAGATAAAGGGAATCTGGGTTTACATATAACAAAAGTATACCCAATTCCCCTGTGTGAAAAAGCAATTGCTTATACCTTACAGTGAATAACTGGTTGTGCCACCTTTAGCTACAATGACTGCAACCAAATGCTTCCTGTAGTTGTTGATCAGTCTCTCACATCGCTATGGAGGAATTCTGGCCCGCTCTTGCATGCAGAACTGCTTTAACTCAGCGACATTTATGGGTTTTTAAGCATGAACTGCTCGTTTCAAGTCCTGCCACAACATCTTAATTGGGATTAGGTCTGGACTGACTGGGCCATTCCAAAAATTCAAATTTGTTGTTTTTTAACCATTTTCATTTAGACTTGATTGTGTGTTTTGGATCATTGTCTTGCTGCATGACTGTGGAATGCAGTGTTTGTTTTTTGCCAGGCATAATGGGACCCATGTTGTCCAAAAAGTTAATACTTTTGATTAATCTGTCCATAGAACTTTCTTCCAATGATGATCATCCAGGTTCTTCCAGGTGCTTTTTGGCAAACTTGAGTCCACTTTTTGGACAAGATGGCTCCCTTTATGTCTGGCAAAAACCAAACAGTGGTTTTGCCACCATTTGTAAAATCAGGTTCCCTTTATCTAATATTAGGACCTGATAATATTTACTATCAAAATTGGCAAAAATTGAGAAAATCAGAAAAGGGGCAAATACTTTTTAACAGGACTGTACAACAAGATGAGTACACTTGAGAAAATAAATTGTACTTATTTCAGATTCTCAGGCATTTGCTGGGAATTTGAGGTTTTGGCATCGCACCATGATGGCTGGACGATAGAAGCTTAGGCTAATCAATCAGTAATAATCCATCTATTATCCAACTATGACAGTGTTGAATGAAGACATCACTGTCTTGTCATCCATGAGGAGCACTTTCCCCTCAGCCCTACCGAGGAGGACGCAAGACGGAACAACCCCATGTGTGGAATAATGACCGTCCCTAGTCTCCACTGGAAATGAATGTTTCCCAGACTGCAGTTCTCTTTTCCCCAAGGATGCAACATGACCTTGTGTCTGGTGGTACAGACTGTTCAATAAGGGGCCAGGGGTGATTTAAAGCCCAAAGCAATGTGACATTTCCATGTTCTTGGAGACCTCTATCTGCCGAGTGTGCTCCGTTCACATGCCATTATGTTTCCCTGCCGTCAAGTAGGAGCTGACTTGAAGAGGGAACTATCAGTGCACCCTGGTGTCAGACAACAACAAAAAAGTAAATGGGACTAATATTAAATTCACACAGACACCAGTGTTGCTAGCTGCTTCTAGGAAGTAATTCAAGCACTCAGACTTGTATTGTTATTTTCAGGTCAGGTTTATTTGCCCAAATTAGGTTCAGTATTGTTCTGCTAAAACAACCCAGGAAATGAGACACTATATTGGTGTTTAAGTTGAGCGTGCCATGCCTGTTTCTATAAATAAACCCCCAAAGGAAAGCAATCAGGGTACTTTCACAATGGTTATTCAGCAGTTTGGAAACCCTGCCCCAAAATAAGAAATACAACTTTATTTTTAGAAATGAGTGCAATATGGAGGAAAGAGCCAAGCCCCAGCCCCGACAGGAAATGTAAGTAATCTGGCAGAAAGAATCCTCGGCTTTTGCTAGTTTCGTTTCTGTTCACACTAGCACATTTCAGAGAGTCAGTACCATGGCCCAGGGGGAAAGTGCAAGAACAGAATTTGAATTGATCCCATTCAGGTTGACACACAGGGAGCTGCCTGCTTACTATGGTGCCAGTTGCCTCACACTTCCTGATTGGCTTCTTGTAAAAAAAAAAAAACAAGAGAACTTGATTTTAACAAGAGGGATTTGTTTTCTGTAAAATTAATGATGTTTCAACTTAATCCCACTAACACTAAATGACACAAATATCATCTGGCAACAGCACCAAGAACAGATCACCTGGCAACAGCACCAATAACAGATCACCTGGCAACAGCACCAAGAACAGATCACCTGGCAACAGCACCAAGAACAGATCAGCTGGCAACAGCACCAAGAACAGATCACCTGGCAACAGCACCAAGAAGACACTTTTGAGAGTTAATGCAATAACTGTGATGATCGTGGAATTTTGGGTTACGGTTATTTGTCAGGAAAATATCAATGGTCTAAGCTATAACTGTTCAAATAGCTCAATTATGGTGTGCTATGTTCTCCTCTGTCACGATTGGGTGCAAGGAGAGACCAAGACGCAGCGCAGGGATAGTAGTACGACATTTATTGGATACTATGTATAATAATAATTCAATGAACGAAACTACTACAATCAACCAAACACGAAAGACAAAACGACACGTTCACAAAAACAAACACGAATGAACGGACGTAACAAAGAGCACACTTACATTTCACCGTGACTGCGAAATACATCGACATCTAACGATAACGACCCACACCAGAGTGAAGGACAGACTCAACATATATAGGATCCCTAATTAGAGACAATGCGGTGCAGCTGCCTCTAATTAGGGATCCAACCCAAACCCCACACAGAAACAGAAAAGAACGACACTGTCAGACTCTGACCATAGCTACATAGAGAAGCAAATAGGCTTCTTTATGGCCAGAGCCTGACAGTACCCCCCCCCAAGGCGCGGACTCCCGGACGCCAAAAAAAACCCACACAAAACAAGGGGGGGTTTATGGGAGGGAAGACTAGTCCATCGGGGGCGGCTCTGGCTCTGGCGAAGTGGACAGTTTTGTCCCATGCCCCTTCCTTATAACCGGGCCCGGGCTGGGTACCGGTGGGGCAAACGGCTCCGGCCATGGAGAGGGGAAAAAAAACGGTCCCGGACTGGGCCCCGGTGGGGTAAACGGCTCCGGCCATGGAGCGGGGAAAACAACCGGGCCCGGACTGGACCCCGGTGGGGCAAACGGCTCCGGCCATGGAGCGGGGAAAACAACCGGGCCCGGACTGGGCACCGGTGGAGCGGACTGCTCAGGCTCTGGAGCGGAGCAGACGGCTGAACCCGGACTGGGTACCGGTGGAGCGGACTGCTCTGGCGCTGAGGCGGAGCAGACGGCTGGACCCGGAATGGGCACCGGTGGAGCGGACTGCTCTGGCACTGGGGCGGAGCAGACGGCTAGACCCGGAATGGGTACCGGTGGAGCGGACTGCTCTGGCACTGAGGCGGAGCAGACGGCTGGACCCGGTATGGGTACCGGTGGAGCGGACTGCTCTGGCAATGGGGCGGAGCAGACGGCTGGACCCGGATTGGGTACCGGTGGAGCGGACTGCTCTGGCCCTGGAGCGGAGCAGACGGCTGGAACCGGATTGGGTACCGGTGGAGCGGACTGCTCTGGCACTGGAGCAGAGCAGACGGCTGGACCCGGAATGGGTACCGGTGGAGTGGACTGCTCTGTCCACATGGACAGCCAGCATACACATGAGCATTGATAAACAACTTAGTTGACAACCAATGGGAGCAGAGGATGACAGCCGCCAGCCAGTCTTCAGGTCAGACCAGAGTGCATGTGGGATCTTGTGCAGGATTCCTCTGGCTGTCAAAACAATGCTGAACGTGGTATGTGTAGGGCTATACTGTAATGTAGAGTGACTGATAACCTTTGAATCCTGTATATACTCTATAGACACTTCTCCAAAATAGCATGAGCTCTTATCAAAGGACACAGACTTGATTTTACATTCGATATTCTGTCTCATTTAATACAAAAGCCACCTCCAGAAGAGATGTACTGTACCACAAAAACAGTTCACTGGTTTCTTTATGAAAGCCTCCCTCCAGGGATATGATGCTGCAGTTCAGTACTTCCTTTTGGGACAAACTGAAATGAGGAGGGACGGGTGAGGCTGAAATATACAGACTTTCTCGTCTAGAGATTTACATGGTAGGATTTGGGATGCCATGGATACAGACTCTCAAAATAGCAAACAGACCAACTAAACTGAATGGAACACACACTGAGCCCCTGCTGTGAGGTACAGAGACACACATGCTTGTCATTTAGTCAGTCAGTCAGTCAATGGTTCAGCTCAGCTCACAGTGGAGCCACTTTAGTTGAGCGATAAACAATGACTTATATCAAGGTAATACTGTTTTCAGATCAATTTTTAACATGACTAGCCAAAATAGGGAACAAATGAAGTACTGTTTACAGAACCGATAATGTTATGTTATGACAACCAACAACAAGTTAGCTGTGATGTCAGCTAAGTCTATACAACACAGGTGTTTAACAATTTATTCACCTAGAAAATGCCCTATTGTTTTATAGAGTATACACTGAGGATCCAAAACATTAAGAACACCTGCTCTTTCCATGACAGACTGTGAAAGATATGATCCCTTATTGATGTCACTTGGTAAATCCACTTCAATCAGTGTAGGTAAAGGGGAGTACACAGGTTAAAGAAGGACTTCTAAGCCTTGAGACATGGATTGTGTGTGTGTGCCATTCAGAGGGTGAATGGGTAAGACAAAAGATGTGCCTTTGAAGGGGGTATGGTAGTAGGTGCCAGGAGCACTGGTTTGTGTCAAGAACTGCAACACTGCTAGTTTTTTCACGCTCAACAGTTTCCCGTGTGTATCAAGAATTGTCCACTACTAGGGTTGTTACGGTGACCGTATTACCGCCACAAAGCCAGTCAGGAGTCACGACGGCAGTCAAATTCCACAGAACCGTTTAGATACGGTAATTACGCTTCTCCAAGCTCCAATGCTGCTGATGGTCATTAATAGCCTACCTAACTTGTTAACTGCCTGGTACTCAGCACTCTATTGTTCCTCTAATCACTCTGACATCAATGCACATTAGGCCCTAATCTATGGATTTCACATGACTGGGCAGGGGTGCAGTGATGGGTGTGCCACACCTGTCAGGAGAAATGCTCACTAAAATGGATGTAAACAAATTTGTGGACCACATTTGAGAGAAATAGGCTTTTTAGTGCGTATGGAACATTTCTGGGATTTTTTATTTCATCTCATGAAAAATGGGACCAACACTTTACATGCTGCATTTACATTTTTGTTCAGTGTATTTCTCAGCTTTCCTAATATTGAGCACATTGCTTCTCTTTACAACAGGAGTATAGCCTACGTGGCTGGCATGAAAATGAAGCACGTGAAAAGCGGCCTCCATTTGATATTTAAGTGCATACAGTTGAAGTCGGAAGTTTACATACACTTAGGTTGAAGTCATTAAAACTCATTTTTCAACCACTCCACAGATCTCATGTTAACAAACTATAGTTTTGGCAAGTCGGTTAGGACATCTACTTTGTGCATGACACACGTAATTCTTCCAACAATTGCTTACAGACAGATTAGTTCACTTATAATTCACTATATCACAATTCCGGTGGGTCAGAAGTTTACATACACTAAGTTGACTGTGCCTTTAAACAGCTTGGAAAATTCCATGGCTTTAGAAGTTTCTCATAGGCTAATTGACATCATTTGAGTCAATTGGAGGTGTACCTGTGGATGTATTTCAAGGCCTACCTTCAAACTCAGTGCCTCTTTGCTCGACATCATGGGAAAATCTAAAGAAATCAGCCAAGACATCAGAAAAAAAATGGTAGTCCTCCACAAGTCTGGTTCATCCTTGGGAGCAATATCCACATGCCTGAAGGTACCACGTTCATCTGTACAAACAATAGTACGGAAGTATAAACACCATGGGACCACACAGCCATCATACCGCTCAGGAAGGAGACGCGTTCTGTCTCCTAGAGATGAACGTACTTTGGTGCGAAAAGTGCAAATCAATCCCAGAACAACAGCAAAGGAACTTGTGAAGATGCTGGAGGAAACAGGTACAAAAGTATCTATATCCACAGTAAAACAAGTCCTATATCGACATAAACTGAAAGGCCGCTCAGCAAGGAAGAAGACACTGCTCCAAAACCGCCATAAAAAAGCCTGACTACGGTTTGCAACTGCACATGGGGACAAAGGTCGTACTTTTTGGAGAAATGTCCTCTGGTCTGATGAAACAAAAATAGAACTGTTTGGCCATAATGACCATCGTTATGTTTGGAGGAAAAAGGGGGAGGCTTACAAGCCGAAGAACACCATCCCAACCGTGAAGCACGGGGGTGGCAGCATCATGTTGTGGGGGTGCTTTGCTGCAGGAGGGACTGTTGCACTTCACAAAATAGATGGCATCACGAGGAAGGAAAATATTGTGGATATATTGAAGCAACATCTCAAGACATCAGTCAGGAAGATAAAGCTTGGTCGCAAATGGGTCTTCCAAATGGACAATGACCCCAAGCATACTTCCAAAGTTGTGGCAAAATGGCTTAAGGACAACAAAGTCAAGGCATTGGAGTGGCCATCACAAAGCCCTGACCTCAATCCTATAGAAAATGTGTGGGCAGAACTGAAAAGGCGTGTGCGAGCAAAGAGGCCAACAAACCTGACTCCGTTACACCAGTTCTGTCAGGAGGAATGGGCCAAAATTCACCCAACTTATTGTGGGAAGCTTGTGGAAGGCTACCCGAAACGTTTGACCCAAGTGAAACAATTTAAAGGCAATGCTACCAAATACTAATTGAGTGTATGTAAACTTCTGACCCACTGGGAATGTGATGAAAGAAATAAAAGCTGAAATAAATAATTCTCTCTACTATTATTCTGACATTTCACATTCTTAAAATAAAGTGGTGATCCTAACTGACCTTAGGTCAGGAATTGTGAAAAACTGAGTTTAAATGTATTTGGCTAAGGTGTATGTAAACTTCCGACTTCAAATGTACATTAGCAGCGAGTGAGTTTCAAGTTTGGGGAAGTTAATTTGCACCTTTATAATATAAGCATTACATGCATAATAGCATTTGCGCTCACTTTTGAGAATGGTGTTTTCTCGCTAATTGATTGCATTTTGCCATGTGCGCATTGCTGCACTTATAATGTGAAGAAATAGTTGAACAACATTTTAAGCAAAACATTCTGATCTGTTGCGTCAGCCTCATTGCTTGAAAAAGGTTTTTTGATGCTAGTGGTTGTATTCATTTGGGATCTATCGCATCCCACAACTGTTTGGAAATGTATTTATTTCTCGCACAGAATAGAATAGAACAACTTTTGTACTACGGGGGATAATATATTGACATAGACTAGTGCTTTTGCTGTTCGTTACTCATCTTGTTGGCTGACGAAAGTAAATGTGGAGAGTTCTTCCAGTATCTTCAATGTGCGCCTCAGAATTGGTTAAGGACGTACGCAGTTGCGTCCCCGATGTGTCTGTCTTGACTTGTAGCCTGTGAAAAAGACCCAATCACGTGACGGGCATTGGCTAATAAGAATTAAGCTACCTGAGAGAGCCATGTGAGTGAGAGGTGCTTCGGAGCACACAGCCGAGAGACTGGAATTATAATTATTATATTCAGCCCAAGGGCACAACGACCACTGGCCGCAAAAGGCATGGATTTCTTTAGGGGGCATTACGGCCACACAAAGGGGAAATTCGGGGAATTATGTCAAATTATGAATGAGAGACTGATGAAATGTGTGCAGTCTGCGCAAATAACAAAGCAGAGCTCATACCTTTCATGCAACTTTTTTCAAATCATCATTATCAACCTATATACAACTTACATTTTTCTGCAACATCGTTTGAATCCTTTATAGTATGTCCCTCACCATCTCCCATACTATATTTCAAACCTTCAGGGTTGGCAAATAAATCAATCGTTGACTAGAGTGGACACAACATGGCACAACATCCAGGGCATCAGCTGCTATTAATTTGAAGGCATAGCCTAAAACTTGTAAAAACACAGTACAAAAAAATCAGATTTTCAAAAGGCCCCACTAGGCAGCACATTTCCATTGGGATTAAGGGCAAAATGAGAGACATGGGCAATGTGACAGGGAATTGCCAGAGACCTCACGATATGATATTATCATGATAGTTAGGTGCCGATACGATATGTATTCAGATTCTCAGGATTCTATATGTATTGCGATTCAATACTGTGATTTTATTGCGGTTTGACGTTCCAAACATATTGCTCACTAAGCTATATGTCTGCTGCAGAGAGACTAGAGAGAGCATGTTTGATCAGTCAGGGAAATAAAAGTGCTGAAAAGATGTTGGCTCACTATTTAAAAAGAAGATGGAGAACAAGTTATAGGATGAAAAATACTGGAGTTTTGACGCAGGTACAGACAACTAGCGCTAGCTAACGCTACCTTCAGTAGCAAAAATTATATATATGTTTGACAAATCGAGTCAAATCAAGTACAATATCAATGTAATATCATCCAATATAATATTGCAATATGTAACTATCGATTTTTTTCTGCCATCACTAATGGGAAAGGGATGAAAAGTACTTTAGTTTGAGTCAAAAGGTTCAGTTCACTTCTGGAGTGTAATGGAAACTGGAACCTCCACCCAAACTAAGCAAAACAATCCATGACACTAGGGAGCCTCACTTCTAGGGGCACATAATGTTAAAGGAAAATGTTTGTGAGAAAATTATCCCCATTCCCCACTTTGTGGAGCAAATGAGACATTCCCCTTTCAGACTCTCCAGTGCCCAATGGATTTCAGGTTAAAACAAATTGCTAGGCTACAGGCAATATGGAAAGAAGTAGGCTGGGGAGGTTAGTTCATTTTATTTTTCTAAGCCATGACATGTAAAACTGGTCACACAAGCTAATGTGCAGTTTTCTGTGTGCTCATGGCAACCACAATGAAAGCCCCATTATATTAACAACTGGTGTGTTATGTGGATTAATGTGCATGGCCCCATTCCCACCCACTGCAATGGTTATAGAACAGTAGTGAACCTGTTCTACTTTGGCTATTTATGGTAAGTGTTGTAGGCTGAGGTTTGATGGCTGAAGTTTGATTCAGAATAATACAATGACAAAAGATATGGATATAGATATGGTTTGGTTCTGATTGTTTGAGGGCAACACATTCAATTGCCCATCACATGCATGCTGCATGTCACCACCACCTCGTACCTGCATTATAGAACTGGTCAAGCACACACGTCTCTCCAAAATCGATCTTCCCAAAGTGTATGATTTCCAGTTTACTTCCCACGGAGTCACACGCGTCTTTCAGGCAATGCAGTGCCATGTTCTCTGCGGTGTGCGGCTGAGTGAGCTCGCGGTTGACGACATATGCCACCGTGACAGTCCTGCTTTTACATTTCCCCGTAGACAACAAGCCGCCACTGTCCTTCGGGGAGCTCAGGATACTCGGACTGGTGCTTCCGCTGACCACAGAGTCGTGCCATAATGTCCCGGCAGCGGGAATGGGGGCACAGCTGACACTCTCTTCCCCCGAGCCAGCAGAGTCCCTGCAGGCACCCTCAGGGTCCAAGCCAGGACCAAAGGAGGGGACCGACAATGATATACCTTCATCTTGACTCATTTTTTCAAAGTCTGTTTTGGTTGACAATCACTCTTATGTGTTCTTATGGATGCTCAGTTGCTCGACATCTCCATACATCCAAAGTTAACATTACGCACGTTTCTTCACTTACATTATATGCACAAGGCATGCAAGGTATTTCAACACAGGTAAACAGTCTGGTTATATGGGTCCACCTTCTGTACATTCAGGTCTGGTTTCGCATGAAACTGTGCATTCTGGAATGATAATAAACCAAGATAGTGGGCACTACCACCATTGACAGTCACTGTTACTGTTAAGTCACGACACATAGACTACTCATATACAGCTAAAGATCCTATCGTAAGGAACAGTTACCACTGAATGAATTGCAACATTCTTGCGCATCTCCAAATCGACTCCTCAGTTTTCGAAGTTGAGCACGAGCGCAGGTTACAATGGTTCCAAACCCATGGTGAGCTTGTTCTAGGTAGATCCACCGGCCTAGAAAGCAGATCGCGGTTGTTGTTGAAAAATGTGTGCAGTGGCGCAAGGAATAGCCTATAATTTCGAAATCATACACATAGAATAATTCATGCCAACGCGACTATTATATCCAGTCCCCGAACCTGCCCTATTTCCACTATTATATTTCGTGCACAGGCTCACGCACACTGGGTGGAGGTTGAGCCTTGTTTACGGGCGGTGGCAAGACCATATTTGGAACATTTGGAGCGTATTCCCCCTTAAAGACACAGTCTGCAATTTTTCCATTAAGAGTAAGATTTCCAATAATTTAACTAATGAATCCCTCTCCTTGATTTTCAGGTACATGACTTAAAAATACGCCTACCCTGATTAGAATAATATCAATGTCATTCCTATACATCACAGATATCAAGTGCTACAGTATTTGCATTGCATGTGAACATGACACTTGCTCCTAGTGTTGTCACGATACCAGAATGTTGACTTTGATACCGATACCAGGTTTAGTATCACGATACTAAATACCAAGATAAAAAATAAGGCGTATTAGCTAAAGTCACAGAATGGTACTTGATCCAGACAGATCTTTTGAGTTCAATATCATTACATTTGTGAATGTGTGCATTAAATTAATCAATGATACAATCAATTTGACTGTTTTTTTTTCCAATATTTTTTTAACCTTTATTTTACTAGGCAAGTCAGTTAAGAACAAATTCTTATTTACAATGAAGGCCTACACATGCCAAACCCGGACGAAGCTGGGCCAATTGTGTACCACCCTATGGGTCTCCCAATCACGGCCGGTTGTGATACAGCCTGGATTCAAACCAGGGTGTCTGTAGTGACACCTCTAGCACTGAGATGCAGTGCCTTAGACCACTGCACCACTGGGGAGCCTGAATATAACTACATAACATAATAGTCATAATTTATTTGAATGCTAAATCGCTAGTCTATTCAATAGTTATTGAGCTTGTTATTGAGCTTGTTTTGGCTGATTTCATGGGTCTACAGATGAAAAACTATTTCCCTTACATTTGGGACTTATTTTATTTTACTGATCAACAACATTTGCATGGAAGAAGCGTTCTCTTCTTTTACATAAGTGTGCACTGTGTCTTTAAGACCCATGACATCATTCACACACGTACTCAGTTCGAGGCTCGAGCAAAGATGGTCCAGAGAGATAGATGTACAGTGTAAATACTGATTGCATCTTTTTTCACTAACACTCCCCTTTCCAACACAAACTGAAGAGATGAAATCAGAATATAATTTAAATGATAGAATAGATTAAATAGAAATGAAAACATTTTATAAATCCTTAGGCCTGATCTGAAGGCGTAGAAGGCTGTTTCGGTTCCCCACTGCTACTATTCTAACTCTCAACAGTAAATTGAGACCCCAACTGAGTTGGAAATTGATCTGCAGGCCTACAAAAGGGACCCATCATTGAATTGCAAACTAAGAGGCTTTAGATCACTTTCATGTGACCAAATAAGATCTGTACATCAATAAGAGCAGCCACTGGGCTCCTAAGGACTCATGACATGATATAGATAATTTATAGATTGTATATATATATTTTTAAATGTAACCTTTATTTAACCCTTTTTTTTTTTTTTTTTTACATTTTTCATAGGTTGGCCTGCTTCTGTGGGTAACCTAATGTAATTTAATTGTTCAATAAGGCCATCCTATGTTTTAGTTCCTAAATGTTGCCGCCATCTAGTGGTTCATTTGGGACTGAAAAGGTTTGGTTTGGACATAGCCGTTTGTAGCGCTGTGGCGGAGGCACAAGTGGCTGTAAAATGAGACTAGGTTATAGACGGTAGTACACTACATATCTCAGATGTCTATATGTGTTGGCCTATACATTTTTTATGTGTTATTGCATGATCTAATGCCATATCTATGCAATATCAAATGCAAAATATACATATTGAGAGAAACAAATAAACAGACTTGGTTTTGTATCACATTCCATTAATTACTTTATTTCCCTGCACCTCAATATTCCCCTAGACTGGTTCCTTCCTCCTCATAATAGCAGACCCTGATTTGGGCAGAGGGGGACCCCTTGTGGTCAGAGTAGCCTACCTGTGTGGTTCCATATTATTTTCCAAACTTCAAGCAAAATAAATTTCATAGGGGTCTATGTGGGATTTAAAAATAGCTCCCTTGTCAAATGTTGCTACCTTATTTACATTTAGCTTCAAAGAGACCCTTGAGACATAACAGTTAAGTGGTAGCATTTTATTACAACGGTTTACTCTGTCAACATCACAACTGAGAGACAAAAACTCAAGAACCCCAGGACATTGAATAGACACCAGGGGGCAGTACAGGTTCATTCTAAACCCAGCATCGAGACAATGTAGGAAGTGTAAAAGGCATGAGCGTTTAGAGAGCTACAAGGGAGAGATTTCAGGAGGGAAAACATTTACTACAGGTGAAACACTTTGTTCTGTTCAAATCATGAGGTATTATTAATCCTTAAAAAAAAATAATCTTCCACATGTGATATCTGATAATCTAACTAGCTTCAGGCCTATGTTCTCAAAGTTAATGAGATTTCAACCTTTATTCACCCACTCAAAAAGACAGCCAGAAGTTTGTTACATTCCCAATGTGTTATCACTATCCTTTCAACCATATAAAAGTATAACAAAGTTAAAATGGGTATACAATGTCAGATATGTTGTATTTATACAGCAATTTAATATGTTATCACTGTGCTTCATCAAATAGCACAACCAAATGACCTGGATTGCAGTTCTGGTAGTGATTACTATAAAAGTACATAGTGCAAGTGATCAGTACTGTTCGAGATTCTGCAATGATCTTTATATTGTGAAGATCTCCACAGACCTGCAACCGTTGCATGCTATCTTGAACATGCACACTTACTATGATTACATAACTTGACTTTTATAGTTACAGTAACCTCAAAATGTGTCCACGGATGAGTTAATCATTTTTAATGTTCAATAAAAACTGCTACATTAGTTTGTAAGTTAGCCTTTACTTTGTGCTTATGTCCTATCATGACCTGAAGTAGAAATGTAATTTGCCAGATAAGGGAGGTTTCTGGAAATACTTACAACTAAGTAGCTGCATGGGGTCTCTTATTAACCTCCAGAGAGATGAAAACTTGTTAGAACAATATTTCATGTTACCAGGAATATCACACTCCGCTTCAGCGTTTTAGAAAAGAGTCTCATTTGCACAATATGGGAACTGTGAGAATTTAAGGATGATTTGGCAGAGGGATCTTAGTTGTGACGTTGAGGAGGATGTATGGAAAAAGGTTGTTTCCAATGTAAGGTGGTGTATCAGAGATACAAGGGGTACATTTACACGTTATAAGATTGTTCATAGATACTACTGGACCGAAGTTAGATTACATAAAATGGGTTTAATGCAAAATAATTTATGCTGGAAATGCAAGGGTGAAGTAGGTACCTTTTTGCATGCTATATGGGATGCAAAAAAAAAATGTCCCATGGTGCTCCCTTTTTGGAAGGAGGTTCTTAAAATGCTTGAAGAATGGGTTGGACAGCCTATCCCAGAGTCCCCACAGCTGTGCTTATTAGGGGATATATCTATTTTACCACCAGGTATTAGCAAAGAAGAGTTTGGTCTTGCATCAGTGGGTTTTCTTACTGTGGCTAGACTCATACTACGTAACTGGAAGAGCGCAGATAGTCCCAAATCAACAGATTGGCTCAAACACATGGAGGAGACTGCATCTTATGAATTAATGATAGCGAAATTAATTACAGGAGAGGAAAGGGAAATTTAGTATGATATGGGAACACTTTAACACACCACTTTATATAAGGGATGGGATGTGCGGGTGAGAAACTAGGGTATAAGTTGGCAAAAATGTATGTGTATTTTAGTTTAAAATGCTGTTTAATATTCCAACCACTGATATATGGTTGAAAGGTGCTGTCTTGTTTTCTGTCTTGTCGGGTGTTATGTTGTTATTAGTGTTATTTAATGGTGTAATGTCATATTGATAATTATTATTATTAAAAAACGTTATTTACAAAAATAATCAAATATATCTATTTACCAACCAAATATCAACATTTGAAGGAGATGTATATTTTGTGCCACTGACTTAGTCTGACTTCAATTCCAGTTTGTCTACAAATTAATAATTGATATGTTGGATTCACGTCTCCATTTCAACCAAAAATCTAAGTAAAAGAATAGGACTAAATCAAATCAATCAACTTTAAAGGCACTTTAAATAAAGTTTGATTTGATTTAGCCCAATTCTTTAATTTATATTGTTGGCTGAAATGGAGACGTGAATCCAAAATATTCATTATTAACATGCAGATTAAATTTGAAAATTTAATCTGCGAAAAAAGCCTGACATGACGTGACGCACCCCTCCTAGGGACTGCATAAGCCAGCTACTCAGCCCCCGCAATAGTGTCAGAGGAAGAGAAACCCAGTAAAGAGAGGGGAGCCGGCCAGGCAGAGACAGCAAGGGCGTTTCATCATTCCAGTGCCTTGCCGTTCACCTTCGCAGCCCAGGGCCAGACTACACTCAATCATAGGACCTATTGAAGAGATGAGTCTTCAGTAAAGACTTAAAGGTTGAGACAGAGTCTGCGTCTCTCACATGGATTGGCAGACCATTCCATAAAAATTGAGCTCTATAGGAGAAAGCTCTGCCTGCAGCTGTTTGTTTAGAAAGTCTAGAGACAATAAGGAGGCCTGCGTCTTGTCACCGTAGTGTACGCGTAGCACAGAAGGCTGCTGAGGGGAGGACGGCTCATAATAATGGCTGGAACGGAGTGAATGGCATCAAATACATTGATACCAGTCCACTCCAGCTATTACCACGAGCCCGTCCTTCCCAATTAAGGTGCCACCAACCTCCTGTGACATTTAGGTATGTACGGCAGGAACAAATCGGAGAGATACTGTCCATGTAATGCTTTGTAGGTTAGCAGTAAAACATTTTTATCATCCCTAGTCTTAACAGGAAGCCAGTGTAGAGAGGCTAGCACTGGAGTGATATGATCACTTTTTGGGGTTCTTGTCAAGATTCTAGCAGCTGTATTAACACTAACTGAAGTTTATTTAGTGCTTCATCCGGGTAGCAGGAGAGTAGAGCATTGTAGTAGACAAATCTAGAAGTGTCAAAAGCATGGATTAGCCTTTCTGCATATTTTTGCAATGTTACGCAGATGTAAATAATGAGTCTTTTGACCAACCAGATCAGCTCTTTTTCCAATAATTGGGCAAAAGATCAGAATTGGTCTGCCTGTGTAGACACAGCCTCCTGAGCTCCTGAGCTCCTTTCCTCAGACACTGCCAGAGTCAGTTTCCCCAGTCTGCTGTCTGGTTAGTGTGTAAACACACGGACAGGACAGGCAGCCTGCCGCTCCCTCCACGCATCACAGGGCAGAGAATAGAGAACTTTAGAAAAATGTGTCGGACGAGCCGGCAGTCTGCTGCTGGTGTTGTGGTTAAAAAGTGAGACATAGACTACACCTTAGGCTTAGAAACTGGGTGGTCTGACCACACACAGTTCAAGTTCAGCGGTCTGACTGCTGTTGTTAAACTGAAAGTGTGAACATGTAACTGCTATATGCTATAACTTACTAGTTGTTGAAGTAATATGTTAAAGTTTGGGACGTCATTGGAGTATGATGAGGGGAGCAGTTGTGTAGGGTAGTCTACCTTTTAAAACTCAGCTGGAATCACACACTGAAGGAGTGGAGCAAAGGAAGGAAGGAAGGAAGGCATCATGTTTTATATAAAAAATATAATATTTTATTCCAAACTACAAAAGTGAAAACATGTAACTTTTTTGTCACACTTCTAAATAAAATAGTACACAAAACTGTCACAGGAACAGTCAAACCCAGCAAATAAGCTATCAATAAACATATTGAAGCAAGAAAGAAAAACGTTTTTTAACTTTAAATTAACTTAAACAACTGTACAACAATATGTACAATATTTACAGCAACACTAATATCTAAAAAAGGAATGAAGCTACAAATCATCCAGTCTTTTTTGACAAAATGCAGATTCCTTCCTTGCAACCTGAATCAGTCAGTCAAAGTCAAACACCTCTTTTCTCAGTGCTGTGGCAAACCCTCAAAGCTTGCACACTACGCTCCTTGTCTGGGAGGACGGTGGTTTTTAAGCATGGGATAAACCATTAACCTGTCATTAACACTGCAACAGTTAGGCTGTGCAAGGAGTGAACTATACACAAGGGCACATTCAACTAGCACTCTGGTGGCTAAAGGACTTCAGTTTCCCTACTGGGGTTAAAAGTCTTCACCCTTCGTTACTGCAAGTGCTCAGAGGTTGGAAATGGCCCAGTTAGTTGGATCCCCACCACAGTTTAAGGGGAGGGGAACATGGCATCAGCCAATTAGTGACAACAGCATAGGTTGTCACATAGTAGAAGTATAGTGCAGTATTTGTCTTGGGGCCGCAGGGCAGCCCCCTGTCTTTCACCCCCTCTTTAGGGCAATTGGCCCTAAACATCCATCAATACACTCATACATATATACATTGAATATACGCATATAGGTTTCTGTCCTTGTACAAAATACAAAATTGTAAAATGAGAAAATAACAAACCGAAAGAAAAACAAATGTTGTGCTGCGAGATGAGATGGATATCTTTTGGATTCAAGTTAAGAGTCATTGGTTGTTTTTTGCTCTTTGGCGATGTAATTGTTTACGCCATGTCTCCAAGCATCTTCTTGTAGTACAGGGACTCGAAGATGTCATTCTCGCCGGGGCAGTTGTAGTGGCACGCACAGGTCTTGATGAACATCATCTGCTTCTTCATGACCTGACCGTCGAGGCACTTGAACTCCATGGGCAGGGTGGTGGTTCTGTGGGGGGTGCAGCAGCGACCATCGGTGCACACTCCGCAGAACTTGGGGCGGTAGGACTTGGTGGTGGTGCAGCCAGAGATCTCAAACTTCATGGGCTTGGACACTCTGGGAGTGCGGATGCATTTCTTTCCTTTCTGTAAGAGCAAAGCAAATAAAAAAACAAACATTAGTGACCATTCCTTCATTCTTGATTTGAGGAAGTGTTTCTATTGTAGTAAATGGGTAGGCTAGTTTGGGTAGTGGTTGAAGGATGGGTTTACCCTAATGCTTTGCTCCATGTGGGACTCGCAGGGCCTGACCATGCACAGGCGGGACTGTTTCTCCAGGCGGCACTCCCGGTTGTCATTAGTGACTCTGGTAGAGATGCCCAGGCCGCAGGTCTTAGAGCAGGCGCTCCACTCAGTGGTCTGGACCAGGCAATTCTCCCTCATCATGGAGGGATCAGGCCCGTAGGTCTCCTCCTCTCTGTAAGCTGCAGGCAGAGAAGGGGAAGTGACGTTAGACTCTTTATCCCCACACTCAAAAGTTGACCAGATTATATCACTACAATGTAACTGTATGTCCAATTGTCGAAGACTGAGACTCACCAGCGAGAACAGAGCCCACAAAGGTGTTTGTGTGTTGGGGGGCATCGCACACCCACTCCTCGCAGCACTTCCCGGGCACTTTGACGCGGCGGGGCATGGGGCAGTCAGGGCTGGGCAGGCGGATGTCCATGCTGCACAGGGGCACACAGCCCACGGCACCGTCCAGACATGTGCACTGGTATTTACAGCTGCTCTGGAAGGACTCTCCACTCCTGTATACCATCCCTCCGATCACACAGGTGGCGCCACCCTTAGCTGTGGGAGGCGGAGGATAAGAAAAGAACGTCACATCTCCAGTCACACAAACATCAGCAGAGGAAAAAAATCAGAGTCAATGTACTAGAACTACAAAGAAGAATGTTTAGAGGGACTCACCTGTACAGATTCCTATGCGGCGGTTGATAGGGGAGCCAAAGTCACAGAAGAGTCCTTTGTGGGGGTCGCACACATCCCTCTCTGTGCAGAATTCGCCCATCTGTTTGGCACACACCCTGCAGCAACCGCAGGCATCGGGCACCAGGCTCACACCAGGAGGGCACTGGGGGGCCACATCGGGGCAACTACACTGCCCACTGCACTCCTGAGCCACAGCCTGAGGGGCAAAGAGATAAGAGCTCTGTTAGACCCTTAGCTCATGGTCACAACTACTAACGTTACAGTACATCAACCCCAAGAGCTAGGGCATATAACTGTGTTAACAATATATCTATTCACATTTCAACTGCTGTAGTAATGGACTAGACATGCTGACACTTCGTTGCGGTCTGTCTGGTACATGGTGCATAGACACAGCAATACAGTTCCCATATAACTTGACAGTCTCAGTAAAATGGTCTTTGACTTACCAGGTAGGAGAGAGTGAGGCAGAAGAAAGAAATCAGTCTCATGTTCATTCCAGCAGACATTTTGCTTTACTTCGTTTTTCTCTGAGTATCTTAGACAAAAATAAGTCTTCAGGTTCTTCAAAGGTCTTCCTTAGTCTCTTGCGAGTAGTCAGGGAGCTTGTCGTTGGATCGAGTAGATCTTGTAAGAAATGTCTCGTTCTGGTTCTTTTCTCTGTTAAGTTCTCGTAGTTCTCTTGGTTAAAGCTAGAGTTTAGCTTCAGTAGTATAGCTCTTGTTGCTCTCTCTTGGAGGAGGAGTTGTTCTGTGTCTGAAGCTAGGAGCTCTCCCTGCATTTATACACCCAGGGCTGCTGTGACGTGCCAATGGCTGAATGGAGTCCTGGACAAACATGGACATTCTTGGCATTCTTTCCTAGTTTCCTGCCCTCCTCTCTCTAGACTCCCCGACATCCAGCATTCCTCCTGTCTGAAACCAAAGTGCTGTCACATATCAAAATAAAAGTGCAGTCTTGGCACTATCCCTCAACTTTATTTTTTATGTGTAATCGGTGGTTGTGTTCTATGCCGCAGAGAGACTGTAAACCTCCCCTGTTATTGGGAATAGCTGCCTCACTGTTCTCTTAGCTAATCACACATTGATTCTTCACTAGTGACTTCAAATACTTTCAATACCTATTCTTACAGGTGTACTTTATTGTGAAAGGATGGGCTGTAGTGTAGTTAATGGCTGGATTTAGTCACCGTTACAAATGGATACGATTATAATACCCCTGTACACCTTCAAGGGTGTTTTTTATTGAAAAAAAACCCAACATATTTCTGATATATACATTTTTTTATTTAACCTTTATATACTGCATATACTGAGTTTACATATCTTAAGGATCGGACCCTTTTTAAAAATGTTCGCCTAAAATGACATACCCAAATCTAACTGTTTGTAGCTCAGGACCTGAAGCAATGATATGCATATTCTTGATACCATTTTTTTGTCACATTGTCTTTGAAATGCAAGAGAAAGGACATACCATTACTTAGGAGACCAGAAGCAATTAGGAGTTTGGCCACTAGATGGCAGCAGTTTATGTGCAAAGTTTTAGACACATCCATTGAACCATTGCATTACTGTTCAAAATGTTGTATCAAGTCTGCCCAAATCTGCCTATTGGTTTATTGATACATTTTCAAGTACAAAACTGTGCACTCTCCCCAAACAATAGCATGGTATTCTTTCACTGTAATAGCTACTGTAAATTGGACAGTGCAGTTAGATTAACAATAATTTAAACTTTCTGCCCATATAAAACATGTCTATGTACTGGGAAATTGTCTTGCTACTTACAACGTCATGCTAATCACATTAGCGCATGTTAGCTCAAGCATCCCGAGGGCGGGACACAATCCTTTAGAGGTTAACCTGTCTCTTCCCCTTCATCTACAGTGATTGAAGTGGATTTAACAAGTTACATCAATAAGAGATCATAGATTTCACCTGGATTCACCTGGTCAGTCTATTTCATGGAAAGAGCAGGTGTCCTTAATGTTTTGTTTTGTATACTCAGTGTATATTATATTAGATTAATGCAATATCTGAGGTATTGGGATTTAATCAACCAAGTCCTTAAAGGGTGTTTGTATAAATTGTCTTGGTTTCAATCACACACTTTTTTATAGCCATGTGCTTTCACCTCAGTAATACAGTTTAGTCCTTGGACTTTAAAGCAAAGGTGTTTCACATTCCAGGTGTGGGATCCTATTTTGCTCCATCAGGCTCTAGACACTGAGCAGACTTGAGGATTGCAGGAAAGCGGCTAGACTCTGCGGTTTGTATATATCTTTGATAAAAGGATCACACAAGCCCCAGACTCTCCACCTCAGTCTTATGAAAGGCAGCCCTGCTCCTCACCAGCCACCGAATCGGAAATGAAAAACTCCCAGAGAGAACTTGGAGCTGGAGGAATGCGCAGCTGCGCCAGCAGACATAATAATACTACATGCACACACCGACTGGGAGGAAGCGTGGCCTTATATGGGAATCTTCACTAGCAGTTTGTCTTCCCCTTTTTTCCAACATGCTCTGAGCACACAGTACTGTAGGAGCTCCTCAGGGGCTGTACTGTCTGAAACAGTTCTCTCTGGACAGTGTGTGGCATGGTAATGTACCCTGTCTATCAACACAGATCCATTCGTGGCCAAGCAGAGGCTGCCAGTTCCTTAACCCTGTCGTGTCAAAATAGTAGCAGCTTATCGCAAATCCTGTGTGCTCGATTTCCTGAACCAATAACAGTGTGGTGTGGCTTTCCATTGCAGTGTTGGGTGTCTGGATGAACTGAACTCCCCTCCACAGGGCAGTGTTTAATAAACCACTCTGTGTGAGGTAAAACTTAGCTGTGTATTAGCATCAGATTCCCTTGTCTTAGGCTGTTGTCCTGAGGTCTCCGTACGAAAAAAGTATGAACATGTATGCACTAACTAACTGTAAGTCGCTCTGGATAAATTACTAAAATGTAAATGTAAATTAGTTCTCTCTCTCTCGCTCTATATCTCTCTCTCTCTCTCTCTCTCGCTCTCTGTCCCCCCCTCTCTCTTTCCCTCTCTCACTCTCTCTCTCTGTCCCCCCCTCTCTCTTTCCCTCTCTCGCTCTCTCTCTCTGTCCCCCCCCTCTCTCTCTATCTGCTCTCCGTCCCTCTCTCGCAATCTCTCTCTCTCTCTCTCTCTCTCTCTCTCTCTCTCTCTCTCTCTCTCTCTCTCTCTCTCTCTCTCTCTCCCTCTCTTTCTGTCCCTTTCTCTCTCTCTGTCCCCCCCCTTCTCTCTCTCTCTCTAAGCCCCCTCAGCCAGCGCCTGCTGGTGTACACCTTTCTCTCCAAGACATTCCTCACTCAATGGAGCATAGGTAAATACTTTCAGGTCTGTTAACCTTTAATGTCATGCTCTCTGGTTTTCCATAGTGGCTAAAAGGGGTCTGAAACCCAAGCTTAGGCATGGCAAGTATTCCAAATTCAACATTCCACATTGGGTGCAGACAATAGCACAGCTATTTTCCCCTTTAGTGTCTGTACCCACTTGAGGACAGGTATAGGTACAGTATGTACAGTATATCCAATAAGATCATGACTTAGAGATTCCACTATCCGCAAGTCCAATTTGGAATAAGTGACAGGGTGCTTATGTTGGAGTGATAGGCAGCAGTTAACTAGGATCAGAGGTCAAGAGCTGGTGACGAAATGGAAAGGATTACACATTCAGTGTAAATAAAGTACCCAGCAGATACAGTGCCTTCAGAAAGTATTCAGACCCCTTGACTTTTTCCACATATTGTTACGTCACAGCCTTATTCTAAAATGGATTAAAAAAAAAAATCCTCAGCAGTCTACACACAATACCCCAGAATAACAAAGTGAAGCAGGTTTTAAGCCATTTTTGCAAATGAGACTTGAAAATGAGCTCAGGTGCATCCTTTTTCCTTTGATCATCCTTGAGATGTTTCTACAACTTCATTGGAGTCCACCTGTGGTAAATTCAATTGATTGGACATGATTTGGAAAGGCACAAACATGTCTACATATGGCCCCACAGTTGACAGTGCATGTCAGAGCAAAAAGCAAGCCATGAGGTTGAAGGAATTGTCGGTAGAGCTCCGAGACAGGATTGTGTCGAGGCACAGATCTGGGGAAGGGTATCAAAAAAGTTCTGCAGCATTGAAGGTCACAGTGGCACAGTGGCACAGTGGCCTCCATCATTCTTAAATGGAAGAAGTTTGGATCCACCAAGACTCTTCCTAGAGCTGGCTGCCTGGCCAAACTGAGCAATCGGGGGAGAAGGGCCTTGGTCAGGCAGGTGACCAATAACCCGATGGTCACTCTGACAGAGCTCTAGAGTTCCTCTTTGGAGATGGGAGAACTTTCTGCAGCACTCCACCAATCAGGCCTGTATGGTAGAGTGGCCAGACGGAAGCCACTCCTCAGTAAAAGGCACATGACAGCCCGCTTGGAGTTTGCCAAAAAGCACCTAAAGACTCTCAGGCCATGAGAAACAAGATTGTCTGGTCTGGCCTGAATGCCAAGCGTCACGTCTGGAGGAAATCTGGCACCGGTGAAGCATGGTGGTGGCAGCATCATATTGTGGGGGTGTTTTTCAGAGGCAGGGACTGGGAGACTAGTCAGGATCGAGGAAAAGATTAACGGAGCAAAGTACAGAGAGATCCTTGATGAAAACCTGCTCCAGAGTGCTCAGGACCTCAGACTGTTGTGAATGTTCACCTTCCAACAGGACAACGACTCTAAACACACAGCCAAGACAACGCCAGAGTGGCTTCGGGACAAGTCTCAGAATTTCTTTGAGTGGCCCTGCCAGAACCCAATCGAACATCTTTGGAGAGACCTGAAAATACCTGGGCAGCAACGCTCCCCATCCAACCTGACAGAGCTTGAGAGGATCTGCAGAGAAGAATGGGAGAAACTCCCCAAATACAGATATGCCAAGCTTGTAGCGTCATACCCAAGAAGACTCGAGGCTGTAATCACTGCCAAAGGTGCTTCAACAAAGTACTGAGTAAAGGGTCTGAATACTTAGAATGTGATATTTCATTTAAAAAAATTAAATAAATTAGCAAACATTTCTAAAAACGAGGTTTTGCTTTGTCATTATGGGGTATTGTGTGCAGATTGATGAGGGAAAACGATTTAAAAATATATAAAAAATAAATATACAAGCTAGCTACATCAGTGTATTAAACGTTCTGCCGAGGAGTAATTGTCTGTGCAGTGGGATTCCAGTTCCAATGTGCGTCCCAAATGGCACCATAAGATTGTATTTCTAATGATTAGATCTATGGTTTGATTAGAAATACAATCATCATATAGATGGAATACCTCAAAGAGAACATTTGCAATTTGAACACAGTCACATAAACTTCAGACAGAAAAGGCCTGTCTCCCAAATGACACGCTATTCCCTATATAATGCACTACTATTGACCTGGACCCAAAGAAAATATGGTGTTTATGTTTATGTGACTCTGTTCAAATGGAAAATGTTCTCTTTGAGGTATTCCATCTATATGATGATTGTATTTCTAACCAAACCATAGATCTAATCATTGATTAGGATGTAATTGGACGTTCTATGGTTTTAAACCCCTCTGTTTTAAGTTTTCCAAGGTTTATTACAGCAATTTATGTGTCCTTCCAGAAAAGACACAAGATTGAAATGGGATTGGATAGAATCAATTCATATTGCCTCCAGGCAATTTATGTAGGAAATTCAAAAGAAGAATGTCAACTTAACAGGACTGGTCTTATCAACGATAGGAGTAAAACGAATGACTATTTCCTTCTAATAATGGAATGTCTTTGACAAGCGATGCCAGCACTCCACAGTATTCAGAAATGTTCTTGGTAAATTATATACATAAACTTGTGAGAAAACCAGGCTTATGTGTTGACGTGTAGCCAGCCTACTAGTCAAAGCTTTGGCCTTTAATGTTGGCCTAAATACCACAGTGAATGGTTGATTAAGACAAAGCATAGATAGGCCCAATACAGTAGAAGAGACAGGTACAGAAATTGAATTATTTACTCACAAATGACTAAGAATCTGTGTTTTTCGCATCCTCCGAAAACATGACCCGCCCAACTGCGTTTCTTAACACCCGCTCGCTTAACCCGGAAGCCAGCCTCAACAATGTGTCGAAGGAAACACAGTCCAACTGACGACAGAAGTCAGCCTGCAGGTGCCCGACCCGCCACAAGGAGTCGCTAGAGCGCGATGAGCCAAGTAAAGCCCCCCCCCCCGGCCAAACCCTCCCCTAACCCGGATAACGCTGGGCCAAGTGTGCTCCGCCCTATGGGACTCCCGGTCATGGCTGGTAATGACTCAAACCCCAGGCTGTAGTCACGCCGCAAAACTGCGATGCAGTGCTTTAGAAAGCCCACCCGGAAGGCCCATTGGATAAGTTTTATAAGACACCTCCTAATCTGTTCATGATTCATATAACTGAGCTTCTGTTTCTGCTGACGGGAAATGAAACCTAGTTCAAGCTTAGCCTAATCATACTAAGTATTCTAGAGAAGGGGGAACTCATGGATTAATGTCACACGATATAGCTCCACTGTGCTCTCCCTAGTATTATTCTAATTATTTCCTCTGCCGAAGTGTTTGTGTGGAATAATACTGCAGTAATGACGTAAACACATGAGCAAATGGACACCCACGTGTTCCTGTAGTGGCATTGAGAGAGAGCCTCTAGTTGGACAACATTTTCCTAGCTCTGTCTGGAGGGCCCCATGATGGATTCACTTCAGTTTTTACGGAGAGGGTGTATTTTCAGCCACAGCAGCATAGCATTCCTGTGAGATTGTTGCAGTGCATTCCTTGTGGGATTTGCCTCAAGACAACTTCGTCCTCTCTGCTCATCTCCCAGTAAGGAATAGGATGACCTCACAAGAGGCCAGAATGGGCCCTGTGACGAAGGAATTCCCCAAAGGCACTCCAGAGAATCTCCTCACTGGGATAGTTTTCCATGGGGAGCCCTCTGCCATGTTATAGGAGAGGAGGTGAGGTGATGTCACAGTACACCCTGTACAGTGCCTCTGTCCTTTGAACAAACAGGTTAACTCAGCATTTCCTCTCATTGCGTCTTCATTCATTCATTATCCACTACATTTACTTCTACATTTGTAATATTTATTTTCCAGTTTCCCCATTTAGACAAGGTGGGACCTTGCTCAGTTCATAGAGTTTCCTAGGTGGTCAGGTAGCTAGAAGCTGTTGTGCTTTACCAACAGCAACATAATGGAAAGACCACAGCCTGTATGGAAAGACCACAGCCTGTATGTCTAATATTCCACCACCCAGTTCACTCTGTACACAGAGCTTTGTTGGGATGATTGAGTCATCAGTACTATAATTCTGATTAAGGTTAATGAGTAATTTATGTGTACAGTGGGCTAACCTTAGTGAAAAACATGTTTGAGAATAGAACACAAGATGATTTTGATGAATATGTAATTTCATTAACCTCATTTTTCAGAGGTATAATAATATATAATATAGTCATTTCCTGGTATAAGTAGCCTATGCATTTTCAAACCACTCTTAGGGAAAATAATCATATATAAAAAAAAAAAAGGTTTTGAAATGCTATTTCAGTTGAAAGGTTGGTCATCCAAAAGTGTCTGCGAACAACTATACACTAAACTTACTGAACCCTAAAGAAAATAAGAAAAACTATTATTTCCCTTCGTATCCATATCCACCTCACCATCTCCAACAAAAATGCCATAATTGGCAGTTGGCAGCGTACTCCAGGAATGTTCCCTGCTTTGAAACTTCAAACTGACCGTCCCTCCACCACTGTTTAAACTGAACATGTGGCAGAGATCTCAAAATTAACGCATTATGAGGGCTACAGTTTCTGGCTCTGTGAAATACCAAGGCTGACTGAAGTAATTCATAGCCCAGACTCTTGCCGACCATTGGACCTGACTACATAATTCGTGTCATGGAGCGAACCCACAGACTAGGAACGGCTAAATCAAATTTTCTTTGAAAGCATGAAACAAATAAATATAATTGGGGGATAAAGGATCCAGCTGAAAGCTCAAAGAAATGTAGAGTGGCTGGAAAGTGGAAATTAGTTTGATAGATAAGATTGTCTATAAATAGCCTTGGTTGTGGAAACTCTGGCTATTTACACTAGAAAGGCCAACCCAGGGAAGCGCCACGGTGCTGAACTTCTTTCAACAAACAGCAGAAAATAAATTCATCCACAGAGATTTACTGCCACACACATGCCTTCCGAGGGGCTACTATGGTAATGACAGTGAATGAGGAGCCCAGGTCTGCTGCTTCTCTCTCCCTCTCTCTCTGTCCGACCTCTGACCCATGTCTGTGAAACCCAGCATTCTTCCTGAACGGAATCCCATATGGGGGCCTGGAAGTCCAAGATTTATTGAATCCTCTGTTCTTTTTGGAATCCAAAGAGAGAATGGTTTGAACAGTTTCATGGGCAAAGTGCAGAGTTCGAAATATAGGCCTAGACACCCAACACTCTGCCCACACTCTCCCCCCCTACCAATGTTAGCATCTCTCCAGACTACTCTGCTGTATGTTTCTTGTCTTTCAGAGGAGTTATTGGAACATTCCACAGAATATCCCCTTTATGCTGGTTGCTGTTTGTTGTCTCCTGACCAGGACTTCGGTCATTATGAGGTCTTTGTCAATGAATCTGTCTCCAACTCCTCACTGCCCGTCTTTACAAAGCAGACTTCATAGCAGAACTTAGAAGGTCATCAAAGGCTGGGGTGTGGTGCCGAGAGAAATAAGCTTAATAGCCAGCCAGCCACTACCTCACGACAGCATGTAAATAAGTACATTAGCAGTGCTTGGCTTAGTTAAGAGCCAAAACAAGAGACCTGTCTGCAATCTGCCATAATATTTTTCTAATACATTATAGTACTTAGTGTTGCAGTTGATTATGATCCCACCATAGTGCATTAGTTAGTCTCCAATGCAATGTGAGTTTGAGTATGGCCTTGCTATGCCAGCTGGTGAAATACCTGAGGTGGGGATGGGGATAAATACCCCCTGCAGTAGGATGAAGAATCTGAAGCCAGCCAACTGAGGATTCGATGTCTACCTCTCCATCAACAGCTGCTGTTATATAATAAGTCTTTATTAGTTTAATTAGATTTTTATCACCACCGCTCGCATTCCTGGAACTTTTCAGAAAACACGTAGATACCTGTGGCCTGTGGGTATAGGCTAACGGCTAAGGGCCCTGAAAAGCACTCATTCATGGCATTGCAGTTGGCCAGCGACCCAATGCCAAGACAAGCAGTCCAGGAATGCCCTCATCACACTCGCCATGGCAACCGAGCTGAGGCGGGAGACAACACAGCTCAGTAGTGGTCTTTAATGAAATCAACAAAAACAAACAGAATTCCCGGGCAGTTACACCCCCTACTGGGATAGGGTTAGAGAGAAGAACTAGGCCCCAGACAATAACAATACTGTGAACTTGTCATCACAGAATTATTCGATAAACATGGGACCATATTTAATTTGAGATGTGTGCCAAGCTTTTGGTCTAACGACCTTCGCTAGACCATGTCAGAGCAACTACTGACAGCTTAACTCAAAACATCTGAACGTTACAACTAACCTAGAACCATTCTTCTTATATAGAACTAACTAGGGCAACCTGCATGATGACATCATAACCATATCTATAAAAGGAATGATTCTGAACAAATGAACAAGAGGTGAACAACATAGAATTATGAATTTGAGGTAAACAATAGCAAACAAACAGTTAACCAGAGAGTACGGTAACCAATGTCCTATCTGTGTGTATTATCTGGTCTGGTGGGGCAGTCTCGATCAGATTAGACCATTACTTTACCTAAGAGGCAGAGTAAACACAGCACTACTCTAGCTGTTTTTCATTTGCAGCATTCACAACTGAATGTACCAAATGGAAAGATCGAGTCAATAGCTGCCTTTTATTGAGCAACCAATGTTACAAATGATGCCAAAACAACATGTGACATACAGCAACTACAGTTTGAGAAGATACATAATCAATACATGTACTTGTATGAATAGATTTCCAATAACCCAAGGTACAGACTGAGTATGTATGCAGATCAACAGCAAAAGTGTTGGTTTCCCTAGATGTTGTGTTTCGTGTCTTGTTTATACAACCAGGCTCTTTCTGTGGTTGGTCTGGCTGAAATCAGCCCAGAGTCGGGCCTTGTCCCACCAGTTGGAGAACTGCTAGAGACATTGTGAGGCAGGGAAACCAAACCTCAAGTACATTTTAATAACCACACTGGTTATTAAATTGCATTCAAAAGTTCTGTAATTTCCAGCAAGCTTCCCTTATATTCCCTTAGAAGGAAGTTTGAGTGGAAACCAGTGGTCTTTGGTAACCTAAAGAAATTAGTGGAATCCCGCCAGTCCTCACCAGTCCACTGACGAGGACAATATGTTCCCCACCAAGGATGGCTGAAGTATACAGTACAGCAGAGACTGTGTAAAACCCACTGACTATCTTGACCCAGAATGACAGAGCCCTTGTCACACACAGTTGACCCTGTCTCATGTTAAGTAACTGAGATGGTGCTGCTGCTGTTTATATTCTGCAAATTGTGTTATGGAAGATAGTGCCCGGGTTTCATTAGGCCCCTTCAGTGACTTAACCTCCTGTGACAACAAGGGAGATGTTTGCCAGACGGCCGCCTGGCCTTGCAGCAAACTGACCCACTAACGACAGGTCCAAGTTGGCCCCTGTCAGACTCCCTTGGTCCCAGGAATCAAACAGCATTCTGTTTTGCTTGGCTTTTCTCTGCCCGATTGTACTTATACCCGTCAGTCTCAGCTGCTGGATTAGGACCTAGAGCACATTCCCAGAAACCCTCCCAGGCTAGTTTCAGGCAGCGAGCGGTAAACACAAGACTCTCACTTTCATGTCTGACTGGGTGTAAACGTCAGTCTAGGTGTTTCATGTCTGGCCAGGTGTAAACTTCAGTCTGGGTGTTTCATATCTGACCAGGTGTAAACTTCAGTCTGGGGGTGGGGCTACGTAAACAAGGGTAGCTAAGGACGGAACCTTCATTTCTTTAAATTTATTCAGCAAATTCTCCCCTATTCTAAAAATTACAGAAAGCTATGAAACCAAACAGCAATTAGACACCTTTCATGGGCCAACAGGGACAAGCAGCATTGGACAGGTTCAATGGGAACTACAGTTTCTCAATATACCTTGGCAAGTGGTTACATTCCTTCACTAATTGATTTCCTGTTACACTCTTTGAACACAAAAATTTGTGTCAGTCCAATGGTTTTTGTTTTACAGTTTTACAGTTTTCCATTTTTCAAACAGGTGTTGCATGCTAGCGTGAAATGTTTTCCTGTCACATTTTACCTCTCTTTCTCCTCAAACTTCAAATAAACCTAGAGTATTTTTCTTTCACTAGACTTTTAAAAGCAAAGCTTTCCATACATCTAGTAAATAGTATGTGTATTTTCCCTTACTGTATCAGCCGTCAGGTCTCAGGCTGGACCTAAGGACATTCAGGTGCACAGGTTTATTTGCTCAATGGTCATCAGCATACCTTCACTTAAGGATTTTTTCTCATCTCAAATATTTGCTATTATTTGAACAGCAGTGTGATTTATTATTCATTACATGTTTGATGTAATATTTTGTATAATGATATTTTCATAGGATTTACACACATTTGACCTTTTTCATTTACTAATAATACTTTGTGAGATCTATATTTTTTTTGCTGTAGTAGAACAAATCAAATAACCAACAGCTTTCTCATCTTGACTACGGTATTCAGAAAGAAAGGGAGTAGCCAGTAGCTTGTGAAGTAGCCAGTTTGTCTATTGGTCAATGATGTTTCAGTGTCTCACCAACTAGCCCATATTTCCCTCCATTCACATCCACTCTCCAAAACACCAGAACATGTTATTAAACCTGGAGCAGTACACAGTGTGCACACTGCCTGGCAGGCCTGTCCTGAGGGTGTCTAACTGGTCGCCTTATGAGCACCCTGTGATGTCATAGCCCCACAGTTCCTGGCATTGGAGGGATGACCTCATACCCTGGTTGTGGGCTAGCAGGGAAAAATGGCACCTCTGCTACAGAGAGGAGATTCTGTCTGGAGACTGGACGTTGAGTTCTACCTACGGGAGCTGGTTCTCGGCGTGACCTAACAGACATATTAATAGTGCTGTTTCAAATTGTTTGTCAAGTTCCACCCGCCTGGAGACTTTCTCATAAACACTTACTCAGGGAGCCAGTCTGCGTAATGTTTTGTGAGGTTAGTAGGGCCAACAACTATTAAGAACTTTCACCCTTATACTTAGGACATACTGTGCTTTGGAAGAAGTATTCTCTTTGGAAAGTCTACTCTTAGCAGATATGAGATATATTTATATTTAAGAAACATTTAATGAAGTGAGGGGAATAGGTTATTTTCTATGTCTCCCAATGAAAGTTATTATAACTGAACTGAAACGAAGTCTGTCAGTTCAGTTATAACAACTCTCATTGGCAAGGATAGGCTTTGTGTTGTTTTAGTGAGAGCGAAAATGTGAAATGTGCAGTGGTCATTGGAGTGTAATTGTTGATACAATACAAGGACTTAATTGATACTCTTATCAGGCTGTAACATGCCCTCTCTGAAGTGCTATCATGTTTTTAACCTCGAGGATGACTTTTTGGCTTGTCGATACAATGGATTAGATTAGAATTCATGGTCACGGTTCACGCTTCTAACGGGAAGCATTACAGTGTATATCATGCAGAGGCATTGGCTACTTGACCTCCTGTTTATCTCAAACCGTCTGTGGTCTAAACATGCCCTGCTAATCAGCTGCTTGCAGTATTAAAGGACTGTACTTCAGTAAATTTGTCCAATAAACACAGGCAGATTGAGCTATTTATTTTAGTTGTATTTAGTTGTTACAAAAGTGTCTATTTGCTGGAGGACTTTAATCCTTACATAGGCCTTTGATAGGTCTAGTGTTAGATTTCTGTGGAAATGTTGACAGTTTTGGAGTTTTGGATTAATAAAATAATGTAAATATTTGGAAAAATGTCCTTATAACAGAAGAGGGCTGAATTTAGACCATGGTCTGAACCCCATGCAGGTTTAGGCCTCTATTCAGGGCCCTACAGAATACAGTGTCCTGGCAGGGATCCAGGGAACCACACATGTCTGAGGCTCCCCAGCCTTCTGCAATTAATCACAGCTGCCATCACGACAACACAATTACATAATGCGTCAGGCAAGACAGAGTAAACCATCTCTGCTTATTTTACCCAAGAGCAAAAATCTCCAAACGAACATTATCAGGAGCAGATGGAAAAACAGTCCTCCATCCAACTTTTCAGCAAAGTCTCAAGACCTAAATGTAGGGCAAACGAGTTTTGATCTACCTGCTTCAGTTACACCAACCCGTCTGGACTTCTTTGATTCACAGACCACTAGTAGGTTTCGGTGTGAGCAACCTGGACTCATAGACTAGACGTAACATAGTAAATCCGGGACACTCAAATTAGTTTGATATGTTAGGTTTCGTATGGTATGTATTAATTTGTGGATGTCCATCATCCATTTCGTATGATATGTTACGATATTAAAATTCGTACAATATGTCACGAATGAGCAAAAAGTATGATATGTTACGAATTCCAATATTGTTGTGGCTAACGTTAGCTAGTGTCACGGTTAGTGGGAAGGGAACGAGGCGCAGAGCGAGGGGTCCATGCAAACATAGTTTATTACACTCAAGATACAAAACAAAAAACGTAAGAAGCAGCACCGTGAGCTGGTGTCTAGCGCACACACAGACAATGCAATGATCCACAACGCAGGTGGATGCACTGTGATCATAAATAGAATCCCCAATTAGAGACAACTCAAGACAGCTGCCTCTAATTGGGGATTGACCAAACTCAAAACCAAATTCCCTGTGTGTTTGTCAGGAACTGACTGTGGCCATACTACTCCCTCTAGAGGGAGTCAGAGACCTGGCCTCAGTCAGGCCCTTACAGCTAGGTGGCTAATGCAAACATTAGCTAGGTGGCTAACGTTAGCTAGGCTAGGGGTTAGGGGTTAAGGTAAGGGTTAAGGTTAGGGTTAAGGTTAAGGTTAGGGTTAGGAGTTAGCTTAAAGGGTTAAGTTGAGGGTTAGAGGAAGAGTTAGCTAAAAGTAGCTAAAAAGTAGTAAGTAGTTGCAAAATTGCTAATTAGCTAAAATGTTTGGGATGAGATTTGAACACGCAACCTTTGGGCTGCTAGACGTTTGCGTTATACGCCCACCTAGCCACCCCGACCAACCTTCTGTAACCATACCAAACATAACATATCATACTAATTTGAGTGTCCGGATTTATGTTTACTATGTTACGCTTAGTCTATGGGACCAGGCTGGTGAACGTGACATGGGAGACATGATGGTCTCATAGAGCTGAACAGGGCCTTAGACTGAAACAGAATGATTGTATGTTTTGAAGGTGGTACCAGGAGGGCGTTAGTAAAAACCTGCAATGCGGTCACTTAGCCTTGGTTAATCAGGAGACTTAGCCTTGGTTAATCAGGAGACTTAGCCTTGGTTAATCAGGAGACGTAGCCTTGGTTAATCAGGAGACTTAGCCTTGGTTAATCAGGAGACAGTTCAGCAAACCTCAACAAGACACAGCTTTCAGCAATATCAAACATCAGAAGAAAAAACAGCAGACGTTTAATACTGTCTGGGATCATTACTCTTTGTTCTAGTCTTGAACAACCACATTCAGACTACTGTAACTTCTGGTTTAGGCACATTCATGTAATCATTTGGATTACAATAGAAATCTCTGCCAATTTAGTAATCCAATGACTCACGTTGGTACAGTAATATTTGTGTGTTTGCAGTTTTGATAGCCTGAATGCATTTTTTTTTTATATATATGTTTGGGATAGAAAAAAATCAGTAGGCCTACTGTATAATGAATGTATACTGAACAAAAATATAAACGCAACATATAAAATGTTGGTTGCATGTTTCATGACCTGAAATAAAAGATGCCAGAAATTTTTCCATACGCACAAAAAACGTGCACAAATTAGTTTACATCCCTGTTAGTGAGCATTTCTCCTTTGCCATGATAATCCATTTACCTGACAGGTGTTGCATATCATGAAGCCGATTAAACAGCATGATCATTACACAGGTGCACCTTGTGCTGGGGAAAATAAAAGGCCACTCTAAAATGTGAATTTTTGTCACACAACACAATGCCACAGATGTCTCAAGTTTTGAAGGAGCATGCAATTGGCATGATGACTGCAGGAATGTCCACCAGAGTTGTTGCCAAATTTGAATGTTCATGTCTCTACCATAAACAGCCTCCAACGTCATTGTAGAGAATTTGGTAGTACGTTCAACCGGCCTTACAGCCGCAGACCACGTGTAACCACGCCAGCCCAGGACCTCCACATCCAGCTTCTTCACCTGCGGGATCGTATGAGACCAGCCACCTGGACAGCTGATGAAAATGAGGAGTATTTCTGTCTGTAGTAAATCCCTTTTGTGGGCTGGCTCCCCAGTGGATGGGCCTTTGCCCTCCCAGGCCCACCCTTGGCTGCGCCCCTGCCCAGACATGTGAAATACATAGATTAGGGCCTAATGAATTTATTTCAATTGACTGATTTCCTTACATGAACTGTAAAATCGTTGAAATCGTTGCATGTTGCGTTTATATTTTTGTTCAGTATATAAAGGTAACCAACTTCATAGAAAGTATGCTGATAATGAAACATAATATGGTGGGGTTGTCACAGTTTTACTGTAAAGACCAAACAGTAATAATCTAACCTGCCATGGTCAAAGGAGGCGCCAGCAGGAGACTATGACTTTGACTACCCTTGACACCACGGGCGTGTTTAGCAGGACGCAATGGTTTGGAACATTCAGATAAAAATAGGTATGTAGAACAAACATGCCCCTCTGACATGTAAAATAAGGAATCACGTCGGCTTTATTCATGCAATTTCTGTCTGTGACTGGGATTGATCATCTGTCACACCTGTGACAGTACCAAAGTGCTATTATTGCGATAATGAATATTACCTAAGAAAATACAGTTTCTGAAACTAACAGTACTCAGCGAAAGCCAATGAAAAATATATCCATACAGTACACTCTCCATAATATGAGGTAGTCAACCCTGAATGTTAAGGCTTACGATCTTGCTATTGATGTATACTAACTTACTTAAAGATCTGTCCAGAGCAGACTTGAAGCCACAAAAGTACATTTTTGTGATGTGCGCTGTGGTCTTTTCTTATTAAAGCCATACCTTTGGCTCCTGCAGTGGAACTCAGGCTCCTTAAGGTTTCTGAACCCATGGAACTTTCCCAGTGATTCACATAAGCTTTCATTTACTTGTACTGGTGATTTCCAACGAATTTCAATGAGAATAACCCCCCTTTTCAGGGGCACAAGTAAATTAAGCATGCTCCAGGAACTTAACTGCATCTCACTGAAGTTACAAGGCCAAACTTTGTTTTTAATAATGCAGTTAGTCAGTCCCCTATAGGAAAAGGCCTGAGAGATTTAGGTGGGTTGTTTCTATCGGTTTTAATTGTTGCCAGACCCACATACCAGTGTGGACTACTCCCAGTTCACTTGGTTGAACTGTGGATGTGAAATGTCCAGCTCCTCCTTTTGATGTAGTATGGAAAGGAACAAACCTCATTTTATTGGTATCAGGTGCTGTTCAAAATACTGTGGGAAAAAGAGAGAGAGATGGCATGGAAAAGAAATGCACAATGGTCTGTTTCCAACACTGAATAACAGCTATATTTTTGGAATGTACAAAAATAAACATCACTCCAAATACCAAATAACACGTAGACACAGTAAACAATAATTAGTAGACATTAAGCAAACACGTTATAAGTTAATTTAGCTGAATTACAATAAAATACAATAAAATTGCTCTCCACAGTTTGATTTATGACATTCAGTAAATGGAGGTGGTTAATAGTACATGTGTTTTCAAGTATTTTCCTCTCTAGCACCTTTTGCTGCATATGTAATATGTGGTAAACCTAGATCTTGTAAAATGGTTGTACATGCAAACTAAAGGCAATAATCCACTACTGTTTCCCCCCAATATTCCGCCAGATATGATTTTTAACAGCTGTTGGCGCTGACTGTGAAGGGACAGAGTTTGTGCTATGTTAGACATAAATACGCTGTAATAAAGTGCTTATTACATTACAATTTAAACACCCAATACCATTCGTTCTATTGGCCAACATGCAATCATTGGAAAACAAAATGGATGATCTACGATTAAGGATATCCTACCAACGGGACATTAAAAACTGTAATATCTTGAGTCGTAGCTGAACGACGACATGGATAATATAGAGCTGGAGGGATTTTCCATGCATGTCACGTTCGCGTGTGTAGAGAGACCAAGGCACAGCGTAGCGATAGTTCGACATCGTTTATTGAAAGAATAAACTATACTTGATATCGACTATACAAAATAACAATGCTATATATAACGGAAAGGAAACACATGACACAACGACAGAAATACGGGACCCAAAAGCGGACACGGAGGCAGAGATATGATTAAATATTTAATCAAGTATATGGGCAAGACAGTCTCGTAGTGAATGACAGGCAGTGTTCGTAACAGGGAATCAGAAAGGCAATAGTCCAATAAGGAGAGTCAGGCTCGTCGTCGTAATGCAGGCAGAGTTCGGTACCGGGAATCAGAGGGATGGCAGTGCAGAGGAGTAGACAGGCTCGTAATCCGTAACACAGGTAGAGTTCGTTTTAGCAGGTGATCAGAATGTCGAAGGCACAGGAGGGGATAGGCAGGCACGTAATCCAACAGGCGGGTAGAGGTCCAAATACCGGGAAACAGACTGGCAGAGTTAGTAATACAAGAACGCTGGAACGACTGACTAGGCAAGACGATCTGGCAAAACCCCAACAGAACCCAAGGGATAAAATACCCAAACTGATTGATGAGGGAGATAGGGTGCACCTGGTGTGGGGAGGGGACAAACACAGACAGGTGAAACAAATCAGGACATGACAGTACCCCTCCCCCTACGGGCGCCACCTGGCGACCGACCCGGGTGCATACCTGGCTGACCGGGATGCCGTCGATGAAAGTCGGCGATGAGCTCCGGGTCGAGGATGTCCCTGGTGGAGACCCAAGACCGCTCCTCTGGCCCGTAGCCCTCCCAGTCAACCAGGTACTGGAAACCCCGGCCCCGGGGACGGACTTTCAGGAGGCGACGCACCGTCCAGGCAGGTTGGTTGTCAATAACCCGAGGAGGAGGAGCAGGCCTAGGAACAGGAGACAAAGGACAATAAGAGACAGGTTTTACACGGGACACATGAAAGGTAGGATTAATGCGGAGGGACCGGGGCAACATGAGGCGTATAGCTGAACGGTTGATAACCCGGGAGATCTGATAAGGCCCGATGTAACGGGATGAAAGCTTGCGACTCTCCACCCGAAGGGGCAGATCTCGGGTGGACAGCCACACCCTTTGGCCAACACGGTAGTGGGGAGCCGGGGTTCTGCGACGGTCGGCCTGCCGCCGATACCTGGCATTCGTGCGTAATAACACAGCCCGGGCCTTTCTCCATGTCCGACGACAGCGGCTTACGAACAACTGGGCCGACGGGACGCCAACCTCCTCTTCTTGCTCCGGAAACAGCGGAGGCTGGTAGCCCAAGGAGCACTCGAAGGGGGAAAGCCCCGTAGCGGAGGAAGGCAGGGTGTTGCGGGCATATTCCACCCAAACAAGTTGCCGGCTCCAGGTGGTGGGATTGTCAGAGACCAGGCACCGTAGCACAGTTTCTAGGTCCTGATTGGCCCGCTCCGATTGACCGTTTGACTCTGGATGAAATCCTGAAGACAGACTGATAGATGATCCAATAAGGGTGCAGAAAGCCCTCCAAAACTGGGAGGTGAATTGAGGACCCCGATCAGAGACAATGTCCATGGGTAGTCCGTGGATCCTAAAGACGTGCTGCACCATCAGTTGGGCCGTTTCCTTGGCCGATGGCAGCTTAGGCAGGGCGATGAAGTGTGCTGCCTTCGAGAACCGGTCCACTATGGTGAGGATAGCGGTATTGCCGTCGGATTGCGGCAGACCTGTGACAAAATCCAGGGAGATGTGCGACCATGGACGATGAGGGACCGGAAGAGGCTGTAGGAGACCAGCCGGGGCCTGGCGGGGCGTCTTGTTTTGGTTGCACACCGTGCAGGCAGAGACAAAGGAGGGGACATCCACTCCCATGGTGGGCCACCAAAACCTTCGACGTATAAATGCCAGGGTCCGGCGAGAACCGGGGTGGCAGGTCAGTTTTGATGAATGGCCCCATTCCAGGACTCGGGATCGGACAGGGTCAGGCACGAACAGGCAGCCTGGCGGACCCCCTCCGGGGTCAGGGCTCAACTGTTGTGCGTTACGCACATCCTTTTCAATACCCCAGACCAAGGATGTAGCCAAACAAGAGACAGGGAGAATGTGCTCATTACCTTGGGCAGCAGCAGGACTGAACACACGGGAGAGGGCGTCCGGTTTAGTGTTCTTAGAGCCGGGTCGATAAGACAGGGTGAAATTAAAGCGAGTAAAAAACAGAGCCCACCTGGCTTGTCGGGCATTGAGCCTCCTGGCTGAGCGTAGATACTCTAGGTTCTTGTGGTCTGTCCACACAAGGAATGGTTGTTCCGCTCCCTCCAGCCAATGTCTCCACTCCTCCAGTGCAGTCTTGACCGCCAGCAATTCCCTGTTGCCGACGTCATAGTTAATTTCAGCAGGTGTCAGACGACGGGAGAGGAATGCACAGGGGTGCAGCTTCTGGTCGCTGTCCGACCTTTGTGACAACACGGCCCCCACGCCGACATTGGAGGCGTCCACCTCCACCACAAACTGCCGGGCCGGATCTGGGTGAATCAGAATGGGGGCTGAAGTGAAGCGCTGTTTGAGGGCCGCGAAGGCCTGGGCTGCTTGGGAGGACCATACAAAGCTCACTTTAGTCGAGGTTAAGGCAGTGAGTGGGGCTGCCAAAATACTGTAATTACGAATGAATCTCCGATAAAAATTGGCAAACCCCAGGAAGCGTTGCAGATCCAGGCGTGAAGAGGGCTGTGGCCAATCAGTGACGGCTTGGACCTTGCCTGGATCCATTCGGATGCTACCTGCAGCCACTATGTAACCCAGGAAAGGAATGACAGAGCGATGGAACTCACACTTTTCTGCTTTTACAAAGAGTTGGTTCTCTAATAATCGCTGGAGGACCTGTCGTACGTGTGCCGTGTGTTCCTGGACTGAGTGAGAAAAAATCAAGATATCATCCAGATACACAAAAACGAAACGATTAATCATGTCCCGGAGTACGTCGTTTACTAGAGCCTGGAAGACAGCGGGAGCGTTCGTCAATCCAAATGGCATCACCAGGTATTCATAGTGTCCACTAGCAGTGTTAAACGCAGTCTTCCATTCATCCCCCTCTCGTATCCGTACCAGGTGGTAGGCATTTCGGAGATCCAGTTTCGAGAATATCGTTGCTCCTTGGAGCAACTCAAAGGCAGAGGCAAGCAGTGGAAGTGGATACCGGTTTTTCACCGTAATGTCATTCAGGCCCCGGTAATCAATGCATGGGCGTAGAGTTTTATCCTTCTTGGCCACGAAGAAAAACCCAGCCCCAGCAGAAGAGGATGATGGCCGAATAATCCCAGTCCTGAGGGAAGTCTCCACATAATCCGCCATGGCCTTAGTTTCCGGACCGGACAGGGAGTACAGACGTCCACGGGGTGGTGATGTACCTGGATGGAGGTCTATGGCACAGTCGTATGGCCGATGAGGTGGTAAAGAGGTAGCCCGAGACTTATTGAACACCTCCCTTAGATCCCAGTATTCGGGGGGAACAGATGACAAATCGATGTCCTCCGTGGCCTGTGAAACCTGTCTTGTTAGGACATGAGGTGCAGCCTTCAGACAATGAGCAAGGCAAAAAGGACTCCAGTTGGTAACAGAACCGGTAGTCCAATCTATGTGAGGGTTGTGTTTAACAAGCCAAGAATGGCCTAACACAATTGGAGCATTAGGGGAATGTAGGGGCAGGAACTGAATCTCCTCCCGGTGGTTGCCAGACAGAATCAGAGTAACGGGCACCGATATCTGGGACACCCGCCCAATAGAACGACCGTCCAGGGCTGTGGCCTCGATGGGTGTGCTTAGAGGGCGTGAAGGAATGCCTAATTTGACCAGAAGGGAGTTATCAATAAAACAGTCGTCAGCTCCTGAATCCATAAGGACATTTACTTTAAGGGTTTGGGAATCCCAAATAATGGTGGCAGGAAAAGGGAAACGAACCGGGGGTACCCACGGGGTTTTGGTTTGACTCACCCGTATTCCTGCAGTTACGAGTGAGCCCGCCCTTTTAAAGGACAACCGGCTGCATAATGTCCCTTCTTTCCACAGTAGAGGCAGCTGCGACTGGCTATCCTGCGTTGACGTTCCTCAGCCGTCAGTTGTGCCCTCCCTATCTGCATGGGCTCAGAAGTCAGGACTTCGGGCTCCCTCGATGGTTCTCGGAAGTATTCGGGTGGTGCCGTTACTCCCGGTGACGCTCTGCTACCCAGTCCGCCGAAATGCCGGGTCCGCTTTTGGGTCCCGTATTTCTGTCGTTGTGTCAGAACGATCTGGCAAAACCCCAACAGAACCCAAGGGATAAAATACCCAAACTGATTGATGAGGGAGATAGGGTGCACCTGGTGTGGGGAGGGGACAAACACAGACAGGTGAAACAAATCAGGACATGACAGTAACTGTTCTGACACAACGACAGAAATACGGGACCCAAAAGCGGACACGGAGGCAGAGATATGATTAAATATTTAATCAAGTATATGGGCAAGACAGTCTCGTAGTGAATGACAGGCAGTGTTCGTAACAGGGAATCAGAAAGGCAATAGTCCAATAAGGAGAGTCAGGCTCGTCGTCGTAATGCAGGCAGAGTTCGGTACCGGGAATCAGAGGGATGGCAGTGCAGAGGAGTAGACAGGCTCGTAATCCGTAACACAGGTAGAGTTCGTTTTAGCAGGTGATCAGAATGTCGAAGGCACAGGAGGGGATAGGCAGGCACGTAATCCAACAGGCGGGTAGAGGTCCAAATACCGGGAAACAGACTGGCAGAGTTAGTAATACAAGAACGCTGGAACGACTGACTAGGCAAGACGATCTGGCAAAACCCCAACAGAACCCAAGGGATAAAATACCCAAACTGATTGATGAGGGAGATAGGGTGCACCTGGTGTGGGGAGGGGACAAACACAGACAGGTGAAACAAATCAGGACATGACAACACATGTACGATCACGAGACAATAGACAATGAACCACGCCATAGCAGTGGAACACACACATATAAGTAGGATCCCTAATTAGAGGTAATGCAATGCAGCTGCCTCTAATTCGGGATCCCACACACAACACCACACAGACGTAGAATACTAGATCTGCCAGACTCTGACCATAGAAATTTAGAGAAGCAAAGCTTCTCTATGGCCAGAGCCTAACAATGCATCACCAGGACAGAGAAGCTACGTCTGGTAAGACGAGGGGCGGGGGTGTGTGTCTATTTGTCAATAACAGCTGGTGCACAATGTCTAATATTAAAGAAGTCTCAAGGTAAAAATGCTCATGAAGAAGCGGCGCTCCGTTTTACCTAATTTATACCAGCATGTCAACCAGAGGAAAAAAAACTCTAGACCACCTTTACTCCACACACAGAGATGCGTACAAAGCTCTCCCTCGCCCTCCATTTGGTAAATCTGACTATAAGTATATCCTCCTGATTCCTGCTTACAAGCAAAAACTAAAGCAAGAAGTACCAGTGACTCGCTCAATACGGAAGTGGTCAGATGACGCGAATGCTATGCTACAGGACTGTTTTGCCAGGACAGACTGGAATATGTTCCGGGATTCATCCTATGGCATTGAGGAGTATACCACCTCAGTCATCGGCTTCATCAATAAGTGCATTGACGACGTTGTCCCCAATGTGACTGTACGTACATATCCCAACCAGAAGCCATGGATTACAGGCAACATCCACATCGAGGTAAAGGCTAGAGTTGCCGCTTTCAAGGAGCGGGACACTAATCCGGACGCTTATACGAAATCCCGCTATGCCCTCAGACGAACCATCAAACAGGCAAAGCGCCAATACAGGATTAAGATTCAGTCATACTACACCGGCTCTGACGCTCATCGGATGTGGCAGGGCTTGAAAACTATTACGGACTACAAATGGAAACCCAGCCACGAGCTACCCAGTGACGCAAGCCTACCAGATGAGCTAAATGCCTTTTATGCTCGCTTCGAGGCAAGCAACACTGAAGCATGCATAAGAGCACCAGCGGTTCTGGACGACTGTGTAATAACACTCTCGGTAGCCGATGTGAGCAAGACCTTTAAACAGGTTAACATTCACAAAGCCACGGGGCCAGTCGGATTACTAGGACGTGTACTCAAAGCATATGCGGACCAACTTCACTGACATTTTCAACCTCTCCATGACCGAGTCTGTATTACCTACATGTTTCAAGCAAACTACCATACTCCCTGTGCCCAAGGAAGCGAAGGTAACCTGCCTAAATGATTATCGCCCCGTAGCACTCACGTCGGTAGCCATGAAGTGCTTTGAAAGGCTGATCATGGCTCACATCAAAAGCATCATCCCGGGTACCCTAGACCCACTCCAATTCACATACCGCCCCAACAGATCCACAGATGACGCAATCTCAATCACACTCCACACTGCCCTTTACCACCTGGACAAAAGGAACATCTATGTGAGAATGCTGTTCATTGACTACAGCTCAGCGTTCAACACCATAGTGCTCACAAAGCTCATCACTAAGCTAAGGACCCTGGGACTAAACACCTCTCTCTGCAACTGGATCCTGGACTTCCTGACGGGCCGCCCCCAGGTTGTAAGGGTAGCAACAACACATATGCCACACTGATCCTCAACACTGGGGCCCTTCAGGGGTGCGTGCTTAGTCCCCTCCTGTACTCCCTGTTCACCCACGACTGTGTAGCCAAACACGACTCCAACACCATATGTTTGCTGACGACACAACAGTGGTAGGCCTGATCACCGACAAAGATGAGACAGCCTATAGAGAGGAGGTCAGAAACTTGGCAGTGTGGTGCCGGGATAACAACTTCTCCCTCAATGTGAGCAAGACAAAGGAGCTGATCGTGGACTAACAGGCCCCCATTAACATCAATAGGGCTGTAGTTTAGCAGGTCGAGAGTTTCAAGTTCCTTAGTGTCCACATCACCAACGAACTATCATGGTTCAAACACACCAAGACAGTCGTGAAGAGGGGCCAAGATTTCTGCCATTCAGGACTTATATACTAGGCGGTGTCAGAGGAAGGCCCAAAAAATGTTCTCTCTGCTACCGCATGGCAAGCGGTACCGGAGCATCAACTCTAGGACCAAAAGGCTTCTTAACAGCTTCTACCCCCAAGCCATAAGACTGCTGAACAATTAATCAAATGGCCACCCAGACTATTTACAGTACACTGTATATAGCCTCGTTATTCTTATTTTATTGTTCTACTTTTTATAATTTTTTACTTTAGTTTATTTGGTAAATATTTTCTTAACTCTTTCTGGAACTGCATTGTTGGTAAGGTCTACACCTGTTTTATTCGGCGCATATGACAAATAAAGTGTTCTGTTTAGATGTACAATCTGCCAAAGTTCAAGTTCTAGGCCTATTTTAGGCTATTTTATGATTGCCAAACTTGTTTCCATCAGCAAAATCAACAGAAAGACACAGCAATGATAGAAATAACCAAAGCCCTATCTGGCCACTATCTGCTAGGTGGTAGATTGTAAAAACACTGCCACAGACAGTGACATTTTGGAAACTGTACTTTCTCGCAATTCCAGCACACAAAAACATGGAAAAATTCACAATGGAAATACTTCTGAATGCTTTACCCAAAAGAAAACACACAAGCATTCTTGCACTGCAACCATGCAATGGGATGAGAAGGACGTCATGACGAGGAAAAAAAAGCAATTGCTAAACACAGGGTATCTAGACTCAGTTTTCAAAATGTGTTTAGAAAGTCACATGTGCATTCCACACCAATGTCGAATAGTTTTTGACTTTGCTCAAATTCCTCTGACCTATGATCAGGATCCAAACTACAGACCAAAACATTTTGTCTGAAACTTTTGGATGTTACATCAAATACATTCCTGTTTCATTCTTTCTCAATAAATATAATTTTTGTCAGTCATAACATAGCAATTAAATCCTTGTTAATCTGATTGCCATATTCAAATATAGTCAAACGCCTGCAACCAGAAAAATGAATACAGACTTTCATACGTCTGTGTATAATTACCTACTTTAGAACATTTATTCTGGCATTGATATGGATTTGGATGTAATTCCTTATCTCCATATTACCCAAATAACTGAATGAATCTGGTTTCTGTATTTCATACAAAACTAATCCCCATCTATCTTCATTTTCATACCCAAACGAATTTAACTTTTAATCTATATTTATTCTGAGCCGAAAACGATGTCTGATCCCTGGAGTAGGCCTATAACCACTCCCTGAATAATTATTTCTACTACATTACTCCGCTCCACTTGAAAGATGGGAATGTGAACGAGAAATACTGTTCCTTTTTGGAACGGCCTGGAATAACATAAAATGCTCTCAGATGTTAAGGAGGTGTATCACATAACTGAAGGCTCATTATATAATTGGGTCCTAGATACATTATAGTAAATAACATAGGTCATAAAAACTCACTGCCTGGTTCACCTTAAAATTAGTGTGAACTGTGCAAAATATTCAGATGAACACATCCTGTATACATCTGTGATATATCTTTTGGGGGGAAAAAAGGTTGTGTTTTCTGTTGCGTTTGTCTGCCAGCAGCTGCAGTACGCTGGTGAGACAGGCACAGAACATTGCCATTAAAGAGGAGGGCTATTAAAAATATCAGTTGTCAGGTAGACTAGATTACAGTGTGATATCTGGAACATACTGTATCAGTGGAATATCCAGATAGGATATACAGACAGGTCATCCAGACAGGTCATCCAGACAGCACATCCAGACAGGTCATCCAAACAGGATATCCAGACAGGTCATCCCAGGTGAGTGGATCAGATGATACAGATGATCTAATACAGTTCCTGTAGCTCTGATGAGGACACGAACTGGCAGTCTCTGTTAGTCTCCCACATGGTGCCCTGTTCCCTGAAAGGTGTAGTATTTTTGACCAGGGCCAATAGGGCTCATGGTCAAAATAATTTTACTGTAAAGGGAATAGGGTACCATTTGGGACGCGACCTGGCTCTATCCCAGAGGAGCTGGGTGGTCTTCAGAGGGAGTTATAAACAGATGTAAATTAATTGTTGTGGAGCTCGTGTGGGGTTCTGGTCAATAGGGCTATGGTCAAAAGTAGTGCACTATAGGGAATAGGGTGCCATTTGGGATGTAATCTGGCTCTATCCCAGGGATACACTGAATGTATGCCTTTTAATAACACCCAATGTGTCCACAGGATCTGGCCAGTCTTCAGACGCTGTTATAACCAGATATAAATGAACTGGAGGAGTGATGTGATGGAGGATTCTATAAAGAACTCATGAGACCACACTGGTAGACAGGCAGTAACACAATAAATAGTACTGCTATCCTCAGCCCTGTCTGTCTCCATCCCACAGGAACTGTAAAAAGAAATTTCTCCCTCAACTCTCATTGGAGAGGAAGCTCATGCACCGGTTGAGCTCTAAAATTAGTCTGTAACTTTAGAGGCCTTTGTCATTCCTAGAAATGTTTGGATACACTGAAGTAAATAGACATGCATCACCTGAGACAGGAACAATACCTCTACCGCTACCTCTACCGCTACCTCTACTTTAATGTTCACCCTGTGCGGTGGGTAAAATCAAATAATCATCCCCACTAAACTACAGCACATGTTGTACTTCCATTGAGAATGATAACAGGAATTAATTTGAATACAAACCATTCCGATATTTTTAGGCCAAGGCAACCTCAAGACATATGAAAAATCAGAGAACCAGACAAATCAGCATCCAAATGCAATCCATCCTGACCTGCTGCACATTCCTATGGTATTTAAATGAGAGGACATGATGTCTTGGTTTGCTTATACAGCATTATCTGTGATAAGAAAATAGCCGTTATATAACAGCACATAATGTCCTATTTGGAATCTGGACATCCTTGGCAGGCAGGGTAGAACCACAGAGGGAGAAGCCTGATGGGTCTAGCAGACACTGGCCTGGATCTAATGTTTTATTGTCTGAACGGGGTAATGAATGAACCACTGAAACGCATCTGTCTGGAAGTGATTCACTTGGGGGTCTGAGCTTAAAACAGACCAACACATGGTGAGTGTCTGTCACCTGTCTGTTATATTCCTACCCCAGTCAGTCTACCTCATGTTTTTAACAATAGCTCCACTGTTCAGCCTGTGGGACCCAGACTATTGGAGCGGAGGGCCTCCTTTATTTCAGTATTGACTATAATACAGAAAATGTGGTTTTGGTTCGGAGAAGTCATGCTATAAGTTGAACAGATAGTGGGCCCATCCACTGGTCATTTTTAAAACCACATTTCAACCGCACTGTTTTTCTAATGTGTCAGGCCTGAAATGGACGCTTTTTGCCTGTTGTAAATTGAATCAATGAACCTCGTGACAGGCTCATGTAACTTGTGAGCGTCGTGTTATAGTGTGTGAAAACAGAGCCTGTCCTATGTGGCTGGCCTACTTTCAGACCACAACATATATTTCACAGGTGTTTTCTTTGGAAGGCCTGGTGAAACGATACAATTTATGTATTTTAATAACACCCAATGTGTCCACAGGATTGAATGAAATGCTTTGGTTTCAGGGAGCAGTTTATCACTCAAGGTATATGACATCACCTGTTAGTCAAAGGGTTCGCAGTGGGCCCCCACAAATCTAGTCCTGGATGTTGAGATAGCCCTGCTGCACCCGCAGTATAAACATAGCTTTCAGCATTCGCACACGATCTGGATCAAAGAATATCCAAAGCAGGTCCAAGATCTAATTAGACCATATAACTACTTTAGCTATTTTTCCCGATTAAATAATTACTTTCACAAACAACTACAAATATGATAAAAGCATGCATTTACTGGGCTTTTGAGTCCACCTCCACCTCCACCTGAAAGTCCTTTCCTGACTCTGTTTGTCTTGTATTTGACATGTATCTCTACAGCCACCCTGCAATGGCTCTTTAATCACAGGGGTTGGAACTGTATCAAGCTGGCAGGAACACATTGCCATGGAATGTTTGCAGTTATATAAACATTTTATTCCAAAACAATACTCATTTTGCACACAGTCAGCCACACATGAATGAGATTCCTGTCAGTCTTTCCAGCTCGCCCACTGAAGATAGGCTTAAAATCCTTAGAGAAATCAAGTTATATCATAAGTTAGAGAAGAGGATGAAGTGACCCTGCAGTAGAGGACATACTACTGAATGTCATGCAGGTGTAAGCAGCAGGCTGGACGGGCCCAGGCCCAGGCCCAGGCCCAGGGGTGGGCAGCAGATGATAGAGGCCCTGTGCTGGCCTGCTGTCCTGTGGCACTGAGCCTGCCCCGAGACACGCTGGCACCAGGCCCAGATGTACAGACAGCCAAGTGGAGAGGCACCAGTCCAGAGATTACCAGAGAGCTGGCTCAGTCCCAGTGGAGAGACAAACAAAAGAAGAATAACGAGATACAGACGGATACAAAAAAAGTCAGTACAGACTAGACTCAAAACGGATGACGTAACTGCAGATAGCATCATCAGCAATAAACTTGGTCTCGATACACATTGAAGTCAGTCCTTGAGTCCATTAGGCTGACCGTTATTAGGAGCATATAACTTTACACAACATATAACTTTACATAACATATAGCTTTACATAACATATACTGTATATATAAATATATATTTTTTTATAGTCACAGTTGGGTTTTACAATGTGTGAAGTTCTTTTTCAAAAGGTCATACACGAGTAATTTCACAGGAGCTATTCTTTTGAAGTACTTAGACCAGTCCAGGTTACTAATGGTCCACCTCAAATAGTGTGATAAGTAAACGGTTTCAGACGCCCCCCCCCCACTCCCCCAATAGGAAAAACTGCATGCATAAAATAAACATTTCAGGCTGATAACTATTAGGTACGTAAACGTGCCATTCAAGTAAGCATTTACTCTAAAGTTGACACTGCTGCTCCTATCCAGGAACGTGGTGACTTCAGCGTTCCTGTGCTGGCTCGGTGTGCATACATACAGGACTGATTGTGGAGTGTTCTGGGATTGCACAGTGAGGGACTGTTGGCAGGGCTGATGCCATGAGACGTGTCCTGTTTGGCGTGTGAATGCAGCTATAGTGACAGGTATTCCAACACCTCTCACACTTGAACTCTGTTGCGGCGACGGCGGCTGCTCCATTAAGGGGACCTGGGGAACTCTTAATCCAGGGAGGAATGTCCAGGAGGCAGCAGGCACGTGCTGTAGCTGACACTTCAGGTCTGAAGCCTCCAGCTTGCGCCACTCCACTGTCTCAGAGGGTCATGCTGCCACAGGAGAAAAGGGAAACACTGGGTATGCCCCGGAAATAATACTCTGGAACGGAGCTGAGATTAGAAACTACTCTTGGTACAGTGCTTTATCTGACCATGTTGGATGTTTGTTTGTTTGAATGGACAGAAGGGCTTTTGGATAGTGAGCTTTATAGATGATTTATATCCTCAAAATGAAAAATAAACTCCTACTTCCAGTGGAGTGACAAAGTGATAATGACATGCTGTGATGATTAATTTCCATTGTTCATTTTCACATCTATTGTAGTCATTATAGACCAAGGCCAATGTATATTGTCACCGTAGCAACTCTAGCCATTTTGGCCTTTGGTTTGCCCTTCAACAACATCTAGTAGGCTACAGAGGTGCCAGTCCTCTTGGGGTTCAGCCTCTCTTTAACTTCTCCTCAGTGACGTGGGCCGTGACAATATTCATGCCACAAATACATTAGTCTCTTTGAACTTTTTTCCCAACTCGCCATGCTATGTTGACTTATCACACCATAAACTCACCAGCTGCCACTAAGGGATGACTAGCTAGCTATGCTGCCCCGCCCTGCGAGGTGTTGCTAAGGAGGAAATGGTGGGGCGGGAAAGAGGTCCTGGATAAAGTATCAGAGTTGAAGTCGGCCCCGGGATTGATATTTTGGACAAAGGCATTTCTGGAGGTCTGGTCCATGCACTGGTTTTCCTCTGGGTGTCTCCATGCACTGGTCCCATAGCAGCACTGGCTGCATGGAGTTCAGAGGAGGCACGTCTTCCCCCAGAATGCCGCCCAGCCCGGGTCGGAGCACAGCCTCCTCCAGTCCTCCCCTTTGCCAGGAGGAAGATGGAGAAGTTACATGAAGGTCCTTCTTCAATCGCAATTGTACTAGAAAAAGGAGACTTTGGAAATAAAACCAGACAGATCCAAGTACCTTAATTGGTCACAGTGGGCCTTGATGAGAAAGACATAACAACAAGAAAAGGAAAGCATGATCAAATGATGTTCTAATTTAATGTTGAGGTTCCAGACAACAAAAGCTCAGGTGTTCCAAGGAGTGGCAATTGCAAGCTTACGTATTTTGTTTCTCTTTGCACTCCAAAAAATATCGACAGCTTGTGTATATCTTTGCACCTGGTTTCACCTAATAAAACATATATTCCACACTGTAAAAATGTGAAAACATCAAAATAAAACAACAGCCAAACCTCCTAGTTCAGCTGTCAGGACTAATTTAACAAACTACAGATCATTATTTCCATTTCAGTGTGAAAAAGTGAGGATGAAAACCAACAACAGATGCTCTCAAGGACCACGCTGAGTTGTTGAGCATTAATCGGTCCACAAGTTTTTATTTCATGCCACATGTTACAGTATGTTATTCCAAATACTACCTTCATTCATCCTGGTATTTTCCTGTGTATCCTTCTAAATGTATGTTTTCTTCTGTCTATGATGTGACACAGCCTCTAACCAAACAGAGCCTGCCGGGCAGTCCGGAAGGCCAGGCAGCAGTTGGCAGACTGGGCCTGAGAAACATGTGTGGTCAGGTGCCGAGGTGCAGATGTGTTGGCATTCACAGCAAGGCAGTCCAGAGGCCACCACAAGATATGTTTGCCTATGCAGCAACATTTTGCTTATTAACCTAGCCATCTACCTTGTCTTTAGAACCTTTCTTTGCCTGTGTTCAGTACTTCCCTCATTTAACTGGACATTGTGGTTTGGCTTTTTTGATTTCAGGCAAAGAAAACAATATGTGCAAATTTGTGAAAGTAGAGAAAGCTTTGCTCTCTGTTGTTTTTGTCTGTGTACTGACTGTGTGTCTGTCCTCACAGTTTTTGATATTATCCACAAGTGATTTGCTGTTTTTTACAGGGTGTCTGCTGCTATTGTTGCACTCAACGGATTGTACAGTATGTTTTTGCAGGTGCGAGGCATTTTGAGTGGGACTGCCCAAAGGTGGTATTTCCTCTTTTTACGGGAACTGTGTAGTTCAAGGTCCACCCAAGAGCTTGCTAGACTGCATTTATGACAGACAGGCTAGAGCAGAGCTTTACTTAGGGAGGGAGGTTTACAGTGGGGTTAACCCTGAGATATGAGACTACAAAGCATTACCCTGGCGGAGACCCTTAAAAACATCTAGCCAACCTCTCCACACCCTCTAACAAATCATATACATCAAAGACTAGCTTGTGTGAGCTAATTCTTCCACACAGTGTAACGTATGTGAATCACACTATGTGTAAAAACCAAAAGAGAACACTCCTCGAATTATTACAAAAGATGGCGAGTGAGAGAAAAAAATAAATAGCTTGTTCTATGTGAGGGGATGAATCTAAACTTGGCTTTTTATATACTAACCCTGGGGCGTTGGGAGCCAGCCAGGAGGCAGCTTTCCTTGCATCAGTATGTTCTGAATAAAAAAGTAAACACACGACACAACTCCTGTCTGCTGGCCAAGCTCTGGCTCCTCGCTCCTGGAGAAAAAAAAGATATCACGCACAAGGGAGGACCATACTGCTGCAGACTTTTGTTTCTGCCTTGGGAGTTTGTTGCCTTAGTGTTGTGCACCTGTTGCTGTTTAAAAGAAAAAGCTACACAGACAAAACAAAAACTATATAAGCCTGCTTTCCAATATCAACACTAATAAGAATGTATCATTTTGGTTTCTCGACATGGGTGGCATGGAAAGAAGGTTGCCAAAAATGACAATGAGAGGGTAAACGTATGAAAATGTCAGTTGGATGTTATGTGTGTATGATATGTTATAGAGCTGTAGAGCAAGGTGACGTTGATTACACTAGTGGTTCCCTGGTGAGGGAACACAATAATGACCTCTGACCTTGATTGCATTTGCCTCTGTCTTGATGTTCAAAGCAGGTGGCAGGCTTATCAAAATCAAAATCTCTAGGTCATATTGAAATGTGTCTCAGTCTTATACTCTATGTGTCAGGTGATTCAGTGGTCAGCAGCAGCCATAGGATCAGAGCCCACCTGCCTGTTATACGTGGCCTCGTTCTCTTGCAGTGTACAGCCCGTTGTGTTATTGTACACTCTAATGATGCTAATCTCCCTGGCTGCTGTTGAATTCGAGTTAATTAGCTTAATCAACAGACGTGCACTACAAGGGTTGCTGCAATAGGTTATTACACTTGTACATCAGAATTGATGCAGTACAGTACAGTCGTGGTCAAAAGTTTTGAGAATGACACAAGTATTGGTCTCCACAAAGTTTGCTGCTTCAGTGTTCTTCGATCTTTATGTCAGTAGTTACTATGGTACACTGAAGTATAATTACAAGTATTCCATAAGTGTCAAAGGCTTTCATTGACAATCACATTCAGTTTATGCAAAGAGTCAATATTTGCAGTGTTGACCCTTCTTTTTCAAGACCTCTGCACCTCTGGCATGCTGTCAATTAACTTCTGGGCCACATTCTGACTGATGGCAGGCCATTCTTGCATAATCAATGCTTGGAGTTTGTCAGAAGTTGTGAGTTTTTGTTTGTCCACCCGCCTCTTGAGGATCGACCACAAGTTCTCAATTGGATTAAGGTCTGGGGAGTTTCCTGACAATGGACCCAAAATGTCGATGTTTTCTTCCCCAAGCCACTTAGTTATCACTTTTGCCTTATAACAAGGTGCTCCATCATGCTGGAAAAGGCATTGGTCGTCACCAAACTGTTCTTGGATGGTTGGGAGAAGTTGCTCTCGGAGGATGTGTTGGTTTTTATCTTTATTCATGGCTGTGTTCTTAGGCAAAATTGTGAGTGAGCCCACTCCCTTGGCTGAGAAGCAACCCCACACATGAATGGTCTGAGGATGCTTTACTGTTGGCATGACACAGGACTGATGGTAACGCTCACCTTGTCTTCTCTGGACAAGGTGTTTTCCGGATGGCCCAAACAATCGGAAAGGGGATTCATCAGAGAAAATGACTCTACCCCAGTCCTCAGCAGTCCAATCCCTGTACCTTTTGCAGAATATCTGTCCCTGATGTTTTTCCTGGAGAGAAGTGGCTTCTTTGCTGCCCTTCTTGACACCAGGCCATCATCCAAAAGTCTTCGCCTCACTGTGCGTGCAGATGCACTCACACCTGCCTGCTGCCATTCCTGAGCAAGCTCTGCACTGGTGGTGCCCCGATCCCGCAGCTGAATCAACTTTAGGAGGCGGTCCTGGTGCTTGCTGGACTTTCTTGGGCGCCCTGACACCTTCACAACAATTGAACTGCTCTCCTTGAAGTTCTTGATGATCCGATAAATGGTTGATTTAGGTGCAATCTTACCAGCAGCAATATCCTTGCCTGTGAAGCCCTTTTTGTGCAAAGCAATGATGACGGCACGTGTTTCCTTGCAGGTAACCATGGTTGACAGAGGAATAACAATGATTTCAAGCACCTCCATCCTTGTCCTCATCAACACTCTCACCTGTGCTAACGAGACAATCACTGACATGATGGCAGCTGGTCCTTTTGTGCCAGGGCTGTAATGCAGTGGAAATGTTTTTTGGGGATTAAGTTCATTTTCATGGCAAAGAGGGACTTTGCAATTAATTGCAATTCATCTGATCACTCTTCATGACATTCTGGAGTATATGCAAATACTTGTGTCATTCTCAAAACTTTTGACCACGACTGTACATAGAGTATATACAACTTCAAATGTCTCTGATGTAAAAATAATATATATAATTTTATACAACAATGTCCATAATACCAGCTTCCGGCCCAACCACCTTCCTACATCCTGATTGTGGTGAACAGCCTGTCCTTGGCAGAGAGGAACACCACTGACTGCACGCCCTGCTCGCGGCTCCGTCATTTTGGGTCAGTCTGTGTGTGGCGTGTGTCTAAGTGAGTGTGTGTGTGTGTGGCTGTGAGGGTGTGTGTAAGTGGGGCTGTGGGGGTATGTATATGTGTGTGTGTGTGTGTGTGTGTGTGGGGGGGGGGAATTAGACTGCAAGGACCAACCAGGAGATGTGCTTAACATAAACAGAGCAGCAGACAAGACCAGATAAAACAATAAGAGAAAACAAAGAGGGCATGTTGCATCAATAAGGAGCCTAAATCCATTTGACATCATCCTCTCTGAATGTGGTATTGGTTCCCCAGGGGGCCTGTCCTATGCGTTCTATAGCAGTCTATGAGCACCAAGCAACAGTTACTGTAAACAAAGCACGGAGGTCTCAAAGCATGGAGGTAGTAGTGTCTCGCCCTACCATGTCTGCCACACCCATATACGATCTTCAGTAAAAACAGCAGTCATGATGAGCACCCTGTATGGAGCTACAAGGACACCCTACGGGCCTCACTGAAGAGTGTCTTGGATAGCAAACAAGCCAGGCTTGTTCAAATCAAATCAAATTGTATTGGTCACATGCACGTGTTTAGCAGATGTTATTGCGGGTGTAGCGAAATGCTTGTGCTTCTAGCTCCGACAGTGCAGTAATATCTAACAAGTAATATCTAACAGTTACACAACATATACCCAAACACACATAAATATAAGTAAGGAATGTATTAAGAATATATACATATATGGACGAGCGATGTCAGAGCGGCATTGGACTAAATATATTGTCTTGCGCTATATGGAAGGCCAGCTCTCTGGAGCAGCTGGGGCCGGACTAATGGTACAATCTACACAGGGTGTACAAAACATTAAGAACACCATCCTAATATTGACTTGCACTCCCCCTTTTGCCCTCAGAACAGCCTCAATTCGTCGGGGCATGGACTCTACAAGGTGTCAAAAGCGTTCCACAGGGATGCTGGCCCATGTTGACTCCAATGCTTCCCATAGTTGTGTCAAGTTGGCTGGATGTTCTTTGGGTGGTGGACCATCCTTGATACACAAGGGAAACTGTTGAGTGTGAAAAACCCAGCAGTGTTGCAGTTCTTGACACAAACCGGTGCGCCTGGCACCTACTACCATACCCCCATTCAAAGGCACTTAAATATTTTGTCTTGCCCATTCACCCTCTGAATGGCACACATACACAATCCATGTATCAGTTGCCTCAAGGCTTGAAAATCCTTCTTTAACCTGTCTCCTCCCCTTCATCTACACTGATTGAAGTGGATTTAACAAATGACATCAATAAGGCATCATAGCTTTCGCCTGGATTCACCTGGTCAGTCTATGTAATGGAAAGAGCAGGTGTTCTTAATGTTCTGTACAGTCAGTGTATACTAGACATTGACAGGTCACATGATGCCCTTGGGATATTCTGTAGATTAAGACGTCATGTCATGAAGTGGGTATTCTGATGAGATAATCTGGGTCAGATACTGCATATTCATATTCTGAGACAGTTGTAACAGTCCCCCCTCTGTAACTCATTCACAGTTGGCTAATCATCTCACAGGTTTCTGTGTGGGTTTAGTTTAAAACATAGATTATATGACAGATTATATAAACATTTATAATTTATAATGGAGTTAATACTGGTCCCACAGCCACACAAACTTGAAGCTTGCAGGAAATCTAACATGATCTCTATCCTTTCTGCCAGATCTCAATACATTTAACAGGGAAGTTGATTTCCTCTGATTCGACCCTGACCGGCAGCGGTCGGCTGGTCAAGCGTGGGAACTGGTAACTATACCATTTCTGTCAGATGTTTTCTGACGATGGTAATATTATGCTCTCTTTAGTGGTGGAGGTTGACCATATGGGCCTGATACATCAAAACAGCAAGCCAGACAATAGGGTGATGTAGGGTGAGGTACAGTACCATCTGTCATCTCAGTCTGATCCCCTTGGAGAGATAAAGGACCCCATGCAAGACACAGCCAAGATGTCAATGTTCACATCATGAGCACATTGCTTGGCTATAAGACTACGCAATAGACCATCAGGAAAATGTTCACCAGACTCTGTGTAATCTCACAACTTTACCAATCTCACATCTTTACCAAGCTATCCTGCATCACGTTTTACATCAGCAAAACTAAACAAAATAGAAGACTCCAAAAACATTCAGAGGAAAAAGGCAATGTGGGGGAGAAAGTATTCAACAGCTCATGTACAGGATAGAGTCTAGACCAAAACACAAGATATTGTTTCTCTTTGCTTATCACCAGAAGCTGGTGGGAGGAGCTATAGGAGGACAGGCTCATTGTAATGGCTGGAATGGAATAAAGGGACCGGAGTCAAATATGTGGTATTCCAGCCATTACAATGAGCCCTTCCAATATGATCTTGTTGCCATCTAATGCACATTCAAATGTCATAAATCAACACTGCAGAGCTCTCCCTGTCCTCTGCCGTGCCTTGATTGTATTACTGTTGATGTTATCTAGAAATGTGCATGTACACCCTGGCCCATCTACTGTTGCTAGCCCCTATTCTGACTGCTCTGATATCTGCTTCACTGATTTCTGCTCTCGTAAAAGCCTGGGTTTTCTGCACTAGAAGCTTAATACCTAAAATGGATACATTGAAAGTTTGGGTTTTGAATACTGATTTGCTGGTTTTAAGCATTACACTTTCAAATAGCTCTTCGTTGACTGTTGCTGGGTGTTATTGTCCTCCATCAGCACCGACCTGTACCCTACCTGCCCTAAGCTCTCTCCTGGCCACTTACACTAAGTCTGCATTTGTCCTGCTAGGTGACCTAAACTGGGACATGCTTAAACCACCTGACCAAGTCCTAAAGCAATGGGACTCCCTAAATCTTTCTCAGATTATTACCAATCCCACAAGGTATGACTCCACACACCCAGAAAAGGCTATTCTCCTTGATGTTATCCTCACAAATAATCCTGAGAGGTATCAGTCTGGTGTTTTCTATAATGACCTTAGTTATCACTGTTTTACAGCCTGTGTTAGTAATGGCTGCTCAGTGAAACGACCTGTCTTGATTTGTCATAGACACTTGGTAAAAAACTTTGAGCAAGCCTTCCTTCATGACCTGGCCTCTGTAAATTGGTATAGAATCAGCATGATCCCCTCTTGTCGAAGACGCTTGGAGCTTCTTTTTTTATATTTTCAGTAGTATTGTTAACAAACACGCCCCCATAAAGAAAATGATAATTAAAAACAGGTTCATCCCCTGGTTCGACCGTGATCTTGCAGAGTTACTCCACCTCAAGAATTGCATTTGGCGAAATGAGAAATAAGGGCACTCAGGCTATCCGTTAGTTAGTTACTTTAAGGAAAAGTTCTCTCTGTGGGTCTAACCCCAATAAGTTCTGGAGAACGGTTAAAGAACTGGAGAATAAACCCTCCTCCTCACAGCTGCCCATGTCCCTTAAAGTTGATGATGTGGTTGTTACAGACAAGAAGCACATGGCTGAGCTCTTTAATCACCACTTCATTAAGTCAGGATTCCTATTTGACTCAGCCATGCAACATTTCCTCATCTCCCACCCCTTCTAATGCGACTAGTCCCAAGGCTTTTCCCCTTCCCCGCTACAAAGGTTCTCCCTGCAGACGGTCACTGAGTCTGAGGTGCTAGAAGACCTTAAACTTCACCCCCAAAAAACAAAAATGGTTTAGACCCTTTCTTCTTTAAGGTTGCTGCTCCTATCATCCCCAAGCCTTTCTCTGACCTTTTTAGCCTGTCTCTCCTCTCTGGGGAGGTTCCCATTGCTTGGAAGGCAGCCACGGTTAGTCCTTTATTTAAAGGTGGAGATCAAGCTGATCCTAACTGTTATAGGCCTATTTCTATTTTGCCCTGTTTATCAAAAGTGTTGGAAAAACTGGCTTTCTTGATGTCTATTCTCTCTAGTATGCAATCTGGTTTTTGCTCAGGTTATGGATGTGTCACTGCAACCTTAAAGGTCCTCAATAATGTCACCATTGCCCTTGATTCTAAGCAATGTTGTGCTGCTATTTTTATTGACTTGGCCAAAGCTTTTGATACGGTAGACCATACCATTCTTGTGGGCCGGCTAAGGAGTATTGATGTCTCTGAGGGGTCTTTGGCCTGGCTTGCTAACTACCTCTCTCAAAGAGTGCAGTGTATAAAGTCAGAACATCTGCTGTCTCAGCCACTGCCTCTCACCAAGGGTGTACCCCAAGGCTCGATCCTAGGCCCCACGCTCTTCTCAATTTACATAAACATTATAGCTCAGGCAGTAGGAAGCTCTCTTATCCATTTATATGAAGATGATAAAGTCTTATACTCAGCTGGCCCCTCCCCAGACTTTGTGTTAAACGCTCTACAACAAAGCTTTCTTAGTGTCCAACAAGCATTCTCTGCCCTTAACCTTGTTCTGAACACCTCCAAAACAAAGGTCATGTGGTTTGGTAAGAAAAAAGCCCCTCCCCCACAGGTGTGATTACTACCTTTGAGGGTTTAGAGCTTGAGGTAGTCACATCATACAAGTACTTGGGAGTATGGCTGGACGGTACACTGTCCTTCTCTCAGCACATATCAAAGCTGCAGGCTAAAGTTAAACCTAGACTTGGTTTCCTCTATCGTAATCGCTCCTCTTTCACTCCAGCTGCCAAACTAACCCTGATTCAGATGACCATCCTACCCATGCTAGATTACGGAGACATAATTTATAGATCGGCAGGTAAGGGTGTTCTCGAGCAGCTAAATGTTCTTTACCATTCGGCCATCAGATTTGCCACCAATGCTCCTTATAGGACACATCCCTGCACTCTATACTCCTCTGGAAACTGGTCATCTCTGTGTACACGTCGCAAGACCCACTGGTTGATGCTTATTTATAACATTTCTCTTAGGCCTCACTCCCCCCTATCTGAGATATCTACTGCAGCCCTCATCCTCCACATACAACACTTGTTCTGCCAGTCACATTCTGTTAAAGGTCCCCAAAACACACACATCTCTGGGTCGCTAGTCTATTCAGTTCGCTGCAGCTAGCGACTGGGACGAGATGCAACAAACACTCAAACTGGACAGTTTTATCTCCATCTCTTCATTCAAAGACTCAATCATGGACACTCTTACTGACAGTTGTGGCTGCTTTGCGTGATGTATTGTTGTCTCTACCTTCTTGCCTTTTGTGCTGTTGTCTGTGCCCAATAATGTTTGTACCATGTTTTGTGCTGCTACCATGTTGTTCTGCTGCCATGTTGTGTTGCTACCATGTTGTTGTCATGTTGTGTTGCTACCATGCTGTGTTGTCATGTGTTGCTGCCATGCTATGTTGTTGTCTTAGTTCTCTCTTTATGTAGTGCTGTCTCTCTTGATATGTGTTTTGTCGTGATATGTGTTTTGTCCTATATTTTTATTAAATTTATTTATATTTTTTTATCCCCTGCAGGAGGCCTTTTGCCTTTTGCCTTCTGACTTGCCTAGTTAAATAAAGGTAGCTCCTTCCACCAGCCTCTTCTACGTTACACCACCAATGGCTTCTCTCACTGGCAGACGGCTAGAAAAGGTCTCGGGTCTATGTCAACATTAACTTGAGAAAAGGTCTCTAGCCTCTCTGTGGCTTGCATTTATAAATAAATAAATGGCTGCGCTGCCTGGCCCTCGGCAGGAGGATGTGCAAAATTGTCCCTCGGCAGGAGGATATGTTTTCAGCATGATAAATTCTTCCCCTTTTGAAAAAAACGGTAGACTGGGGAGATGGCCCTCTGTAAAAGTGTGAGCTGTTTGTACAGAATGGGATGTTTCAACATTGGGCCAGGGCTGTGTAGCCCGGTGATGTTTGCCTGGGGTCAACAGTGTCTTCTCCTGCCCCCAGCTAGCTGGACATTCCCGACGTTGTTCACAGGATTTACTGCCATAAGGCCAGTTTACCTCAGGTCACCCTCAATGGATTGAAAAGAGAAAAACAACCTCTGACGAGGGCTTTATGCTTTATAAATTGTTTTCTATTCCAGTGGCGACCTGTCATTCAGGGCAAATAATACAAATAATAATAATATATATATACCCCCAGTCAAAAGTTCGGAATATTACTCATTCAAGGGTTTTTCTTTATTTGAACTATTTTTTACATTGTAGAATAAAAGTGAAGACATCAAAACTATGACATATGGAATCATGAGTAACCAAAAAAGTAACTTTTGACTGGGGGTGTATATATGTGTATATATATAATTGAGTTAATAAAGCTTCATACAAACAGGCACCTCCAAAATGCAGGTGTTTCAGCCTAGCTCAGTGGTTTCTGTGGTGGTGGGGCTGTCCAGCAGAAAATAGGAGCATTGCACCGTGATTGGCTCAGCATCGCACCGTGATTTGCTCAGTGTTCTGTCACTTGTGGGGACACTACGTCACCTGCCTTTAGTAAGGGTAGACATAAAACATGTGAACCCTTTAGGTCCTTTCATAGACTTAGATTAGACGTGCCCTTCCAAGAAGGTTCAAGGTCATTGGCCACAGATACAATGACGTCAAATCACGTTATATCTACAGTAGCTTTGATTGGACTGATCCTGTCAACATTTTACTTTCAAACTCTTAGCTAGCTGTCATCGTCATATATCAAGTAGAACATCGACAAGCAAATCCTTTTAAATCCTTGTCATATGAAGAGAAATAATGAAGAGAAATTATAGATAAAACGTATCGGTGCTCATCGGCCATGGGACATAAAGATTACACAACAAGTTGGAAATCGCAAATTCAACAATGAGTTGTTTGGAATTAATCAGTGGCTAACTGCAAGCGTTGCAAAGAAACCACTAACTTTAGCCTGCTATTCAATGGACTGGCTGTGTTTTTTTCCCCGAGTACCCACCATAAATCCAGAGAATTCCAGACTTTGATGACAAAGTTTGATGACAAAATTTGGCCACAAAGGGCCGCTGCGCCACTTTCACAAGGTGAGTCCAAAAATGTCTTGACATATGCTGTGGCATAAATGATGTAATATGCAAGGGGGAAATGTGTACTGTTTGAAGCCCATGTGCCTCACCTTAATATTTTGGTCTATTTTCACCAACATGGTATTGTAAACACATAGTTTGTGGCCCGGCGTGTCCTTGTTTGGCTACTTTTTTGTACAGCTTTGACAGTGCTACTGATAGTAGTGGTGGCGCTAGGCTTGCATGTTCAAATTATATAATAGAATTGTGTTATTGACGTGTCTGTTATTGGGCTCCTGCTCCAAAGCGGGGCTGAACGTCGTGCCCACCCTGGGCACCGACGCAGAGGGGTTTTCCGGCCCAAGACTGGATACCGGCACACTACAGAGCTCCCGCTCCATAGCGTGGCTGAGCGTCATGTCCGTCCTGGACACCGACGCTAAGAAGGGCTCCAGCCACAGAGCTGTGTTGGCTTCTGAAGACTCCAGGCTGTCGGCCGTTGCTGGAGGCTCGGGGCTGTCGGCAGTCGCTGGAGGCTCTGGGCTGTCGGCCGTCACTGGAGGCTCTGGGCTGTAGACCGTAGCTGGAGGCTCTGGGCTGACGGCCGTCGCTGGAGGCTCCGGACTATAGACCGTAGCTGGAGGCTATGGACTGTCGGCCATCGCTAGAGGCTCTGGGCTGTCGGCCGTCGCTGAAGGCTCCGGGCTGTAGACCGTGGCTGAAGGCTCCGGGCTGTCGGCCGTCGTTGGAGGCTCTGGGCAGTTGTCCGTCGCTGGAGGCTCTGGGCTGTCGCCCGTCGCTGGCGACCCCAGACTGTGGGCCGTTGCTGGAGGCTCCGGGCTTCTAGCCGTCACTGGAGGCTCCGGGCTTCGAACCGTCGTGGGAGGCTCTAGGCTTTGAGCCGTTATTGGAGACTCCAGGCTTTGAACCATTACTGGAGCCTCCGAACCTCGACCCCTTACTGGAGGTCGAGTGCGTGGAGCAGGCACGGGCCGTACCGGACTGGGGGAACGCACCACTGGGCTGGTGCGAGGAGCAGGCACGGGCCGTACCGGGCTGGGGGAACGCACCATTGGGCAGGTGCGAGGAGCTGGAACGGGCCGTACCTGGCTGGAGACCCACACCGTTGGACTGGTGCGTTGAGCTGGCACGGGTCGCACCGGGCTGGGGACACGCACCATTGGGCTGGTGCGCGGAGCAGGCGTACTGGGCTGTTGGTGCGCACCGATGGTGTGGTGCGCTCAGTCGGTCTCCTCTGTCTCTGACTCTGGACCGGCGCTGGATCATTCTGTCACGGTGCGTAGGTAAGGGACGGTAGACGGAGCGCTCGTGGAGTGTCATCCTTGTTTATTTACTGAGGTGTAATCACGAAGCATATAAATAAACAGGAGAGTATACTAAACTACAAACAAAACAAAAACACAGTGACTTACTTGCTTTCTGTTACACAAGGCAGACAAGCAGGAACAATGATCCATACACAGTTGGATGTGTGTGGGGCCTAAATACTATCCCCAATCAGAGATAACTCTAGATAGCTGTCTCTGATTGGGGATCATTAATTTCCACAGTTAGGGTGAGAGGACTTGATTGTGTGCCTTCCACTCCCCCTGGTGGGAGTAAGAGGCCTTACCACAACCAAGCCCTCACATCATGTAGGCTATACGCGTGCTCTACCTAGCTTATGACTGGTATTTCAGGCAGTACTGTGTTTCACAAGCACGATTGGTCCTGGTGATAAGATAAAGAGAGCGTGCAGCCATGCAGCAAGCCAGTCTCTAACAGCAACACTGCATCATACTCAGAGGATGAGCTGACTAAGGCGTTGCCTCACCACAGAAGATACGTTTTAAATTCCTCTGGATGCATCATGGTTTATTTGAGCCAAGCATTACTAGCCCCATGTAATCATCTCTGTTCAGTATTGTAAACCGAGCCTTCTTACAGAGCCCTGGGGACAGCTTGTTTACGTAATCTAATCTCTCTACTGTTCCCTCATCATGCACCCAAAACTAATGGGTGTGATGTCTTTTTAAGTGTCCATGGAATGGCCTGCTGTGGAGGAGGAAAATAAATGGAGAATTTTCTGGTATTATAAACTTTTTGGATCTCGTCAACATAATAACTCTTCTGAAAACTGAAGAAGTTTACAATTATCCATCTGTACTTTTGAGTGCATGGATATTCCAGATCCAAAGGGAATTGGATATTGCCGATCCAAAGGGCAGTTGGATATTCCAGATCCTAAGGGCAGTTGGATATTCCAGATCCAAAGGGCAGTTGATCATCAGCAGGGCCAGACTGGGACCAGAGATTGTCCCTTTCATTTCTAACACACCGGCCCTTGAGGCCCCACACCTGCCCACACAACAGTCCATTTCTTTTCTTTTCTTGAGGCCCTCCTTATTGGCCAGATAATTATACTTTTGTGCAACCTCCCCCCCCAGCCCTGATCATCAGACTAGACTAGCTGGCTGATAATTTCAGTGTCATTTGATGTCCCATATGTTCTTCTCTTGAAACAGCCAATTCGAGGCCACTTGATAGGGAGCTTAACCTCTTTGTGAGTGACCAAACTACCCAATGCACTATGCTGACATTCAATTGCTTCCCAACAGAGCTGCTGCATCTAAGATAACAACCTAAAATGCACACTGGCACAAAACTATATGAGCACATACAGTACATGGCCAATTTGTATGACTACATTGTATACTCTACATTCTCAATCGCGCAGAGACAGTATTTCCCAATCTAGTTAATATGTGAATGCACCATAAGTAGCTACCTCATGGTGCTTCTTCATTTGGGTCACTGTTTGCTAATGCGGATGCTAATGAGCATCTACAGAGCATTGGGCTCTGAAAGGGCCTCTATTGCCCAGGCTTGTAAATACCCTGGTTGGCAGTGAGTGATCCGCATTAAGCCTCTCAGGAGCCGCTAATAATTTTCTCGTGTCCAAGATTAACAGCTAGGCTGTTTTTCAAAATGGCACCCTATTCCCTATATAGTGTACTACTTTTTACCAGGACCCATAGGGCTCTGGTCAAAAGCAGTGCACCATGAAGAGAATAGGGTGCCATTTGGGACAGAGCCACAGCGTTCCGGTTGTACAGTGTTAGGGAAACAGAGCATTAAAACCTCTGGCTGAGATAAGTCTGAATAACTTCCGTTAAGACCCTGTAAGTTAACAGGCATCACTATTACTTTATGGGAAAGCTTGAACATTCCATGTGTTATTTCGGCATTGTCTATATGATGAACAGAGGGGCAGATTATGTCTACAGTATATGATGAACAGAGGGGCAGATTATGGTGGAACTTTACAGTGATTTAATAGAAATATAAACAATATGATTCTAAGAAACTGTTTGTCGGTAGAACATTAGTTTAATCTTACCTCCTGAACACAAACCTGCAACCCAACATGTGCCCACTCTCCATTCAGATATTACTGTGTCATTGCATGGCAGGAGCACATCAACAATCTTTGGGTACAAGTAGGCCCTATTCCACATGACTGACGAGAAGTATAATGTTCCCTCATACCTTGAAAAAAGCCTGTGCTATTTTAAACTCAAACATAAGTCGGGATGTTAAATCTTGGTCGCAAATGGGTCTTCCAAATGGACAATGACCCCAAGCATACTTCCAAAATAGTGGCCAAATGGCTTAAGGACAACAAAGTCAAGGTATTGGAGTGGCCATCACAAAGCCCTGACATCAATCCTATAGACAATTTGTGGGCAGAACTGAAAAAGCATGTGCGAGCAAGGAGGAATGGGCCAAAATTCACCCTATTTATTGTGGGAAGCTTGTAGAAGGCTACCCCGAAACTTTTGACCCAAGTTAAACAATTTAAAGGCAATGCTACCAAATACTAATTGAGTGTATGTAAACTTCTGACCCACTGGGAATGTGATGAAAGAAATAAAAGCTGAAATAAATAATTCTGTCTACTATTATTCTGACATTTCACATTATTAAAATAAAGTGGTGATCCTAACTGTCCTAAAACAGGGAATTTTTACTAGGATTAAATGTCAGGAATTGTGAAAAACTGAGTTGAAATGTATTTGGCTAAGGTGTATGTAAACTTCCGACTTCAACAGTATATACCTAAAGTATATTGAAAAATTCAAAGGAAAACAAACAAATTCCTGCGAGGTCCACCATACCGTATGTTTGCCCGGGCGGTTACAAAGAGATCCTGTGTTATGGCGTATGTGGAAAGAAGGCCTAGTATACATTCCAGCCGACAGAATAAGGCCTCTCTTTAGGCCTCTCTTTTCCCGGGGTCTGGTAGGGTGTTTTCGTAAGCTACTTTGGAATGTTTGTGCAATCGCTTTTGACCACTTGATTAAAAATATATTTTAATGCTGTGGAGCTATGTCCTGCAGAGGGTCAGCTCAAACTGGTTTGAGAAGAGCAACAAACTATTGTGGAATAAACATACCTGTTGTGAATAGTTTTGGGTTACAGTAGGTTGAAGTCCTAGTGTCGGATTCTGAAGCAATTTAAGTTTTCTTTCTACCTCCACAGATAGATTGTAAAATGACCAAATCCAGTGGAAATTTAACATTGATCACCTTTGCCACGCTACTAGTACAGTAATCCCACTCAAACCACACCGGTGTGGAAACGAGCACGTCTGTGTATCTCAGTGAGTTTGACATGACGAAAGTAACGGTGGCCTGTGAACAAACAGAGGGAGTACCACCAGGGGGATGTTTTGTGGGTGCCATTTTGACAGCTGCAGCCGTGGTGATTGCCGTAGGCTTCGTGCTATGGATGTGCAGACATACTGGAACTCCCTCTCTATGTCTCTTCCCTTCCTCATCCACTGAAACCAGACACACTGTGACCTGACCTCTGGCCTCTGGGCTCCCGCCCCTGTCTCTGTGAGCGGCTACAAAGACATAAATCAACTCTTTCCGGAAGTCTTCTTCCTCCGTTAGATGATTCTGAGAAAAACAGTGGGTTTGCATTCATCGTGCAGTCAGGAACGGTCTGGGATCTATTTAATGTACAAGCAATTGACCCACAATCCTGTGGGTAGCAAGTTTTATAAAGGGGTAATCGTAAATACGTAAAAGTATTAATACGTAAACGTAAACGTAATCTTATGGTCACAAAAAAGTTTTATCACTCCTGTATTTCAGGGTCTCTGGTTGAAGAGCAAGTTATATGCAAAGCCACCTTTGTGTGGTTGTTCAACAGTGTTTCCTGTACAACCACAGTGCAGGGTCAGAGGTGAATATTCCAATTATACAACAATCAATGTTTTCCCTCCCTTACTGTACGGTGTAATTGCAGCAACAAACATAGAATGTCGTCATGGTAATGTGGTAACGTGTAGATAACTCATAATAGAGTACTCTGTTTTGTTTGGCAACGTCAGTTGAGAAACTACAGCAGTCTGTTTATGAGACCATCACCTCGCCGCGTTTTCACCAACCTGTATACCACTGGCATCCTGTGGCGTTCAACCACATCTTAACCACATCCAACCTTTATAGGAGAAAGTAGGGTGACCAAAGGACTTTATTCAAGAGAACACCTTGTCCTGCATACATGAATTTCAAATATGAAGTTTGTTAGCTTGGAAAGAATTTTGTTATGACACATCTAACCCTAACCCTAACTAAAGCGGTTAACACGTACTGTAGCTAATGAAAAGGGAAACACAGCTGCCAGAGGTGCATAGAGGGCTCACCCAGGCTGGTCCTGGGGAGTGAGTAGAGTAGACAGGACAGTTAAATGGAAGGGGTCATGTTGCAGATTGTGACAGGACACGATGTAACCAGTTGTTTGCACCGGCGCTGCGCGTCACTAACGTTGGAAGGTAAAATGTTTCACATTTTTCACAGACTACAGTGGAATGTGGTCAACCTTGCTGTTCATGGTGGACATGGAAAATGCTATGGACAGTGAGTGGTTGGCTGCCTGGCTGACTGTGCATTAGGAGGCAGTGCATTAGGAGCAGTGGAGGCTGCTGAGGGGAGGACGGCTCCTAATAATGGCTGGAATAGAGCGAATGGGATGGCATCAAACACAAGGAAACCCATGTGTTTGATGTATTTGATATTCCATTTGACTAATTCCGCTCCAGCCATTACAATGAGCCCGTCCTCCCCAATTAAGGTGTAACCAACCTGCTATGATTAGGAGGCAGTATGGGGTATGTTGGGGTATGTTTTTTGTCCTAATGCTCTCCTACTGAGGGTTTCATTACCTCCAATAGCACAGTGATGGCTGTCAGGCCAGCTGTGCTTTTGGTGTGAAACATATTAGCCCCAAAATATCCTGTCAGATTTTTAGAGCAGACCAACAACTTCAAAGACTGCTGGGAGAGTGAATTCAGTTCAAAAACACCAGGGGCATGTTGGCCAAGGGCCACAAATCTCTGGGAGACATTGCAAAACATAAATATTTACCGGTATACTGTAGCCTTTCTATCAAAAAGTGATTTTATGTTCAAACTTGCCAGTTGTACAGAGAGGACGAGAGGGATCTCATCTTTATTCATGACTTTTTTTCAAATGCCCTTTCAGAGCAGCCACCGCAGTGCACACATTCATAGCAAATACAAAATTCCTTGGTACATAGATCAAGTACAGCGTGAACAACAGACCAGCTCCAAAGTAAAGTTTACATTCCTTTGGGGGTTCGATGAATCTGTTGGAATGTGTTCTTGCGAGGCTGTCTTTTCATGCGGCCATGGGTATTACCAACACGGTTGTAACTGCTGGTCTGTAGCTATTTCCTCCCGCTCGCGAAAAGGTAAATAAAGAGATATATTTCCCGTGGGCTTTAGCATGGCCTAAAAATACTATCAGCATAACACACTCTTGAGGAAATCTGGCTTAGGAATGGAGTTTATTTTCTATTGGAATCTACGATAAATCACCTGGTTGTTTTCCTATGCTCATCAGTTGAGAGTGAGAAATGATTGAAGTGAAAATAACTCAGTTAAGATCAGTGTATCTGGAAGTGTTTTTGTTACACACGTGTGGTACTCACCCAGAACCGTCTATTTACATGGAGACCCATCTCCGGGCCCTGGGCCTGGATCCTTATTCCTACCAACCTCATCCAGGAGACTGGTGGATAGTTAAACCAGATCCCTCTATCTTCCCATTGGACAGTTATTGGTGTGGCTCGTACTGTATCTTGTCAGCCAACCCAACTAAAAAAGCTATAGAGAAGACAATGCCAATTGTGTTTTACACCTTTAACATCTCTTGTCTTTGAGTTATGGGGAGCTGTGTATCAAAACTAGGTTTGCTATGTTTACGTTATAGAAAAGTAGTGGAAAAGCTGAGCCTTAGACTGTGCGCCTGTTCCATGATATACTGTACCACCTGCATGAACATACTGTACATGTATGGGAATCTTCTTTGGGGCAGTCTTGTTAAAATAGTCCTATCAAGTAAAATCTAAATCAACATGTATGATTTTATACAGCTCTTTTGTCAGAGTTTTATTTGGAGCTCATTAGTTGCAGATGTGGAGTGTGCCTCGAAAGCTATTAGTGGCTGAGAATGGGCAGAGGAGAGAAAAAGTCAGGGTTTTCTGTGGACTCGGATCAGATTCTTAGAAAACCCACTTCAAGGGCCCCAATGTTATCTATAATCCATCAGACAGGATTACTTTGGTCAGAAGAGAAAAATTATTAGGTGCAATTACAGGTTCATTTACTGTTCATTTGAATTAGATAAACAACACCAAAAGCCCAATGTTATATACAGTACCAGTCAAAGGTTTGGACACACCTACTCATTCAAGGGTTTTTCTTTATTTTTACAATTTTCTACATTGCAGAATAATAGTGAAGACATAACAAATATGAAATAACACATATGGAATCAAAATATATTTTATATTTTAGATTCTTCAAAGTAGCCACCCTTTGCCTTGATGAAAGCTTTGCACAATCTTTCCTTCACTCTGCGGTCCAACTCATCTCAAACCATCGCAATTGGGTTGAAGTCGGGTGATTGTGGAGGCCAGGTCTTCTGATGCAGCACTCCATCACTCTCCTTCTTGGTCAACTAGCCCTTACACAGCCTGGAGGTGTGTTGGGTCATTGTCCTGTTGAAAAACAAATGATGGTCCCACTAAGCTCAAACCAGATGGCATGGCGTATCGCTGCAGAATGCTATGGTAGCCATGCTGGTTAAGTGTGCCTTGAATTCTAAATAAATCACTGACACTGTCACCTGCAAAGCACCCCCAAACCATCACACCTCCTCCTCCATGCTTCCCGGTGGGAACCACACATGCGGAGATCATCTGTTCACCTACTCTGCATCTCACAAAGACACCGAGGTTGGAACCAAACATTTTTCCACCGGTCTAATGTCCTTTGCTTGTGCTTCTTGGCCCAAACAAGTCTCTTCTTCTTATTGGTGGTTTCTTTGCAGCAATTCGACCATGTAGGCCTGATTCACGCAGTCTCCTTTGAACAGTTGATGTTGAGATGTGTCTGTTACTTGAACTCTGTGAAGCATTTGTTTGGGCTGCAATTTCTGAGGCTGGTAACTCTAATGAACTTATCCTCTTCAGCAGAGATAACTCTGGGTCTTCCTTTCCTGTGCCAGTCCTCATGAGAGCCAGTTTCATCATAGTGCTTGATGGTTTTTGCGACTGCACTTGAAGAAACTTTCAAAGTTCTTGATATTTTCTGGATTGACTGACCTTCATGTCTTAAAGTAATGATGGATTGTTGTTTCTCTTTGCTTATTTGAGCTGTTCTTGCCATAATATGAACTTGGTCTTTTACCAAATAGGGCTATCTTCTGTATACCACCCCTACCTTGTCACAACACAACTGATTGGCTCAAACGCATTAAGAAGGAAAGGAATTCCACAAATTAACTTTTAACAAGGCACTGAGCCTCTCTCACTACCCTCCTCTTGGCTCAATAATCACCTGTTAATTGAAATGCATTCCAGGTGTCTACCTCATGAAGCTGGTTGAGAGAATGCCAAGAGTCTGCAAAGCTGTCATCAAGGCAAAGGGTGGCTACTTTGAAGAATCTAAAATCTAAAATATATTTTGATTTGTTTAACACTTTTTTGGTTACTACATGATTCCATATGTGTTATTTAATAGTTAATAGTTGATGTCTTCACTATTATTCTACAATGTAGAAAATTGTAAAAATAAATGAATGAGTAGGTGTGTCCAAACTTTTGACTGGTACTGTATTTAACATTGGGCTTTTGGTGTTGTTTATCTACTTCAAATGAACAGTAAATAAACCTGTAATAATTGCACCTAATAATTGTTCTCTTCTGACCAAAATAGACTAGTAACATTGGGGCCCTTGAAGTGGGTTTTCTAAGAATCTGACTGGTACTGTAAATAGTGTATATGTGTTGTCAGATAGACAGCCATACAAAAAAATATATTTTCTAGCCTACACTTTGTGCTTTTGATTAAGTCTGTAGTAGATACATTTCTTGTGTCGCCATTTTCCTGGCTGGCCCCATACTGCGTGATTCAGGAATGAGTTTTATGTCCCTTTCAATTTGCTTTGTCTCACCCTGTGCTAAGCAGCATCAAAGCAGTTTTTTACATGACAGGCCTTAGAATCATAAAGGCCACGACAATCGCTCATTTGTTTCCTCCAGCCTGCCAGGAGAAAACTGCACCTTCTGTAGTAGTAGACTTGTCAGGTTCTTGTCAGCGAATGCCATTCGAGGGGAGTGCCAATTATTGATTGCGAGTCTGCTGCTGTAAAATGTCCAAGGACAGGAGGACAGGAGGAGGAGAGATGAGAGAGGAGTGGGATAGGATGGGAAAAGGTCATTCCCCCGGTGGCTTGGCCAGACGCGTGTGTTTCCACACTACCCAGTGAGGCCTTGAGAAATTACAGTGGTCTGAGCCTCTCTCACTACCCTCCTCTTGGCTCAATAATCATCTCTGTGTAACAGGAAGAGGAACTAATGGTCTCCCAAACATGTCCAGATGACTCAGCGTAGGGTTCCTGCCCCTCCAGACTGATCACAAAATCAAATAAAAAGGTTTCATGCAGCTCCCAGACAGGGGGATTGTGTGTGTCTGTGTCTAAGACCGTGCTGAGACATATTGTACTGGATGGATATGTTATGAGGGATCAGTGTGTTTATATCCAAAGATTTGTCAGCAAGTCAAACCCAGTGTAGGATAGAGCTTCTAATAAAATAGTGATTTGGCAGGCATCCTGGGCCAAGACCTTGTTTTACACCGTCTGACATAAAGGAGACCCATTGAGCATAGACGTCAGTTCAAAGTCTAGTTTTGACATACATTTGGTTGGGTTGTCAACGAATGTGAATTCAACAAAAAAGTCTAGTCATTGGATTTAGGTTAAAGCCAAAATGCCCTTAAATTGATGACTTTTTGCAAATCCAATCAGTTTTACACATCATCACATTCATTTTATTGGTTGAAATTATGTGGAAACAACATTGATTCATCCAGTTTTTGCCCAGTGGGGATGTCATACATATTGGATTTAAATTATATGCAAATTACAAGGCTTACTATGGACAATCAGTGTCTGCAATGTTTTGATGTTACAAGATCACACTCTGAGATGCAGGTAATTATATATTTTTTTATTTAACCTGGCAAGTCAGTTAAGAACAAATTCTTATTTACAGTGACAGCCTACACCAGCCAGTTGTGATACAGTGTGGATTTGTTCCAGGTTGTCTGTAGTGACCCCTGTAACACGGAGATGCAGTGTCTTAGACCACTGCGCCACTTGAGGACATCATATGGAGGTCCTCACAGGCTCACATTATTTTTCAGCTTTTGCTAGTGAATACTGACCTCTGCTGGATGCCTTTGGAATTGATATCTGGAAAATATGGAACTCAAAGAAGCATTATGCTTCTATACTCAGACAGGACTGAATGAAAAATAATGTGAGCCAGTTCAAATTAATGAAAAAAAACTCTGCTACTGGTAGTTATACGTGCAACACTGACATAATGACATTCAGGACAGTAGCAGCAGTAGCAACAGAGGCATCAGCCTAAGGAGTAAATTGAATTTGATCTAACAAGATCATTGGACGGATTACACCAATCTACTCTGATGCACCACAGCCACATCCTTTATTCGGAACACGCCCATCTTGAGAGTGGCTCTTTCATGTCCCATGGCATTTGACAGTCAGGAAAACCAAATAACTTTGCAGTGCTCTTACTGTACATGGTTGGGCCAGGTAGCCTAGCGATTAGTGTTGGGCCAGTAACCAAAAGCTTGCTGGTTCAAATACCTGAGCTGACAAGGTATAAAAAATAAAAACCAGTTGCTGTATCTTTGAGCAAGGCACATTCCTGCAATATTCTCATCTGTGATGTATTGGTATGTCAAATACTGCTTATCCTCAGGGAATCCTTGATTAACTTGGATTTCTTGTTTTGTTAAATAAAAATGCCCTTCTTAAATGTAGGTGGTCTTGATTTGCCAGTTTTGAGAGAGGGGGGATGACTACTATCTCATACTGTTGTTATACTATGGTATCACCTCTATGTTAGGCACCACTAACACAGAGAGGAAAGCTGGCACAGACTACTACACTCTTAGAAAAAAGGGTTCCAAAATAGTTCCCCATAGGAGAATCACTGTTGGGCTAACATTTCTGGTACTAGGTAGAATAACTCTTTCAGGTTCTAGATATCACCTTTCTGCGTAGAACAACAGACAGAATAACTTTTGGACAGAGGTAGCCTAAGTAATGTTTTCACCCATGACTATCTCAAACAAAACATCAGTCCCACACTGCAGATGGAGGCAAATTCAAAACAGTTAACTCCATCCCCTATGATAATCCAGCCTAACTAGAGGCACAAAGAGAAACAAAACACCTAATAACCTAGTAAAAGACAATGATGGTAATACATTTTCATAAATATCCCATGTAATCTTCACATACCTTCTTTTGTGTCCCTATCCCACTGATGTATCTCGCTGTATCCATTAGATGCAATTTCCATCCATTCATCCATCCATCCAAACATTTATGCATTGTCATTCATGTGGTCTGTAAATAACACAATATTCCATATTCCATGACTCTTCTCTCCAACCTCTAACCACCTAACACATGCATAACATCAAGAACGAGACTTTCCTTTTTGCCCTGTTTGTAACTGTATGGGACATTGGCAAATTAGAGTTAGTCAGTCAGAGTAATCGCTGTAAGTCGGACTAGCGGTGCTGGCGGCACTGCGACCTTAGGGAGAGATGTTCCTAGCGGTACCAGGGAGCCCAAGGCCATAACAGTGGCCTTACAGTACTGAAACCCCTCTGAGCTGCCACAGGATAATGGGATCAGGGAAATCATATATTACTATGTTTCTATATAGACTTGTCAAGTAATGTACTCAGGTCTAGAGAATTCCACTAGTATTTGTACTATATTGTTGGCCTAGATTCAGGGCGATTTATCAACAAATCATAGGCTATGAAGAACGCATCCTGAGCAATACTAGCAAAAGGGTCTCGTCTTATACTCAAAATAAATAACTAACAACCTAAACTTGACCATAGGTAATACTAATAACTACAAAATAAAATTCTTTAAACATTTATTAATTTTTTGGGGGACATACAGAATATAAAAAGTATGGTTTATATACATGCATATATTTAGTCAATAAAAAAACATTTTTCCAACATGTGAATATCAGCCCATCCGATGGAAGACTCCTTAATAATAACCTAGACTATATTGTTTTTTGTTGTTGGTATATTCCGATTTAGAGAAGTCATTCTAGAACCATCTATTGTCGTTGATCAAGGACTGAACTTGCATTCAGTAGACATCCCAATAACACATCATGAATGGATGGGCTGGAGAGATTCTAGGAATGTCTTGTCTTGTCTTCCCCAGTCAAATCACTTCTACCACAGCCACTCTGAGAGAGTGAGTGGTGTGATTCACACAGTGGCATGGCTATGGGCTAAAGGCTTAAACAGGTCTGGACTATAGAGTAGGTGAGGCACATAGTAAAGAGTAGAACCACTCCACTGTGTGGCTCTGAGGCAGAACGGCACACCATGGAGGGAGGCTTGACTTCAGACTTCACCTCTGGTGGTGACACTATCGTCCCTTGAATCTGGAGGGGAAATGAATGAGAAACTATGAAATATGAGAAAATTATGAGTAAGATGACTATTTAAAGCACATTCAATTATATATTACACAGTCGATTTTAAACAAATAATTGATCAACATATACATAAATCAACATTCCAGAAGAGTGAAAGGACACAGTTTCATTGGTTCCCTGTGGATGACACACTTCTGTCAGTGACTAATTGAAAGCACTACATCAGCCCCAGCCTCAGCATCCTGATCCCCAGCCCCAGGCCTGACTGAACACTCACCAACCACTCGTCCTGCCCCCACTTGGAGCAGCGCACGTTCATTGGCAGCTGTAGAACCATCTCGTTAAAGGACCCCCCTCTGTTCTTCGACCACCTGTACTTGTCCATGGCCTCTGTGAAGGAGAGGTTGCTGTACTTCTTTGGGCTCTTGATCATGAAAGGCCAGGTCCTTTGACAGAAGAAGAATGTACAGTAAGTGAAAGGTAGGTAAGTTGTCAGGCTCTGGCCATAGAGAAGCCCATTTGCTTCTCTATGTAGCCATGGTCAGAGTCTGACAGTTCTATTCTTTCTGTTTCTGTTGGTGGTTTGTGTGGGATCCCTAATTAGAGGCAGCTGTAGCGCATCGTCTCTAATTAGGGTTCCTACATAGGTTTGTAGGTTTCACACTGGGTTGTGGGTCGTTATCGTTATATGTATATGTCATTGTATATTTCGCAAGTCACGGAGAAGTAAGTGTGCTTTTGGTTACGTTTAATATATCGTGTTTTGTTTTAACGTGACGTTTCTTTATCGTGTTTTGTTTTGTTTAGTAGTTCGTATTTGATTTGTTGTACATAGTATATTCATCATTAGTTATACATAGTAACAATAAACAAATGTCGAACTATAATCACTGCGCTGCGTCTTGGTCGCTCCATGCACCCAACCGTGACAGACCTTGGGCTGTGTATGCGCCCGGTCGTGATAGTAAGTAAAATGTAGAATGTAAAAGGTAGAATGTAAAAGGAAGTATGTAACACATAGAATGTAAAATGTAGAATCTTTACCATTCACCTGGTGATGCACAATATATCAGTCGCAGTATACATGTACAGTGCATGTGGAAAGTATTCAGACCCCTTCACTTGTCCACATTTTGTTAGGTTACAGCCTTATTTTAAAATTGATCAAATAAAAATTTGTCCTCATCAATCTATACACAATAAGAACCAAGAGTCTTAAATGGAAGAACCAAGAGTTTTCCACCAAGACTCTTCCTAGAGCTGGCCCCCTGGCCAAACTGAGAAATCGAGGGAGAAGGGCCTTGGTCTGGGAGGTGATCAAGAACCCGCTGGTCACTCTGACAGAGCTCTAGAGTTCCTCTGTGGAGATGGGAAAATCTTCCAGAAGGACAACCACCTCTGCAACACTCAACTAATCAGGCCTTTATGGTAGTGGCCAGACAGAAGCCACTCTTCAGTAAAAGTCACATGACAGCCTGCTTGGAGTTTGCCAAAAGGCACCTAAAGGTCTCTCAGAGAAACAAGATTCTTTGGTCTGATGAAACCAAGATTGAACTCTTTGGCCTGAATGCCAAGCGTCATATCTGGAGGAAACCAGGCACAACTTATCACCTGGCTAATATCATCCCTACGGTGAAACATGGTGGTGGCAGCATCATGCTCTGGGGATGTTTTTCAGCAGCAGGGACTGGGAGACTAGTCAGGATCGAGGGAAAGATGAACGGAGCAAAGTACAGAGAGATCCTTGATGAAAACCTGCTCCAGAGCGCTAAGGACTGCAGACTGGGGCAAAGGTTCAACTTCCAACAGGACAACGACCCTAAGCATACAGCCAAGACAACGCAGGAGTAGCTTCAGGACAAGTCTCTAAATGTCTTTGAGTGGCCCAGCCAGAGCCCGGACTTGAACCCGATCTCTGGAGACCTGAAAATAGCTGTGCAGAGACGCTCCCTATCCAACCAGACAGAGCTTGAGAGGATCTGCAGAGAAGAATGGGAGAAACTCCCCAAATACAGGTGTGTCAAGCTTGTAGCGTCATACCCAAGAAGACTCAATGCTGTAATCGCTGCCAAAGGTGCTACAACAAAGTATTGAGTAAAGGGTCTGAATGCTTATGTAAATGTGATATTTCAGTTTTGTATTTTTTATAAATATGCTAACATAAAATTTTTTTTTTTTGCATTGTCATTATGGGGTATTGTGTTTAGATTGATGAGGGGAAAAACCCCCAATTTAATCAATTTTAAAATAAGGCTGTAACGTATCAAAATGTGGAGAAAGTGAAGGGGTCTGAATACTTTCCGAATGCACTGTACATTATTCAACATTATTAACTTATAGCCAGAAGGAAAAAGTGCATCTGCTATCTAAATCCCAAAGCATTTCCACAAGGAAGACGTTAGGGGAAGTGGGACTGCTGTTTCCTGCTAAGGCCTGTTTTTGTTTACAGAAGGTTTGTCTTCATGACAAGGCTTCTTGGAGAGCACTTAGCCTTTCTTGGAGGGAAGAAAGAGCTGTGTAAGCTAATCTGTTTAGAGCAGCTAGCCTGACTTATTCAAACTTTCCTCTAAATGGGAAGAAAAGGAATTGAGGGCTGCTGTAATGGAAGGAAGAGTAGAGGTCTCCTTACACAACCTACCACTCAGCAGCATATGGGGTGGCAGGTAACAGAGTGGTTAGAGCATTGAGCCTGTAACCGAAAGGTTGCAAGATCGAATCCCTGAGCTGACAAGGTGAAAATCTGTTGTTCTGCACCTGAACAAGGCAGTTAACCCACTGTTCCTAGGCTGTCATTGTAAATAAGAATGTGTTCTTAACTGACTTGCTTAGTTAAATATGAATGGGAAACACCATGGACACATTGCAATACATAGGTAGGTTTTTATTTTATATACTGACATACGTAATGAACTGACTTCTACGTAATTACCTGAAGTAGAATGATGTTATGTTTCAGGATTTCACATCTGCTTTTGGCAAAATTATTTGTTTCACTAACCACGCTTCCATCCACAGTTTTCATGCGAGTAAAGTCATACCGTATAAAAAAAAACAGGACAGCTGTGATGGAATCAGGTTTTCAGTTTCGGTACAATTTTATAAATACCTACAGATAATATGTTTATTCGACATGGTGGGATATTTTTGTGTTAGTAAAATGTATTATGTGAGAAATAGCGGTGGAAGCGGCTTTGTATATCTTGCTTTCAAATTCCAGCATGCTAACTGGTAAAACAAAACAGAACCATCTAAAACTTCAGATGTGCTCCACATGTTGACCCCACTGACCCATATTCCTCCGTCCTTTATTCCTTCCTATGACGTGCAATCTCTTTGTCCCATAAACCCCTTCCAGTCCTTCTCCTATTCTCGTACTCTCTCTCTCTATAACATGCAGTAACTAATTTGGAACATAACTTCTCCCTGAGAAGGCATAGTGTTATGACCTTTCACCTTTGTAAGGTGCTCCAGGCAAAGAAAACACTTCACCTAAAAATTATCTTCCCCAATTGGTGTTACAGGTTCCAACTGGAACCGCTACATGGGTATTGCAGTGTAGAGCCTCATACTTACGTGACAGGTACATGGATCTCTTTGACTCCGATGAACTTAAGCTGCCCGGTGATTTCAGGGAGGCTCTCACACCTGGCCAGGTTCACTCTGGGATAGTAGAGCAGGTAGGACAGACACATCTCATCCCTGGTGGTCAAACCACCCTGAGGGAACAACCAGAGGGGAAAATAATCTAGAAATCAAGTGGTTAAGAGCATTGGGCCAGTAACCGAAAGGTCACTGGTTCAAATCCCAGAGCTGGCAAGGTGGGAAATTCTGCCGTTCTGCCCTTGAGCAAGGCTGTTAACGCCCAACAACAACTGCTCCCTGGGTGTCGATGATGTCGATTAAGGCTGCCCCCTGCACCTCTCGGATTCAAAGGGGCTGGGTTAAATGCGGAAGACACATTTCGGTTCAATGCATTCAGTTGTGCAACTGACTAGGTATCCCCCTATTCAGTATACTAAACATCAATACAACAGCTAAATTAATGGTTACATATACTCAGAGCCTCCTTTTGTGGGCCCTAAGTGAGATTTGGTTCTCCCCCTGGAGGTCAGGGCCCCTGGGCACGTGTCCTTCCTAATTCAGCGATTAAGGTTTAGATAGCTGGCTAGACTAACTTACCTAGCAGTCTCATAAAATGTTAGCTGACATGGGCTAATTGAGTGACTGTCAGTGACTGACATAACAAGAGAAAACTGCTGATGCACAACCAAATTATGAAATTGCACATTGTGTATTCTATTATGCTATCTCTCAACAATAAGTTGAGACCTCGACTCAGTTCCTAAAATGTCGTTTACAATTGCATTTACAGAATTAGGGTGGAGTGCTACGCACAGCGTGTTGTCTGCAGCACTGGCTTTACTATACTTTACTGTTATCAAATTACAGTTATATTTTATTGTATTTAGCTCCACAACAACATTTTTCTGTAAATACATGGATATCTGTGCAACAATCAACGACTTTAACAAACACTAAGATTTGGCCCCAGCTAGTCCTTGTAAACCACTAAGAAATCATGAAAGTCTGTTTCTGAAAACATGTAACTGATATACCACTTCAGGCTGTACTATGTCTAACACGAAGCTGATACAATAACAGTGCCTTGTGGTGACGAAGTTGTAATGGCATTTTGGGGAATGTGTTTATTGGGGGGGAAAAAATCACAGAATCATAACAATGGATAGAAATTCTGTTTTATATTGTTCCAGAATAACAATTGGTTGGCATGTTTACTCCTGAACAGTAGAGAGTAACTCTAGAAGTAAAGGAGCCCAGTTTTACGACTGTAGTCATCAGTCATTTGTTCGTTTGATGTCTCTGTATGAAACGGTGCCAGTAGCTGCAAACAACTATATAACCAAGATCCCATCTGTGGTCCTCGGGCTGTATTTGCAGACAGATTGTTCAGCCAAGAACAGACAGCCTTTAACACATACAGTGCTGTGAAAAAGTATTTGTCCCCTTTCTAATTTTCTCTACTTTTGCATATTTTTGATACTGAATGTTATCATATCTTTAACCAAAACCTAATATTAGATAAAGGGAACCTGAGTGAACAAATAACACAACAATTACATACTTATTAAATGTATTTAATAGACAAAGTTATGCAACACCCAATGCCCCTGTGTGAAAAAAGAATTGCCCCCTTACACTCAATAACCGGTTGTGCCACCTTTAGCTACAATGACTCTAACCAAACGCTTCCTGTAGTTGTTGATCAGTCTCTCACGTCGCTGTGGAGGAATTCTGGCCCACTCTTCCATGCAGAATTGCTTTAACTCAGCGACATTTGTGGGTTTTCAAGCATGAACTGCTCATTTCAAGTCCTGCCACAACATCTCAATTGGGATTAGTTCTGGACTTTGACTAGGCCATTCCAAAACTTCAAATTTGTTGATTTATAGACATTTTCATGTATACTCTGTTGTGTGTTTTGGATCATTGTCTTGCTGCATGACCCAGCTGCGCTTTTGCTTCAACTCACAGACGGATGGCCTGACATTCTGCTGTAGAATTATCTGATACAGATCAGAATTCATTCCTTCTATTAAGATAAATTGGCCAGATTCCTGAGGCAACAAAGCATTCCCAAACCATCACACTACCACCACCATGCTTGACCTTTGGTATAAGGTTCTTAGTGTGGAATGTAGTGTTTGGTTATACTTTTGACTCATCTGTCCATAGAACATTCTTCCAAGAGTCTTGATGATCATCCAGGTGCTTTTTGGATGAGATGGGTTCCATTATGTCTGGCAAAAACCAAACTGCATTACAGAGTAATGCATGGTGGTGGTACTGTGATGGTTTGGGGATGCTCTGCATGACCCAGCGCAGCTGACAATGATCCAAAACACACAATCAAGTTCACATGAAAATGGTTAAAAAGCAACAAATGTGAAGACTTGTAATGGCCTAGTCAAAGTCCAGAACTGTCACGAGAAAGTGCAGAGAGAGACCAAGACGCAGCGCAGGGATAGTAGTTCGACATTTCTCTTTATTTTACTATGTTTTCTTTTCTCAATGTAATAAAGAAACACAAATGACGAACTACAAAACGAAACCAAAACACGAATTTACAACGTTACGTTAAACCAACACACGACAGTTTAACGTAACCAAAAGCACACTTACTTCACCCGTGACTGCGACATATACCTCGACATGTACGATAACAACCCACACCCGCGTGAGGGACAGACTCAACATATATTGGATCCCTAATTAGAGACAACGGGAGCAGCTGCCTCTAATTAGAGATCCATCCAAAACCCACAAATAAACAGAAAAGAACGACACTGTCAGACTCTGACCATAGCTACATAGAGAAGCCTATTGCTTCTCTATGGCCAGAGCCTGACAGTACCCCCCCCCCAAGGCGCGGACTCCCGGACGCCTAAACAAAACCCACACACAAAACACGGGGGGGTAAATGGGGGGGAAAACTAGTCCATCGGGGGCGGCTCCGGCTCCGGCGATGTGGACAGTTTTGTCCCGTGCCCCTTCCTTATCACCGTTCCCGGGCTGTGGACCGGTGGGGCAAAAGGCTCCGGCCATGGAGCGGGGAAAACAACCGGGCCCGGACTGGGCACCGGTGGGGTAAACGGCTCCGGCCATGGAGCGGGGAAAACAACCGGGCCCGGACTGGGCACCGGTGGGGCAAACTGCTCCGGCCATGGAGCGGGGAAAATAACCGGGCCCGGACTGGGCACCGGTGGGGCAAACGGCTCCGGCCATGGAGCGGGGAAAACAACCGGGCCCGGACTGGGCACCGGTGGGGTAAACGGCTCCGGCCATGGAGCGGGGAAAACAACCGGGCCCGGACTGGGCACCGGTGGGGCAAACGGCTCCGGCCATGGAGCGGGGAAATAAACCGGGCCCGGACTGGGCACCGGTGGGGTAAACTGCTCCGGCCATGGAGCTGGGAAAACAACCGGGCCCGGATTGGGTACCGGTGGAGCGGACTGCTCTGGCACTGAGGCGGAGCAGGCGGCTGGACCCGGAACGGGCACCGGTGGAGCGGACTGCTCCGGCACGGAGGCGGAGCAGGCGGCTGGACCCGGAACGGGCACCGGTGGAGCGGACTGCTCTGGCACTGAGGCGGAGCAGGCGGCTGGACCCGGAACGGGCACCGGCGGAGCGGACTGCTCTGGCGCTGAGGCGGAGCAGACGGCTGGACCCGGATTGGCTGGAGGCTCCGGGCCGCTGACCCTCGCTGGAGGTGTAGAGGCGCTGACCTTCGCAGGAGGCTTAGGGGCGCTGACCTTCGCTGGAGGCTCAGGGTGGCTGACCCTCGCTGGAGGTTTAGAGGCGCTGACCTTCGCAGGAGGTTTAGAGGCGCTGACCTTCGCAGGAGGTTTAGAGGCGCTGACCTTCGCAGGAGGTTTAGAGGCGCTGACCTTCGCAGGAGGTTTAGAGGCGCTGACCTTCGCACGTACTGGAGGTCCGGTGCGGGGAGCCGGCACGGGTCGTACCGGACTGAGGAGGCGCACTGGAGGTCGTGTGCGTGGAGCAGGCACAGGAAGCACCTGGCTAGGCACACGCACTGGAGCTCGGGTGCTGGGAGTAGAGCAGAGGTCCGGACCCGGACTGGACATCGGAGAAGCGGATTGCTCTGGTATGGAGGTGGAGTAGACGATCAGACCCAGACTGGGCACCGGAGGAGCGAATTGCTCTGGCAGGGAGGTGGAGTAGACAACCGGACCCGGACTGGACACCGGTAAAGCGGACTGCTCCGGCCTGGGAGTGGAGTAGACGACCGGATCCGGGCTGGACCACTCCGCCATCTCCCTCTCGACCTCCCTTTCTATCTCCACCAATTCTTCCAACGCACCTCCATAATACTCCTCCAAATATTCCTCCTGCTCCTTGCTCTGAGCGCCCCATTGGTACCTCGGTCTCCCTATGGTCCACATGGGGAGTGGTGTTGGTTCCTCCTCCCTATAGCCAGACCACCCCCATAGCCTCCCCCCAAGATTACATTGGGGTTGTTTGCGGGAGTTGCCTCTTCTTGCGCGTCGCGCATAACGTGGCGGCACCTCCTCTCTCTCCCTCTCTCCCCAGTTGCGCTGCTTGGTCTCGCAGTGGTGGGTTGTTCTGTCACGAGAAAGTGCAGAGAGAGACCAAGACGCAGCGCAGGGATAGTAGTTCGACATTTCTCTTTATTTTACTATGTTTTCTTTTCTCAATGTAATAAAGAAACACAAATGACGAACTACAAAACGAAACCAAAACACGAATTTACAACGTTACGTTAAACCAACACACGACAGTTTAACGTAACCAAAAGCACACTTACTTCACCCGTGACTGCGACATATACCTCGACATGTACGATAACAACCCACACCCGCGTGAGGGACAGACTCAACATATATTGGATCCCTAATTAGAGACAACGGGAGCAGCTGCCTCTAATTAGAGATCCACCCAAAACCCACAAAGAAACAGAAAAGAACGACACTATCAGACTCTGACCATAGCTACATAGAGAAGCCTATTGCTTCTCTATGGTCAGAGCCTGACAGTACCCCCCCCCCAAGGCGCGGACTCCTGGACGCCTAAACAAAACCCACACACAAAACACGGGGGGGTAAATGGGGGGGAAAACTAGTCCATCGGGGGCGGCTCCGGCTCCGGCGATGTGGACAGTTTTGTCCCGTGCCCCTTCCTTATCACCGTTCCCGGGCTGTGGACCGGTGGGGCAAAAGGCTCCGGCCATGGAGCGGGGAAAACAACCGGGCCCGGACTGGGCACTGGTGGGGTAAACGGCTCCGGCCATGGAGCGGGGAAAACAACCGGGCCCGGACTGGGCACCGGTGGGGCAAACTGCTCCGGCCATGGAGCGGGGAAAATAACCGGGCCCGGACTGGGCACCGGTGGGGCAAACGGCTCCGGCCATGGAGCGGGGAAAACAACCGGGCCCGGACTGGGCACCGGTGGGGTAAACGGCTCCGGCCATGGAGCGGGGAAAACAACCGGGCCCGGACTGGGCACCGGTGGGGCAAACGGCTCCGGCCATGGAGCGGGGAAATAAACCGGGCCCGGACTGGGCACCGGTGGGGTAAACTGCTCCGGCCATGGAGCTGGGAAAACAACCGGGCCCGGATTGGGTACCGGTGGAGCGGACTGCTCTGGCACTGAGGCGGAGCAGGCGGCTGGACCCGGAACGGGCACCGGTGGAGCGGACTGCTCTGGCACGGAGGCGGAGCAGGCGGCTGGACCCGGAACGGGCACCGGTGGAGCGGACTGCTCTGGCACTGAGCCGGAGCAGGCGGCTGGACCCGGAACGGGCACCGGCGGAGCGGACTGCTCTGGCGCTGAGGCGGAGCAGACGGCTGGACCCGGATTGGCTGGAGGCTCCGGGACGCTGACCCTCGCTGGAGGTGTAGAGGCGCTGACCTTCGCAGGAGGCTTAGGGGCGCTGACCTTCGCTGGAGGCTCAGGGTGGCTGACCCTCGCTGGAGGTTTAGAGGCGCTGACCTTCGCAGGAGGTTTAGAGGCGCTGACCTTCGCAGGAGGTTTAGAGGCGCTGACCTTCGCAGGAGGTTTAGAGGTGCTGACCTTCGCAGGAGGTTTAGAGGCGCTGACCTTCGCAGGAGGTTTAGAGGCGCTGACCTTCGCACGTACTGGAGGTCCGGTGCGGGGAGCCGGCACGGGTCGTACCGGACTGAGGAGGCGCACTGGAGGTCGTGTGCGTGGAGCAGGCACAGGAAGCACCTGGCTAGGCACACGCACTGGAGCTCGGGTGCTGGGAGTAGAGCAGAGGTCCGGACCCGGACTGGACATCGGAGAAGCGGATTGCTCTGGCATGGAGGTGGAGTAGACGATCGGACCCAGACTGGGCACCGGAGGAGCGAATTGCTCTGGCAGGGAGGTGGAGTAGACAACCGGACCCGGACTGGACACCGGTAAAGCGGACTGCTCCGGCCTGGGAGTGGAGTAGACGACCGGATCCGGGCTGGACCACTCCGCCATCTCCCTCTCGACCTCCCTTTCTATCTCCACCAATTCTTCCAACGCACCTCCATAATACTCCTCCAAATATTCCTCCTGCTCCTTGCTCTGAGCGCCCCATTGGTACCTCGGTCTCCCTATGGTCCACATGGGGAGTGGTGTTGGCTCCTCCTCCCTATAGCCAGACCACCCCCATAGCCTCCCCCCCAAGATTACATTGGGGTTGTTTGCGGGAGTTGCCTCTTCTTGCGCGTCGCGCATAACGCGGCGGCACCTCCTCTCTCTCCCTCTCTCCCCAGTTGCGCTGCTTGGTCTCGCAGTGGTGGGTTGTTCTGTCACGAGAAAGTGCAGAGAGAGACCAAGACGCAGCGCAGGGATAGTAGTTCCGACATTTCTCTTTATTTTACTATGTTTTCTTTTCTCAATGTAATAAAGAAACACAAATGACGAACTACAAAACGAAACCAAAACACAAATTTACAACGTTACGTTAAACCAACACACGACAGTTTAACGTAACCAAAAGCACACTTACTTCACCCGTGACTGCGACATATACCTCGACATGTACGATAACAACCCACACCCGCGTGAGGGACAGACTCAACATATATTGGATCCCTAATTAGAGACAACGGGAGCAGCTGCCTCTAATTAGAGATCCACCCAAAACCCACAAAGAAACAGAAAAGAACGACACTGTCAGACTCTGACCATAGCTACATAGAGAAGCCTATTGCTTCTCTATGGCCAGAGCCTGACAAGAACTAATCCCAATTGAGATGTTGTGGCAGGACTTGAAAAGAGCAGTTCATGCTTGAAAATCCACAAATGCTGAAGCAGTTCTGCATGCAAAGGTGGGTCAAAATACTTCTACAGCGATGTGAGAGACTGATCAACAACTACAGGAAGCGTTTGGAGTCATTGCAGCTAAAGGTAGCACAACCAGTTATTGGGGTGTGTAATGGGGCAATTACCTTTTCACACAGGGGAATTGTAGTGTTGCATAACTTTGTTAATTACATAAATATTTGTAAACTCTGGTTCCCTTTTATCTAATATTAGGTTTTGGTTGAAGATCTGATAGCATTCAGTATCAAAAATATGCAAAAATAGAGAAAATCTGAAAGGGGGCAAATACTTTTTCACGGCACTGTATGTCTGAAAGTATCAACCAAGAGGTTCATGCAGGGGAAACACAACTCATTTCTATTACCTTTAAGTACATAACACAATTTAAGTATACTAACTCTATTTATCTATTCATTCGTAATTGTGTAATAGGAATGATGACATCCATCTTAAGAATGAGCTGGATTCACCATGTCAGGGCTGACAGTTCAGTTTCAAAGGCCCCATAAAAGCAACAAATAATAATAGAGAAAGCAGTGAAAATAAGTATTAATTTATCCATGTGGATTGTGAGTAGTGCATTCTTACCCAGGTCATGTTTTGTCTGTCTTTTGTGGTGTACTTGCATTCTGTGATCAAATTGTCACCCTGAAAAGAAAGATTGAAATCAAGGCTCTTATGTGGTTTTGAATTTAGAACCCCACATCAAACAGAATGCTGTTTTCATTAAAGTACAGTAATATACAGTACAAGGAGGCTTGAATTCCTGTGGTTTTAGCATGGCTGTGCTGCGGTCAAAGGTACAAGGAAACAGCCGTTAGTGAGCAAAGCCAAAAGATTAACCTCTACTTATGTCCTGTATCTATGGAGGTGGATCTAAGTCATGCAATCATCAATCATTACTGTTCATCACAGGGAGAGGGAACATGCTTCGACCTGCATGGCAAGCTCAAGCAGTAGATTTATATTCCCATATTTCCTACAGTACTTAAAGGTAGACTCAGCGAAATGACGTTGCCACGAGTAGCACCACAGATATTGCGGTGAGCGAGATGCATGACTTCTCTCTCACACAGTCACACACAGTATCTGCGCATGTGAATGGGTTTGCTTCACGTTGTAGGTACGGGACAAAAACAGCGGAGAAGTTTAGCCTTGCTCTTCAACACTCTCAGTTGCTGCGGAAATTGACCCACTATGATGTTTACTTTGTGCACCTACGTCATATCGCTGAGTCTACCTTTAACATGTCAGCTTAACAGTATATCAGAGTACCAACAGGTAACAGCAGCCTCTCTTCCTTCAGCAGCTGGAACTCCTGGAAGTTGAAGTCAAACTCCTCGTCATGTGACAAGGGCTGCAGCTCCTCCTGTTCCCGGAAGTGTCTGGTTCTGATGGCACGGCCAGCTAGGTGGGCATGCATCAGAACGGCAAACACCCTCACTCCGCTGGGCATCTCCTGGCCTAGGGACTGACAGAGGAGCAAATAGATATTCTCTCACATAGATATTCTGAGCACTGTTTTGGGCACCTAGCAAGACTAAAATGGAGGCTTGTCTCTGTTGGTAGTATAGCATAACAGTAATTTAACAGTGGATGTTAGACTCCTGTTGTTCCCTTGTGAAATGGGAACGTCTGGCATCGAACCAGTTTGAAAGACTCCGTCATAGCTGGTTGTCTTACCTCCTGCAGACACTCGCGGGTACAGTGTCCCTCTGAGACGTACTCCTGCATGCCTGGAGGCAGCATGTGGTACAGACTCACCCACACACCTGTCTCTATCACCCCTGCGTCATACTGACGCAGCTCTGGGGTGTAGAACAGACGCAGGCCAGAGCTGTCCACCACTCCTGACAATGAAACAGTAACATTACAATGAACGGTGTAAGTGACTGTTGAACTGTAAAGTGCTGTAGATATCACTTTGCCACACAAATGTGTATGGTGTGAACTGGTGAAAAGGGAGAATTACCATAGAGTCAAGGCAGACAAGTCACATTCATTGTTTGTAATCCAACATGGCGTGTCCCTGTGGGTGTACTATACCTTGTTGAAAGGCTGGGTTGTCATAGTGGACCTCCATCAGGACATAGACAGGGTCTATTGATGTGCCAATGGACAGTCCAACATGGGGTGGATAGGTGAATCCCTGTAAGGGTAGATTGAGAGGCATACTGAACATGTTGATAAGGAAGCTTACATGATCACTCTGATACATGGAAATACATGTGGCTAATGAAACGTTTTACAACACTGAATTAAAAATGACTACAAATTGATAACAATTGCCCACCTCACCACCAATGGCCCAGGCGAAGACTATCGTCTGACAGGTGAGAAAGGAGTCAGGCATATTTGGATGGTAACATTCATGGCCAGCCTTGAGCTCAGTCTCATTCAAGCTGCTATTACATTGGTACAACAAAATGTGATGAACCAGGTTTTCATGGCCCCTTTGAATCAAAGGCTCAATCTGCAAACAAAAAGAAGAGAGCGTGGCCTTAACTTTTACTGCAGTGCACTAAATCAGGATCACACAGAGTGTTTCTTGGTAGTCTTCAACAACTCTACTTTGAAACAAAAGTATACACACATGGTTATGGGCTTAAAAAAAATAAGACCCCTGTACCATGTCAGATATATAGTTAAAATGTATTCCATTTTGAGTTTGCATCCCAATATTACACTTTCTATACATAACAGAACACTGAAATATAACAAAACCGTTTGACATTGAAACACCAGATTTTTGGTGTAAAAAACCCCAAAGTTTTATGAATTATGAAATAATGAAAAATGTTCATAACATTCCACCCGTGAGGCCACTAGAGGGCAATTTGGTCATTTGACTGAAAGAAAGGGCTACAAGAACTCAATTATATTGCTCTCAACCGTAGGATACACACAAGAGGGGATCAACAGGATTGGGTTGGCCCTGCTCACCTCAGGATGGAAGTAGTGAAATATAAATATAAATAAATAAATGTTTCCTCAATGGGCCTGGGGGCCTCTAGTTTGGACTGAGAATCTGAGAAAAGCAGCCTGCTGCCTGCTGCCTGCTGGGCAAACCGTGACATCATACTGTGAGGCCTCCTTTCAAATCAGCAGGACACAAGACCAAAGCTTAGACCATGACCACAGTATTAATATTTGGACATTCTTCCTACTTTTTCTCAAATGTATTTATTTATGGTGGAAGCAGCCGTGGTAGTCTAAGTTTGAGTTTAAGATTGTGCCATGAGAGAGGAAAGATAGTGCCTCTCTTGTTAGACGATTTGGCACACTGTGTAACAAACACTGCCTTCATAGGACACTTTATAGGCCGGTTTCTCGGAATAAAGAACTTTAATGAATATAATGCATCTATCAAACCAAAATAAGCATGTCATGTAGAGAGTTTTCAGGAAGTCTTGAAAGTCATAGAGTCATCTAAACAGGATATGAGGATGCGGTGCCCAAGATAGTAGAGGGTGGAGTGAGGTGGTGAAAGCCCAGAGGGACGAAGAAGGTGGAGCAGAGGGTAGGGACAGAAACCGTGACTGAGAATATATCATGGGAATGGAGGCTTTTTGAAGTGTCAATATAGGATTATTGGTATAACGTGCACAGGGAAATAAGAGGAGCCTTTTAAACTTTTGTATAAAATACCTTAAAACCCCTAAATAACAATAGTAGTGTTTTTTTTATAAACCACAGATTAATTGAAAGAGACAGTCCCATTCATATCACATAACAACAGATGTCTTAAATACTGCCTCTCACTCACTGACTCACACATCATGCACATGAAAACATCACGGATGGAAAAATAACAATGTTTAATCACAACAGTCCGACTCCCAAGCGGCATTTGGATACAGAAATTATTTCAGTTTTACTCTACTAATTGTATAATGGCAACTCTTTTAGCATCTTACATTATTTCGTCATGCGAAGAGCTCTCTCCAAAATAAGAATTCCCAACAATATCTGGGCTCTAACGACAGTTTGTGTCATGTATAGTGGAATCAGAGATCCTCTGAGCCCTGCAGCTGTTAATAAGGGTAGGATTTTCCAGGCCTTTTTTAAATAAGGGTAGGATTTTCCAAACCTTTTCTGAAATCCTTACACAACTCCTCCGACAAATTGGATAGGGACAGTGGAGCATATTTTTCTGATAGAATAGTGCTGGTGTTTCTCATTCTATCATATAATTGTCATCATCAGAGCGGCAGATTGCAGAACAGAAGAGCCAGATTCATGTACAGTACAGTAAGCTTTATGCTGGAGGAGGAGTAAGAGAAGAGGGAGCTAGCTATATTTACATCTTTCTGGCTCTGGTTCACTTACTGGCTGAAGACTCTTTGTTTTGAGCTCAAAGATTCTAAAGTCAAAGAGGTCGTAGCCATGGCAACTTCAAAAGCAACTATCATGTTTTCTACTTGGCAGAAATGTCCTACCGTAAGTGATAAGACAAATGATAACACGATACAGTACAACACTACTAGTCCATACTATGTTAATATAACTAAGGCCCTTTAGTAAAAAATAACAATCTAGTTTCAAAAGCACATTCGGTCTTTATGACAAATAAGAAATGTGTCATCGTACCATTCTTTTGATTCTAAATTGTACGTGCTACCTCCTTTAATCAAGTGTATTTTAAAGCCTTTTGGTTTCATACTAGTTCAATTATTTTTCGGATATATCATTTATATAATGGCTCATTTAATACACAGTAGTAATTTGGAGCCTCAAACAAACGGCAGGTGTGCCTCAGAAGTGGGATAAATCTCCCCACGGGGGGAACACACTTTAGACGACAGCAGCAATGAAAGAGGAACACACTTCAGACGACAGCAATGAAAAAGAGAGGCGGGCAGACAAATAAAAACTCAGAAATTACCCAGGTGAGATGCCTTTAAAGAAAGGTAAACAAGATGACTGCATGATGACTGAACTATAGGCTATTCCTTCCTCAAGGGAAAGCCTGTTGTCGATTTTCTATCATTTTTCTGCTGTGTTGTTAGTGGCTCAATGCATTCCAAGTGTGTACTTACTCTAATTATATGGTGCTTCTTCTGAACCTCCTGGATCTTAAATATCTGACACCAGTAGGTAGTGTCCTTGAATGGCACTGGCACCTATCTTGAGAGAAACAAACAGACAGAGAGACTGATACTGTATTTACTCTCCATAAAATTGGACTGATCATAAATCTCACACAGTGCAAATACAGTCTCAGAATACGAAAGGTCCTCTGAAGTAATAGCATCTAGAAGTGGCATTAAGTTTGTTTAAGAGATGGATAGTGGGTGAGAGAAATAACTCCAGCTATCACACTTACGTTTATGTTTTGCAAGATGAAAAAATCAATCCCAGAGGGAATATTAGTTTTACTTCCTGCGTCGAGTAGCCGCATACTCTTCCTCCCTCTGTTCAAGCCATGGTACATCGGTCCTGATGGTTCCACATCCTCACTATGGTAGGCCCATATTACTCTCATTGTGCTTTCCTGGGCAGACAATACACATAAACATCTATTATCTATGAATACATTTCAATTTTAAAATGTTTTTAGTACTATGACACCTCGGGCATGAACTGACATTTAAACTAAAACGCCCATCAACCACACCCCATACACACGCACACATTCAAACATGCAAACGTCAAACTCCACATTTCCCATAGATAAAACATTTACACCACCCACGTACCGTGATGTCCTTGTCACTTGTGTCACAGGTCAGGAGGTCCCTGCTGAAAGCCAGGACCGTGTGTGTACTGTTCTCCCTGCCATACTGCAGCCTGTAGTTCTGCTGCACGTCTCTGTGCACTTTTCTGTTGGCGTCTGCAAAGTAATCCTGTTGAAAGCATTCCGGATAAAACTCAACTGTCCTGTCTGCAATAACACTGTCCTGGACGAGGGGTCAAGAGGGCCCTTCAATGTAAAATTACATACATAGATATAAACTTTGGGAAAACGAGTGTTCCAATGACACAATTGAAAGAGCATGGTAAATAATTGCATCACTACTGATCCATTACTGTATTACTACTTCAGCTAGGATGACGACTAGCTAAACGACTATTACCACAGGACTATGCTTCATTTGTCATGTCAAATGGTTAATCAACTATCTTGAGCCCTGTTTATACCTGGTACTAACATGCTACCTTTGTCCTGATCTTCTCCGCACTGATTGTGCCCACATTTTTAGACAGGTGGAGACGATTAAAATACGCATTGTGATCTGACTGTGATCAGATCTTCCTGACCACATCCGGAGGTAGTCGGGCACGCATTGTGGACAGACGGATGTGGACAGTGAAACTACTTAAATCATCATTGTCCTGCCCTCTACAGTCATTGACAAGGTGGCCCATTGACTTATGCCATCAATATAAGTCTTAAAATAAATACAAATTATTTTTGAAAGAATAGCTGTGAAATTATTTGCATACAAGGATAGACCAGTAAATCTGGTCACAATGCAGACACAGTGGATGGGATGGATAACAGACACATTTGAATACCATGTGTAGACGCATGTCTGAAAATGTGGACACAATCAGAATGCAGACAAGATCAGGACACATGTTAGCACCAGGTATAAACATGGCTTTGTTGTTGGCAAGTGTCTGGCTGTTATGCCTTTGTCCTTATCACTGCCAAGCATTGCTTGTAAATACATGACAACAAACAACAACAACAACAACAACAACATTGGCACAAAACTACAGTCTCCTCACAGACCCTGACCCTCTGGTAACACAATGAGAGGGACTGTGTTAAAATTGTGTGGCATCATTGCCAGATCCCTGAGGCACAGTGAGCTTCCTGTGATGTGTAGCAATATCTAGACCCTTTACCCTGTTGGAGTCAAGCCATGAGTGGCTGGCTGTGCGTCACAACAGTTTAGGGTTGGACTAACAGTAACAGGTACGACCAAAGGCTTGTTACACTAGACCAATAACTAGAAGTTCAATTTGGAGACACTCAATGACTGTTTAATCTACGTGTAGATCCAGAGCCATGTATTTAGGAATCTCTCATCTAAATACATGGCTGTGGATAATACTATTTAATCAGGCAAACACCCAAGTGCCCCGTGAAAATAGGTAACATAAATCATTATTTTCATATATCTGCACAATTGAACTATGTATGCAATGTTACAATTCCAGTGAAAGTAGCCCACCTCTCATGTGATAAAAAGCAAGGCATACCTTGCGTCACTTTCATTCTGTAAAACCCAGGTGAGTAACATACCAGTAGATACGGAGTCCCATCCGTGACTCCACCAATGACAATATCCGACGACGCCATGGCACCGTTGGGAGATAGACCAAAACCTATATATCCTCTAGTTTCCACTTCTATTTCAAAAGTAATAGTTCTCCGGTCAAACCTCCACTTTAGATGATACTTCCCATGAGGGTCCAAGATAGTTGAATGACTAAATCCACTCCCGTGTGTCAAAGTTGCGTAAAACCAAAAGGTTGTGAAGAAAACTAGGACACTAATATATTTCCCCGGTAACATTGTGAACATTGAAGAAAAAACAACTACAAACAAAACAAATATAATTGAATGTCTTTGTTTAGATTCAAATTACGTATCTTTAGAAGTGTTTGGTTTGGAGGTTGTACGAGGGCGACCAAGCACGCACACCCATCTGCGAGGAAGCAGCGCTTCTCTCATCCTCTTAATAGAACTGTCGAAACTTGTGCTGGCCCCTTTGATCTTCATACAGAGACACGTCCCACACTGCTACTCCTGTGGTCAGGCCTTACCTGGTGGTTTGTTGTGCATACAGGTGGCTATTGCTTTAGGCAGTGCAGTATAGGACCGTGAAATGTAAGGGAAAGCGGGGTAAATTGAAGTTTTTTTTAAACATTCAGTTATACTACGGAAATATAGTATTCTTTCTAACAAATATATCTAAATATATTTCAGGATGTTGTGCATCCATGGAAATAATCCGAATTCATGTAAACATCACAGTTTTGAAAACATAGCACTGTCTCAACCAGTCTCAACTTACCCCAAGTCAAACATTTTAACTATATTAGCCCACACAGATACAAGGATGCACTTTCATGCTAGGTTTGGGACCTCACATTGAAGCTTATAGAGACCCCAACGGATGTATAGAACAATCTTAAAATGATCCACTTTGGTTTAGATAGCGCCATTAAATCTCAAACACACATTTATTTGACTTGGTGACCTAACTTTGGACCTAACTTGCTTACCACTTTTTCCATGTGGTTTCTTTCTTCACAGACTTCATGAAATTATTAGCTTTTCCTAAATATTATGTCAAATTATAAATTGTGTCTATGGTTCCAATAGAAACAAGTGTCTCAACTTACCCTTTTGGCTTTTTTTACCCCACTCTCCCCTATCAAATTTCACTGCCTGTATCACAACACAGAGAGTGCAGAATGGGTGTGTGAGAAGCACATCAATTCAGAATGGTGCAACAGGCCAGAGAGCCTGCTTACAATGTATAGTTAGACACTGGATGGATCATCTCTGAACATGTAAGGACATAATAGGCTATTAGCCTAAATGCCAACCAGATATATAAAAATAGAAAAGCTCCATGAAAATGTATCAGTCTAAAATAGAATACATTTAAGTATTAAAGTGATGGTAGAGTAGTTTTGTATAATTTTTGCCAGTAGTTTTTATACAGCATACAGAAGGCCTGTGTTTCTCATAATTCACCATGTCATATATTTAGTGTGACAAATTCAATACATCTTTCTTAAATTTAACTTCTCCTAAATGTATCAGTGCCATCCAGTCTGTACATGCAGCCTAATCTGTCAAAAGACTGACTGCAGGGAGACAACTGGCAAAACTTCCAGGAACTGCCCCTCCTCCAGAAACACACCTACATGCAAGATGAGCTGAGGAAATGACATTCCCCACTGCATAAAATGGTAAATGTGTTGGAATTTGTAGCACATTTTCACAAAAATCCTTGTTCAACAAGAATAATACAATTAAACATAAAATTGAGTATACAAATCAGGGTTTTATTCTCCATTATACAGCTCATTAATCAGGTATATTGTACAGTAAAGCTTCCTCCCTCAGAAATACATATTTAAATATACAACCAAGAATCAAAAATAAACTTTTGATGTGCAACTTTTCCATCAAAAACACAAGGGAGATATAGTTGTGTAGCCTAAAGTACGACCAAAACACATTGAATTAAAGAAGGATGATTAGTAGGCGAATGTCAGAAGGGAGAAAAAGGGAAGCCAATAATTAAGAGCTCATTGCATCTAGTGCTGCACTGCTTTTTATTGAAGAACGGAAAGAGTTGTATAAATCACATTTTTGTGAGGCAGCAAAAACATTCATAGTTTCAAAAAACTTTTTTTTTCTTCCTTTATTTAACCAGGCAAGTCAATTAAGAACAAATTCTTATTTACAAAGATGGCCTAGGAACAGTGGATTAACTGCCTTGTTCAGGGGCAGAATGACAGATTTTTACCTTGTCAGCTCGGGGATTCAATAAAGCAACCTTTTGGTTATGGGCCCACTGCTCTAACCACTCGGCTACCTGCCACCCCATACAGTGCCTTAAGAAAGTATTCACACCCATTTACTTTTCCCACATTTTGTTGTGTTACAGTCTGAATAAAACATTTATACAATTAAGATTTTTTTGGTCACTGGCCTACACACAAAAGCCCATAATGTCAAAATGGAATTATGTATTTAGAAATGTTTTCAAGTTAATTAAAAATGAAAAGCTGAAATGTCTTGAGTCAATAGGTATTCAACCCCATTGTTATGGCAAGCCTAAATAAGTTCAGGAGTAAAAATGTGCTTAACAAGTCACATAATAAATTGCATGGACTCACTCTATGTGCAATAATAGTGCTTAACATGATTTTTGAATTACTACCTCATCTCTGTACCCCACACATACAGATAATTGTAAGTTCCCTCAGACAAGCAGTGAATTTCAAACACAGGTTCAACCGCAAAGACCAGGGAGATTTTCCAATGCCTCACAAAGAAGGGCACGTATTGGTAGATGAAATAAAACATTTTAAAAAGAAGACATTGAATATCTCTTTGAGCTTGGTGATGTTATCCATTACACTTTGGTTTGGGATGGTGTATCAATACACTCAGTCACTACAAAGATAAATGTGTCCTTCATGACTCAATTGCCGGAGAGGAAGGAAACCGCTCAGGGATTTCACCATGATGCCAATGGTGACTTTTAAACTGTTACTGATGGCTGTGAAAACTGAAGATGGATCAACAACATAGTAGTTACTCCACAATACTAACCTAAATAACAGTGAAAAGAACTAAGCCTGTACAGAATACAAATATTCCAAAACATGCATCCTGTTTTCAATAAGGCACTAAAATAAAACGGCAGAAAATGTGGCAAAGAAATAAACTTTATGTTCTGAATACAATGTGCTATGTTTGGGTTAAAGCCAACACAACACATCACTGAGTACCACTCTTCATATTTTCAAGCATGGTGTTGGCTGCATCATGTTATGGGTATGCTTGTCAATGGCAAGGACTTGGGAGTTTATTAGGATCAAAAGAAACAGATAGAGCTCAACACAGGCAACATTTTAGAGGAAAACCTGGTTCAGTCTGCTTTCCAACAGACACTAGGAGACAAATTCACCTTTCAGCAGGACAATAAACTAAAACACAAGGCCAAATATACACCGGAGTTGCTTACCAGGACGACATTGAATGTTCCGGAGTAGCTTAGTTGCAGTTTTGAATTAAATCTTATGAGTCTCGCAATGATCTCCAACCAACTTTACAGAGCTTGAAGAATTGTAAAAAGACTAATGTGCAAATACTGCACAAACCAGGTGTGCAAAGCTCCTAGAGACTTACCCAGAAAGACTCACAGCTGTACCAGCTGCCAAAGGTTCTAACATGTGAACTGTGAAAAGGTGATTTATAAAATATTATAAAGGTGATTCTAACTCAGGGGTATGAATATTTCTGTATTTCATTTTCAATACATTTGAAAAATGTACTTTGTCATTATGAGGTATTGTGTGTAGATGGGTGAGAATTTTTTTTTTTTTAATACATTTTGAATTCAGGCTGTAACAACAAAATATGGAATAAGTCAAGTGGTATGAATACTTTCTGAAGGCACTGTACATATTTATTTATACAGCGAGAATCTTTGTGAGATTAAAGTAAAGGCTTGAAGTGAAGAATGAGGCAGCACTCTGACGAACCTGACAGCAAAAGTGATGTAAGATATTACTTAGTATTGCACAATTATTGGCCTCTCGTGCATAGACTAGGCTACAGTCCCTAATAATTAGCAGGTAATGGATCACACAAGCCTATTCCAGGTCTATGCTGTGCATATTATTAATATAGTATTATTTTACAGTTATACTATATACATTGAGTGTTCAAAATATTAAGAACACCTGAACTCAACAGTGTCAAAAGCATTCTACAGGGATGCTGGCCCATGTTGACAGTTGTGTCACGTAGGCTGGATGTCCTTTCGGTGGTGGACCATTCTTGACACACACAGGAAACTGTTGAGCGTGGATTTAACAAGTGACATCAATAAGGGACCATAGCTTTCACCTGGATTCACCTGGTCAGTCTGTCATGGAAAGAGCAGGTGTTCTTAATGTTTTGTAACCTCAGTGTACGTGTCTGCAGATAGCGTACAGTATGTGGCCTCCAAAAGAACAGGCTTTATATCATATACAATTATAGGAGTTTATACGTTAATATTTCATTACTTGGGCTATGGCACATTGACAAAATGTTTCCTTATAAAGTCATCTATTTCAATTTCAAATTTGAAACAAGCAATGGCCATGAGCTTTGCAAGTCAAACTTAGTCCTAAATAATCATTAAAATGCCAGCATCAAAGAGTGTGCGGAAAAGCATCATCATCATCATCCTCCTTTGACTGATGCCCAGATGATTAAACCAACAACAACAGCAAGAACCACCAGAACAACAATGAGAATGCAGATCTTCTTCCTAGATTTGCGCTGAAAGAAAACACTTAATGTTATATGCAAATTGCTCTGATGCAGCATTGTAAAATATACAGACGAAGCATAATGATTTATTACCTACCTGATAGACTGCAGCCTGTGCTAACTGCTGGGTGGCATTCTGAACATGAAGGTCAGCAGTTTCGACATTGGCCTCTATACTGTCTAGGTGTATAAAATGCACAGTGAAAGGGTCATTCTCTCACAGATTTTGGTTAAAAATGTTGCAGAAAAGTGAGAGCTCTAACTTTTGACCTATACACCATGACGATGATTAGCCTCTCAAAGAATGTCATCACGTTAACAGCACTTCAGTTTTAACTGTGGGACATAATCGTGTGTGTGTGTGTGTGTGTGTGTCTAGCGTAGCTGTTTGTCATTCTCTGTTCCCAGAACACTCATTAGACTGTTCTCCATAAAGACTAAACATGCAGTAATTGATCCCTGTAGGCGTATGCTGTCAGTGTTTTGAAAGTGGAAACGTTTCTAATGTAGTCAGAAGTTTAGAGGAGTAGATGACTGAATGGAAGCTTACCGATCACATCCCCTTGCTCATGGACCATCATTCCCAAGTCCTTAAATATTTCATTTATATCTGTAATATCAGACTGAAAAAAAAGTACAACCAAGCATTGAATGCACAGACAACAAAAACAAATTAAATGGACTGGATATAAATCCATTATGTAAGTGTGATTTGCAAGATAGCATAAGGCAGAGATCATCAACTAGATTCAGCCGCTGGCAAATTTTTTCTTGAGCGGATGGTCGGGGGGCTAGAACATAATTACAAATCTCCAGCAAAATCACAATTTAACCCTGAATCTTGTTCACTAATGGTGAGTAATAGAGGAGTGCTGTCACCTCTAGCTGTCTGATAGAAATCTCCCTCTCCTGGATGAGCTGCAGGTCCTCTTCAGTGATGGCCACCTCCTGGGACTGTGACTGGACCTGGGCCTGCCCCCCACTGTAGAGTCAGACATGGGAAAGATGAACCACCCAAAGCAAACACTCCCTCCCACATCGTCTGGCTGGGCCAGAGAGAGTTGGGCCTGTAAAGACTGACAAGTTAACACTAAAGTGGATGTTTAGATAAACTAGCAGTTAGAGAATAGTCAACTGTGGGTTTTGTATGTGATTATTCATTTGATGGTTAAGCGATTCATAGCAGCTGAGCTAAACCCCAATAGAACACATACAAAAATATTCTCTTGACTGTAAAAGAGGATGTTTACATTCTCCACAACTGTAGGCAACAGTAGAGGAATCAAGATTATGAACTCTGGGTAAATCCATGAAATATGAGTGTCCTTCCTCTGTGGATTGGCATGCAGTTTTATGTGTCGACAGACAGTGGGATGTATTTAGACAGCTTGCACAGTATGTTTAGTGAAGCATGTCTGTGTACTATTTCACTCAAAAAGCACAAGACCACTGAAATGCTGAACTCTGACCTTTCAACCGAGTTTCCATTTCCTCCAAAGCTGCCGTCAGGATAGCCACCCTGAGGGTGGACAGAACAGTTAGCCTGATGCTCACTCATTTCAGGTAGGATTTGATTTACGTCTTTATGTGTAAAGTAACTAAAGCTTAGTAGGAAAGACCACACCTGAAACATTTACTCCTCCTCCTATCGCAATTCAATGGCTGTATATACACTACATGACCAAAAGTATGTGGACACCTGCTTGTCGAACATCTCATTCCAAAATCATGGGCATTAATACGGAGTTGGTCCCCTCCTTTGCTGCTATACCAGCCTCCACACTTCTGGGAAGGCTTTCCATTAGATGTTGGAACATTGCCGCGGGGACTTGCTTCCATTCAGCCACAAGAGCATTAGTGAGGTTGGGCACTGATGTTGGGCGATTAGGCCTGGATAACAGTCGCCATTCCAATTCATCACAAAGGTGTTCGATGGGGTTGAGGTCAGGGCTCTGTGCAGGCCAGTTAAGTTCTTCCACAACGATTTCAACAAACCATTTGTTGTTCGCTTATTGCACAGGGGCATTGTCATGCTGTGACAGGAAAGGGGCTTCCCCAAACTGTTGACACGAAGTTGGAAGCACAGAATCGTCTAGAATGTCATTGTATACTGTAGTGTTAAGATTTCCTTTCGCTGGAACTAAGGGGCCTAGCCTGAACCATGAAAAACAGCTCCACACCATTATTCCTCCTCCACCAAACTTTACAGTTGGCTCTATGCATTCGGGCAGGTAGCATTCTCAAGGCATCCGCCAAACCCAGATTCATCCGTCGGACTGCCAGATGGCGAAGCATGATTCATCACTCCAGAGAACGTGTTTCCACTGCTCCAGAGTCCAATGGCGGCAAGCTTTACACCACTCCGACCGACGCTTGGCATTGCACATGGGGATCTTCGGCTTGTGTGTGGCTGCTCGGCCATGGAAACATATTTCATGAAACTCCCGACGAACAGTTCTTGTGCTGATGTTGCTTCCAGAGGCAGTTTGGAACTCCGTAGTGAGTGTTGCAACCGAGGACAGATGATTTTTACACACTACGCGCTTCATAACTCGCCGGTCCCATTCTGTGAGCTTGTGTGGCCTACCACTTTGCAGCTGAGCCATTGCTGCTCCAGATGATTCCACTTCACAATAACACCACTTACAGTTGACCAGAGCAGCTCTAGCAGGGCAGAAATTTGACTAACTGATTTGTTGGAAAGGTGGCATCCTATGACGGTGCCACGTTGAAAGTCACTGAGCTCTTCTGTAAGGCCATTCTACTGCCAATGCTTGTCTATGGAGATTGCATGGATGTGTGCTCGATTTTATACACCTGTCAGCAACGGGTGTGGCTGAAATAGCCAAATCCACTAATTTGAAGGGGTGTCCACATACTTTTGTATGAATTATATATAGCGGGTGAAAAGATTATTGAACACGTCACCATTTTTCTCAGTAAATATATTTCCAAAGGTGCTATTGACATGAAATTTTCACCAGATGTTGGTAACAACCCAAGTAATCCATACATACAAAGAAACCAAAACAAATACGTTCAATTAAGTTATGTGTAATAATGTGAAATGACACAGGGAAAAAGTATTGAACACACTTACTGATATTTATTGAATACTTTGTACAAAAGCCTTTGTTGGTAATGACAGCTTCAAGACGCCTCCTGTATGGAGAAACTAGTCGCATGCATTGCTCTGGTGTGATTTTGGCCCATTCTTCCACACAAACAGTCTTCAAATCTTGAAGGTTCCGTGGGCCTCTTCTATGAATCTTGATCTTCAGTTCTTTCCATAGATTTTCAATGGGATTTAAGTCAGGTGATTGGCTGGGCCATTCTAGCAGCTTTATTTTCTTTCTTTGAAACCAATTGAGAGTTTCCTTGGCTGTGTGTTTGGGATCATTGTCTTGCTGAAATGTCCACCCTCGTTTCATCTTCATCATCCTGGTAGATGGCAGCAGAATGTCAAGAATGTCTCGGTAAATTTGCCCATTCATTCTTCCTTCAATTATGTGACGTTTGCCAATACCATTTGCTGAAAAGCAGCCCCACACCATGATGTTCCCACCTCCAAACTTCACTGTTGGTATGGTGTTTTTAGGGTGATGTGCAGTGCCATTTCTCCTCCAAACATGGTGTGTATTATGACATCCAAACAGTTCAATTTTGCTCTCATCTGACCACACTATATTCTCCAAGTATTTCACTGGCTTTTCCAAATGTTGTGCAGCAAGCTTCAACATGCTTTTTTTTCAGCAATGGAGTCTTGCGTGGTGAGCGTGCATACAGGCCATGGCGGTGGAGTGCATTACTTACTGTTTTCTTTGAGACAACAGTACCTGCTAATTGCAGGTCTTTTTGAAGCTCTCCACAAGTGGTCCTTGGCTCTTGGACAACTCTTCTGATTATTCTTTTCACTCCTCTGTCAGAAATCTTGCGAGGAGCACCTGGTCGAGGAACATTTATGGTGAAATGATTGTCTTTCCACTTCCGTATTATGGCCCCAACAGTGCTCACTGGAACATTCAGAAGCTTAGAAATGTGCCTATAACCAATGCCATCATTATGTTTTGCAACAATTAGGTTGCGAAGGTCTTGAGACAGCTCTTTGCTTTTACCCATCATGAGATGTGTCTTGTGTGACACCTTGGCAATGAGACCTTTTTGTAGGCCATCAGTTGGGACTGAACCAGCTGATATTAATTTGCACTGACAGGGGGCTGGATTGCTTTTTAATTACTGATAGTTTTCAGCTGTTGTCTTGGCTTTCCATGCCTTTTTGCACCTCCCTTTCTTCATGTGTTCAATACTTTTTCCCTGTGTCATTTCACATAACTTAATTTCTGAACTTATTTGTTTTGGTTTCTTTGTATGTATGGATTACTTGGGTTGTTACCAACATCTGGTGAAAATTTCATGTCAATAGCACCTTTGGAAATATATTTACTGAGAAAGATGGTGACGTGTTCAATACTTATTTCACCCGCTGTATATATGTACACACACACACACACACACGGAAAGTATTCAGACCCTTTGACTTTTTCCACATTTTGAGAGTTATAGCCTTATTCTAAAATTGATTACATACATACATACAAATCCTCATCAATCTACACACAATACCCCATAATGACAAAGCGAAAACTGATTTTTAGACATTTTTGCAAATGTATAAAAAAACAAAAACACCTTATTTACATAAGTATTCAGACCCTTTAATGTAAGACTTGAAATTGAGCTCAGGTGCATCCTGTTTCCATTGAAGATCCTTGAGATGTTTCTACAACTTCATTGGACCCACCTGTTGTAAATTCAATTGATTGGACATGATTTGGAAAGGCACACACCTGTCTATATAAAGTCCCACAGTTGACAATGCATATCAGACCAAAAACCAAGCCATGGGGTCGAAGGAATTGTCCGTAGAGCTCCGAGACATGATTGTGTCGATGCACAGATCTGGGGTAGGGTACCAAAAATGTCTGCAGCATTGAAGGTCCCCATGAACATAGTGGGCTCCATCATTCTTAAATGGAAGAAGTTTGGAACCACCAAGACTCTTCCTAGAGCTGGCCGCCTGGCCAAACTGAGCCATCGGGAGAGATGGTCAGGGAGGTGACCAAGAACCTAATGATCACTCTGATCGAGCTCCAGAGTTCCTTTGTGGAGATGGGAGAACCTTCCAGAAGGACAACCATCTCTGCAGTACTCCACCAATCAGGCCTTTATGGGAGAGTTGCCAGACGGAAGCCACTCCTCAGTAAAAGGCACATGACAGCCCGCTTGGAGTTTGCCAAAAAAACAAGATTGAACTCTGGTCTGAATGCCAAGCGTCACGTCTGGAGGAAACCTGGCACCATCCCTACGGGGAAGCATGGTAGTGGCAGCATCATGCTGTGGATATGTTTTTCAGCTGCAAGGACTGGGAGACTAGTCAGGATCGAGGGAAAGATGAGTGGAGCAAAGTACAGAGAGATTCTTGATGAAAACCTGCTCCAGAGCTCTCAGGACCTCAGACTGGGACGAAGGTTCACCTTCCAGCAGGACAACGACCCTAAGCACACAGCCAAGACAACGCAGGAGGGGCTTCGGGACAAGTCTCTGAATGTCCTTGAGTGGCCCAGCCAGAGCCCGGACTTGAACCCAATTGAACATCTCTGGAGAATTGAAAATAGCTGTGCAGCGACGCTCCCTATCCAACCTGACAGAGCTTGAGAGGATCTGCAGAGAAGAATGGGATAAACTCTCCAAACACAGGTGTGCCAAGCTGGTAGCGTCATACCCAAGAAGATTCAAGGCTATAATCGCTGCCAAAGGTGCTTCGGCAATGTACTGAGTAAAGGGTCAGAATACTTATGTAAATGTGATATTTCCATTTTTTATTTTTAATAAATTTGCAAAAAGGTCTATAAACCTGTTTTAGCTTTTTCATTATGGGGTATAAAGCTGAAACGTAACAAAATTTGGAAAAAGTCAAGGGGTCTGAATACTTTACGAATGCACTATGCACCATACACACACAATCCAGTGCCTTTAAAACCTTTTCCTGCATTAAACAAAAAACGTTCATATATGTTGAAGGTGTGGTCTGTACCAGAGGAGGCTGGTGGGAAGAGCTATTTGAGGATGGACTCATTGTAATGGCTGGACTGGAATATATGTAACAGTATGAAACACTTCAAACATATGGAAACCACATTTGAATCTGTGTCATTAATTCCGTTCCAGCCATTACAATTAGCCAGTCTTCCTATAGCTCCTCCCACCAGCCTCCTGTGGTCTGTACCTAGTGAAGTTTGTGTAAATGATTGATGATTACTAACAGACACTCTGGACTCGGCACGGACTCGGGCAACAAATTCCTTCTCTTTCTCAGCAGCCTGCCTCTGTGTCTTTTGGAAATTGGCCAGTGCATTGGAGAAGTCGTTGATAAATCGTTCTTTCTGGATCTTTCTCTGGCGCTAGAAGAGAGGTATACGCAAACAAATGAGTTAACATCACATACAGTGTACATGATACTGTGCCATAGCATCGCTCTTTAATCTCAACCGATTTACAATTCTTAGGACTTCCGTCTCAGGCCCTCATGCACTACTTTACATAAGCAGAAGTGAAACTAACAACTAATCATGTGACTAATATGAAAAACATTTATATACATTTTTGTTATCAATTTTACCCATAATGTGTCTTTCCAGTACCTAAACTAAACATCCAGGACAGTACTGAAAAAGAGAAAATGTGAATGTTTGTAAGAATGGCTTTATTCCTGCCATGGCATGCATTCTAACCTTTCCTTATGAGCTTTACAAGAATGCAATAATTGCTATCTTTACCACACACAAACACAAATTCCTTCAACACTGTAGGATTTCTGATGTCAGAAATGTTTTTGTAGTGTGCCTTGGGCCTTCCTTGAACGAGAAGGCACAACTACGAAAACAGGAAATAAAGGCCTAACGCGCTTAAGAATAGTGCACCAGCTGTATATATAAAAATATATACTCCCCCCGGAACCCTCTTCCACAGAGCTAAAAATACGAAACACTTTCAGCGCATGCTTTTCTCTATCTCTACTTTACATTGTTGTGGTCACCCTCACATTTCTCACTATCAATCGTGAATGATAATTTTTCAAGTTTTACCGGTGAAACCCTTCACGCAGCATCTGCATGCCAACCATTTGATCTCAATTTCATGGGAATATGTACTGTGTTGCACAGTACAGTGTTGTTTTGATTTGTGTACAGCAGTGGTCACCAACCTTTTTTCTGAGTGAAGATCACTTTCCCATTCAAAAAGCCAGCAGAGATCTACTGCTCAGATGAATATTTTAAACATGACTTAAAACATTTGACATTAACAGTTTTGTTGGAATTATGTTTGGGCAGTAGGCCTAATACATTATGACAGCAGCATATTGGCTATATGACTGTCCGGCCAATATCGTTATTCTCAGACCATATTATATTTCAAAACTCAAGGTTTGATAACAAAATAGATATGTTAGTGTAGCACTTGCGAGGCACTGTGGACCATAAATTGAAATATTTAGCTTTTTATTTTACTAGACTGATGGTACCTGTACCTGATGGTCATGGTGCTTTCAAGACAACTGGGAACGAGGTCAACTCATGATGTCAGTGATCTTCAGGTCGGAGCTCTAGAAAGAAGCCAGAGTTTCCGACTTGGAATTCAAAGTTGGATGACCATTCAAAACTATTTTTCCCCCAGTTAGATCTTTTTTTTTTCCTCAGAGTTCCAAGTTGTCTTGAACACACTGAAGCTGGAGATTTCTGAGTTCCCAGATTTTTGAACACGGCATTAGTCTCAGTGGAGGGCGGGAGAGAGCAACAGAGAGCTATCAGATTGTGCAGCGCAGTAGGCGGCACTTGATTTGGCTCTCCTGGTATGCCATGAAGGCGGAATAAATAGGTTCAAAATGGGAGCACTTTGCCTACCCGGCACGCAGGGCTTCTTGAATCAAGTGCACCTACCGCCAACAGCGTAAGACTGATTGAATAAATAATTGAACCGAATAAATAGGAGTGCAAGGCTTTATCGTTGGCTTTTCTACAGAAATGTTTGGTGATCGACTAGGAAAGCCTTGAAGAGCAGAGAGTGAGTAAAGGAGGGAATCCTGCACATGCAGTTGTGTGTGTTGATCGAGACTTGAGACAAGGAACAGGTCATCCAGGGACCAGCTTGGTCAACACAGGCCAGCCAACCTAACATGTGACCAATGAGCACTGAGGTGCTTTTCACCTGGCTGTTTTTACATTACTGTGTGAATAACGTTCTGTCTGCTATCAGACATTACAGTATAAGTTCCATACAATGCACACAGTTACTTTACGTTTTGTTGCTTGTTGTACAAAAGAGGTGTCAAGTACCTGTTCAGTTGTGACAGGCAAAGAGCCAAATTGCTTCACAGATCGGTCTGTTTCTTTGGCAAGGTGGTTGACATTCTGCTGTTTCTGTTTCCTACATTGGAAAAGTCAAAAGCCTAATTTAGATAATATTCCATGGTAATACATATACCTGCATGTAAAAACATCATTAAAAGTTACACACTACAAGAGACTTCTTCTGATTAAAACGGAACTCACAGTTGCTGCCTGAGCTCAGTTGTGTCTTGTGGTGTTCCCAACTGATTCACAATACGCTGTATTTCAGATGCTGGTAGAAACAAGGCACAAATATTGTGAACCAAAACAATGTGTGCTCATTCAATAGGAAAAGTATTACATTTGAAAGTTCATTCAAAATTTAGATATATTAATACTTTTGAGTCTATCCCCAGGCCTCATAGGATATGTATAGTAGTAGCCTATTGGTCTAGTAAATTCAGATGCTATGACAAAACTTTAGTGTACTGATTTACATGTTGTGGTTGTGTGCACAGTTTGTCCATGTGTATCGATTACTTTGTTGTGTTATCTTCTGGATGTTGGAGATTATCGTCTGAGTAAGCACATTTGGGTCCTGCACTTTTCCATACTGGTAGGCCATGGTTGACACATTGGGAGTCTCCCCAATACCTTGAAATATAAAAGGATACAAGTATTGTTGTCCGTCACTCACATGGCTTGCCTCAGTTCACTTCTATTCACTCCCACATGCTTTATGTATTATGTACACTCATTCCCCTAGACATACTGTATGTGCTGTCGCCAAAGTGGGAAAAATCTTGCTTGTATAAAATATTTTTTTAAACGAATAAACCTACATACTGTATTCATGAATGTTGAATAACATAATAATAGACCATCAGTAAGAGAAACACATGAATGTACACAAGAGTACAGTCTGCGTGAGGTTAGTTGAAGTTCATCAGCCAGCTGTACAATCAGATATAGGCATTGGAAGAGTGCACAGGGTAGGGCGAGTTAACGCCCTCAACCTGAAAAAGGAGGCCAGAAAAATGCGGAAATACAAAAGCCTCAATAACCTGACATGGATGAATGTCAAATACGCCCACTGTGTCTATCTGCTACTTATATGTCATCATATACATTTAATCAAACGCCAAAGACATGAATAGTAAAGTAGCAATGTTAACTTAGATCAAGGAAATACTGCAGCGTGCAAAGATAAAGATACATTGATGTATCTCCAGTTGCACAAATACTGGCAACTGTTTAGGTAAACATTAAAATCCCTTTCAGGTCGCATGAATTACAGCTTAATTGTCGACAATTACTAATCATTGCATGTCCAAGCATTGTTGATGGCAAATTTCGGTCAACACTAAATGTTAGTTTTCCATGTTTCGTTTACCTTAAAGAGTTCAGTCTTGACAGTCTGCTCTGCCTGCACTCTGCTTCCTGATCTGTGTGTCATGCTTTTCTAGTCACATGATCCACTTTATGCTCTGCTTTACAGCAAAGATCAAATGTGGAAGAGGCGAAGCGAGAGGATTTCCTCCGCCAAAAATCTGTCCACAACAAAAATAACACCATGAAGTGAGGAATTTTGTTATGTCCGGTTTATTTGAACGAATAGAAGAAGTGGTATAATGGTTAGGTTGTTACAAATTACAAATATAACTGCACGCACATGGCATTACGGTAACTTTGAAAAAAAAAAGATCCAAAGACACATTTGATGTACTTTATGACAATGTATTCTAAGGTAGGCCTATGCTACATTCAAAATACAATAAAAAGGATGTATAAGTTAAACACAGTTACATGAAAAAGACCAGGCAAATATTGACAGCAGTAGAATGTGCTGAAGAGGTTCCTCAAATGCTTCTCTTCATGTGCCTCCTTGAACACACTATCCAAGGTGGACAGGTCATTACTTAAGTTAAACAAAAATAAGCCACATACCCACATACTGTACATGTGTTGCGGTGGCAGGTAGCCTAGCGGTTAGAGTGTTGGGCCACTAACCCCAAGGTTGCTGGTTTGAATACCTGAGCTGACAAGGTGAAAAACCGGTCAATGTGTCCTTGAGCAAGGCACTAATTTGCTGCAGGGACTGACCCTGTAGGTAGAGTGTCATTGGGAATAAGAATGTGTTCTTAACTGACTTGCCTAGTTAAATAAAGGTGAAAAACAAAGATTGACATTAATCCAATTAAGATTATTTTCTGGGAAGTAAACTACAATAGCTGGACTATTCATCCGCCACCCAAAAATTATTTAGCATGAAGTTAGGCGCATACTGTTCACACACAGTTTAACATTATACTGATTTAGCTTTACAATAGATCATGTAGTAGCAAATACATTTATATTGGAGGAGTTTGTGTCTTCAATGTGACAATAAGATTAAGACATTTTCAAAACCACGGATAAAACAGTGCATAGATGATTGGATTTGCAGTAGAATTAAAGTAACCCAGCCAGATAAACACTTCAAAGAGAATGGGTGGTGTGCTAAAGTTTGTGTACAGATCAACTATAGAATTTTAAAAAATAAGGCAGCCAGCAAAAGATGAAAACACCCACCACAATGCCTAAAGTTTTAGCTGCTTTCCGCTCTGACCGTTGAGACACCACACCTCTACCTCCCTCATTGGAATTATTTTGTCTGTCCTTCTTACAATCTTTCATACATGTTTTTTTGCTAGCAAAAATATTGTGGTATACAAACCCACCATTACAGAGCACAGAAAGAAAAAGGCTATCAATGTGTCTAGGGCGCCAAAGACATTATAAGAATGTTAGTTGGCGTGTGGAGCTGTTTAATGTTTGGTAGAATAGTGACCAGCATAACTGAAACAAAGAAAAAGTATGAAGCAATTTGAGCTCTTTAACTGAAGATTTCTCTGGTGCAGGAGGCATTTGATTCTGGGTAACAGAATACCTTTGGATCCAGATGTTGATGGGATGAGATATCCATTGCCAAAAACACATTAAAGTTAGAGCTGATCCCTTGCTACTGTAGTCACAGGTGCAGGTGTGAGTGGTGCTGAATCAAGCACAGTCTTCTTAGAAGAATGACAGTGTTTACAGTCATTTGAAAAAGTAAGTACATATTTTACATATTTGGACAGATGGATATGTAATCTTCACTTCAACACTATTGACAGATAAAGGTTAACCAATTTTAACAAATCACACACAAAAAAATTACTTTGAAAATGTTATGCAATTAAAATAAACAAAAATGCATTTTCCTTATGGTGAAAAAGTTAGTACACCCCTACCTTTACCATCAAATAAATTGGCTAAAATTAGAAATTAGAAAACAAGTGCAAATGATTAGAAAACATTAGAGAGAAACATCAGAGAGGGTCCAGCCTTCCATAAAGTTAAGAAAATTGGTCTGGTTTGGTCTTTGCATGGGTACACTGTCAGAAAGAGACTGCACAAACTTGGCCTACATGGGAGGTCAGGAAGGAAGAAGCCTCTGCTCTCCAAAAATAATATCAAGACACAACTGTCAATAGTGTTGAAGTGAAGATTACATATCCATCTGTCCAAATATGTAAAAAAATATATATAATTTTCCAGGGGGTGTACTTACTTTTTCACATGACAATATATACTGTATTGGCATATTTTGGCCACACCCCTTTCCCGGCTACTAGCCAGTTATGATAGGTTACATGATTACATCTGTTTGTATTATATGTGTATATTCAAGTAATGTACAACAGTATGATAGTGTCATAAGATAATGATGTCATGAGCTCTAAACTCAGATGGGCCACAACACAGAATTACTGTTCCAGCGGTGTTTACCTCAAGTAGGCACTAAGAGGAGACAAAGAACATTATTCAACAAGGTGACAGGCAAAGGTATCACAAGCATTGAAAGATGTATTTCAGACAAACAGCTTTAACTGAAACAGGTTAAAAGCAGCTTCTGTTACATTTTTTACTTTGAGTAGTATAACTGTCATATAACTTACATCCCATCATAATTAATATATTTATTTGAACACACATCATACAGTGTCAGCTCAAACTTTACTCAGAATACAATCTAAATCTACATGAACCTCTGTGAAAGATTTGACCACTGATGATGATTCTCAAAGCTGTCCTGAACCAAGTGTAAAAGAAAGCATAGACCATAGGGTTAAAAGCAGAGTTCAAATATCCAAACCAAACCAGTGTATCCCCCAACAGTGGAGGGATGGAGTACTGTATGAAAGGGTCAATGATGAGGCACAAGGAAAAGGGACTCCAGCAGATCAGAAACACTCCCACTACTATTGCCAGAATATTGGCACCTCGTCTCTCTCCATGTCCAGAATCTGCCTCTTTAAACTGACGAGATACATCTTTAATGGACCTTGCCTGAGCCCTGGCAACCCAATATATCTTGGAATATATACAAATCAAGATCAGGCCTGGGATGTAAAAACAGAAGGAGGATACAACTACAGCTGCCACTGGACTAAAGAATACATAACAGCCTCCAATGCACTTGACATGTGTTTCATAGAAATCCTCCCTGCCTTTTAGATTAATCTCAGAGAAGATCATTCCATAAGCAAAAATGGCAGGGACCAGCCAACTGGTGGTGATCATGATCAATACAGTGTTATTGCTGATGATCAGTCTGTACGACAGTGGCCTGCAGACAGCAAAGTAACGGTCAATGGCGATGAAGGATAGATGGAAGATGGAGGATGTGCTCAGCATAATATCAGTGCTGGTGTGGAGCTTACACATGAATCCTCCTAGGTACCAACAGCCCTGGACAGAGCGCACAGCACTGCACGGCATTACAAACACTCCCAGAAGGAGGTCACACACAGCCAGGGAGAGGAGGAGTTGGTTTACAGAGGTTTGGAGCTGCTTGAAGTGTGCAATGGAGGTGATGACCAGAAGGTTCCCAATAATAGTCACCAGTATGGCCAACACCATCGATGTGAACATGGGAACCTGAACGCTCAGGGGTCGAGGAAACCTCACACACGATCCACTCAAAGACTCGTAGCAGAAAAGAGTCTGTGTTTTCACAGTGCTATTGAGGTTCAAGGTATTTGAGAAGTCCATTCCACCTGGTGTTTTAGGCCTAGAGAAAAGGAACAATTTGATCACAGCATTAAATGTGTAATTACAACATTTTTCATCTGTCATCTACATTTTTGTTTGCAAAAATTAACTGGACTTAACTGGACTTGCAAATATAGTGTTACTGTAACAGATGGAACACTGAACTGCTAGTCCAAAACGTTGTTCTGAATCAGATTCTTGGGCTTCTGAAAATACAACACATCTTGCTAATAATGCTTCTCATGGGAATCCATTTTATTTCCAAAAATAACACAAATGTGGGCAATTTGGCCACTTGAGGGAAATATGGCTCTGGTAACAAATTCCCATATGAAGAATAAGACATGCTCATCTTCAAAAAAAGTAGTTACACATTTAATACACACCGTTTTTATAAAACGTATATACTCTATAGTCATAGTATGTAAATGTATTCATGCAACTTGAACAACTACTTCCATATCTGAGAAGTACCAATGTCATTTTCACATCACAGAAGTTCATGAAGCAAAACGTGGAAGCATCAACTAGTCATATGTGGTTCTTGATTGTAAGGTCACAAAGAAAGAAAATAGTTTTAGAATGTCATCTTTCTTATTCCTTTGAAAATACAAAACATTTGTATGAACAGAGACTCCATGCAATCAACCTAAAACATATACTCACCTTAATATCTAAAAATATTGTGCATTTATATTCATATTTCTCAGCAATCAATACCTCAATCCGTATTTGTCCATGGGAAGCACTAAGAACAAATGGTGGTTAATTTTGAGCTCTGGTCAGGATCCTTTCAGCTGAGGAAATAAAGAGACAAGTAAAGACTCTATAGTCATGTTGACCTGTTGAACAATTGGTTATGAAATTAAGGCGTGTAATATAGATCATGCATATAAAAAGTTTAATCTCACCTAATCATAGTCAGCAAAACATGCACGCCCTCCTTCAGTCTCAGGCTCCGCGAGCACCTAGACTTTCCTCTCTCCATTATATAAACAGACGGATGCTGCTTAACAGCCAATGAAATTAGAGTTTTAGTCTGTGGAGACTCCAACTGTATGTTGTTCACTGTGTCTGATGAGTCCACACGGTTCAGTTGGCAACAGATAGTCATCATTTATGGGCCCACTTGTAATACATAATTATCATTGTAATAATACAGGATTTTCTGTCGTAATCTAAGAGCAATCAAGCATAAGCAAAGATCACACATTACATTTTTCAAGAATCAGTGGGTATACACTGCGAGATGAGGGCATAACTTTGCGTTGCATATTGGGAAGGTCAGGGTCAATGGGTTCCGAGGTCAACACCCTTCTAGGTGTAAACGAAATTGCATTTAAATAGTTGTTTCTGGTGAATTTTGAATGGAAAATACATCCGAAACGTTCCTGATCCTTTGATCAATATCTACCAACCACAACTGAATTACCAATCATTTCTGTACTATTTTAAACTGTTGGTCTAACTCTAACAATTCAGAAAGCAAAAAAAATAGGATTTTTTTTTGAGAACGACTGTGAGAAAGTCAGTTCTGTGGTGTGTTTATTTTGAAGGAACGTCTACGTTGCGTAATTGCTTGTACTGAACGGCACATTTCCCCAAAATGTTCTTCAACGTTCTTGAACAGACTTTGAGGTAACCTACAGTACGCTTGCTCTGTTTGGCAGGTGTGGGCAAAGGGCTGGCCAAAATATCATATCACAATATATCACATATCACAGGGATAGCGTCTCTTCCGGTAAGAGCAAGGGTGGTGGGCTGGCTTTATTAGTAAACAACAGATGGTGTAATCCGAACCATATTACTCTTAAGGAAGATTTTTGTAGCCCGGACATTGAGCTGTTAGCCGTTAGCCTGAGACCCTACTATTTGCCGAGGGAATTCACGGCGGCCATTGCTGTTATTGTTTACATCCCGCCCTCCGCGGACGCAAACACAGCATGTGACGTCATCCACTCTGTTATCGCGAGGTTACAGACAGCGCATCCCAGTGCTTGCTTTGCCATTTCGGGTGATTTTAACCATGCATCTCTCTCTTCAACGCTGCCCACATTCAAACAGTTAGTGAAGTGCCCAACCAGGAATAATAAAACTCTGGACTTGTTATATGCTAATGTGAAGGACGCATACAACTCCACTGCACTCCCTCCCCTCGGTAGATCGGATCACAACCTTGTCTACCTCACTCCACTCTACAGGCCTTTGGTCCAACAGCAGCCTGCGACCACTAGCCGGAGGCGAATGAGGCCCTATAGGACTGCTTTGAAACAACAGACTGGAATGTGCTCTGTGAGGCTCATGGGCAGGACATCGATGGACTTACTGACTGCATAACGGACTATATACATTTTTGTGTAGACAACACTGTACCCACCAGGAAGGTACGCTGTTTTCCAAATAATAAACCTTGGGTCACCAGCGACCTGAAGGCCCTGCTGAATGAGAAGAAGAGGGCCTTCAAGGAGAGGGACAAGGACAAATTGAAATGCGTCCAGAGAGAGCTGAAGTTGCGGATTGCTGAGGGGAAGAGAGGGTATAAGGAGAAGATGGAGGACAAGCTGAGGCAGAGCCAGGTGAGAGAGGTGTGGAAGGGTATGAGAAATATCACTGGCTTCAAAAAGTCAAACAGTGGGCAGACAGAGGGGACCCAGGACAGACCCAATGAGCTGAACCAATTTTGATACTGGCCCTGATACAGGTTTGATACTGGCCATGTCCACCTCCCTTCCAGCTCCCCAGGCCACACACCCTCACGGCTGTCCCACCCCCACTTTGCTCACAACACCTCTGCTGAGACATTCAGTGGCCCCACCTCCACCCCTGCTCCCCCTGGACTGATCCTCAACACCCCCCTTCCCCCCACCTCCCCACCTTGGCTGGCTTTCACCACCAACCAAGTGAAGAGAGAGCTGGAGAGACTACATCAGTGGAAAGCGGCGGGCCCTGATGGCATCAGCCCAAGGGTGCTTAGGGTCTGTGCTGACCAACTGTGTGGAATACTCCAGCGTCTTTTCAACCTTAGCCTGAGCCTAGTAAGGGTCCCTGTGCTGTGGAAAACATCCTGCCTCGTCCCAGTGCCCAAGAAGGCACACCCCACTGTCCTGAATGACTTCAGACCTGTAGCGCTAACATCCCACATCATGAAGACCCTGGAAAGGTTAGTCCTCGCTCACCTCAGACCCCTGGTGTGTACATCACTGGACCCCCTGCAGTTTGCATACCAGCGCAACATCGGGGTGGATGATGCAATCATCTACCTTCTGCAGAGGGCCTACTCGCACAATTTGTGCGACCACAGAGCTGTGTGTCAGAACGGGCAGTTAGCAACACAGGGGCCCCCCAGGGAACGGTCCTGTCCCCCTTCCTGTTCACCCTCTACACCTCGGACTTCAGATATAACTCTGAAACATGCCACCTACAGAAGTTCTCGGATGACTCCGCAATTGTAGGGTGCATCAGGGGTGGGTAGGAGGAGGAGTACAGGAGCACAATCAGTGACTTTGTGTTGTGGTGTGAGCAGAACCACCTTCAGCTCAACATCAGCAAAACAAAGGAGATGGTGGTGGACTTCAGGAGAACCAAGGCACAACTGACTGCAGTCCCTATACAGGGGATGGATGTGGAAATGGTTGGGTCATCCTGGGAGTCCATATGGACAACAGGCTGGATGGGCTGGTAACACCGGGGCCCTGTAAAAAAAGGGCCAGAGCCGACTCTACTTTCTGAGGAGGCTCAGGTCCTTCAACGTGTGCAGTAAACTACTGCATACCTTCTACCAGTCTGTGGTGGCTAGTGCCATCTTTTTTGCAGTGGTGTGCTGGGGATCAAACATCAAAGCCGGTGATGCTTCTCGGGTAAATAAGCTGATCAGGAAGGCTAGCTCTGTCCTGGGGATGAGCCTTGACACTCTAGAGGAGGTGGCGGAGAGACGGATCCTGGCCAAACTGCTGGCCATCATGGACAACGTCACCCACCCTCTGCATGCCATGGTTATGACGCAGAGGAGCACCTTCAGTCACAGACTGATCCCACCACGGTGTGCCAGAGAGCACTACAGGAGGTCCTTCCTGCCGGCGGCTATTAGACTATATAATGCCTCACTGGGGTGCCGTGCCGTCGGCAACATAGATCTGGAACTGTTGGGGTGCTAGGACCTAGTTTAACAATTATGCATCCATCCGTGAGTAACTCTGGTCTGTAATCACTCATTCACTCAGGACTTATTTATTCATTCAGGTCTGTATATACATACTCATGTACAGTTGTTATATCATATCATGTGCAATATTGCAAGTCATTCTTGGACTTAACTTACGTAGACATTCACTCAGGAATGCATATTAGTATCCTGTCAGTTGTATCTTTTCTCATTGCTTTTAGTATATCGAATGTGCAATACGTGCAGTTATCTGTAATTAAACCCTGCACACTATGGACTGTATTTTAAGGGAATTACTATTATTATCCCAAATTATATCACTGTCAGGCTCTGGCCATAGAGATGCCTATTTGCTTCTCTATGTAGCTATGGTCAGAGTCTGACAGTGTCCTTCTTTTCTGTTTCTGTGTGGGTTTTGGGTTGGATCCCTAATTAGAGGCAGCTGCACCGCATTGTCTCTAATTAGGGATCCTATACAGTGGGGAGAACAAGTATTTGATACACTGCCGATTTTGCAGGTTTTCCTACTTACAAAGCATGTAGCGGTCTGTAATTTTTATCATAGGTACACTTCAACTGTGAGAGACGGAATCTAAAACAAAAATCCAGAAAATCACATTGTATGATTTTTAAATAATTAATTTGCATTTTATTGCATGACATAAGTATTTGATCACCTACCAACCAGTAAGAATTCCGGCTCTCACAGACCTGTTAGTTTTTCTTTAAGAAGCCCTCCTGTTCTCCACTCATTACCTGTATTAACTGCACCTGTTTGAACTCGTTACCTGTATAAAAGACACCTGTCCACACACTCAATCAAACAGACTCCAACCTCTCCACAATGGCCAAGACCAGAGAGCTGTGTAAGGACATCAGGGATAAAATTGTAGACCTGCACAAGGCTGGGATGGGCTACAGGACAATAGGCAAGCAGCTTGGTGAGAAGGCAACAACTGTTGGCGCAATTATTAGAAAATGGAAGAAGTTCAAGATGACAGTCAATCTCCCTCGGTCTGGGGCACCATGCAAGATCTCACCTCGTGGGGCATCAATGATCATGAGGAAGGTGAGGGATCAGCCCAGAACTACACGGCAGGACCTGGTCAATGACCTTAAGAGAGCTGGGACCACAGTCTCAAAGAAAACCATTAGTAACACACTACGCCGTCATGGATTAAAATCCAGCAGCGCACGCAAGGTACCCCTGCTAAAGCCAGCGCATGTCCAGGCCCGTCTGAAGTTTGCCAATGACCATCTGGATGATCCAGAGGAGGAATGGGAGAAGGTCATGTGGTCTGATGAGACAAAAATAGAGCTTTTTGGTCTAAACTCCACTCGCCGTGTTTGGAGGAAGAAGAAGGATGAGTACAATCCCAAGAACACCATCCCAACCGTGAAGCATGGAGGTGGAAACATCATTCTTTGGGGATGCTTTTCTGCAAAGGGGACAGGACGACTGCACCGTATTGAGGGGAGGATGGATGGGGCCATGTATCGCGAGATCTTGGCCAACAACCTCCTTCCCTCAGTAAGATGGGTCGTGGCTGGGTCTTCCAGCATGACAACGACCCGAAACACACAGCCAGGTCAACTAAGGAGTGGCTCCGTAAGAAGCATCTCAAGGTCCTGGAGTGGCCTAGCCAGTCTCCAGACCTGAACCCAATAGAAAATCTTTGGAGGGAGTTGAAAGTCCATACTGCCCAGCGACAGCCCCGAAACCTTAAGGATCTGGAGAAGGTCTGTATGGAGGAGTGGGCCAAAATCCCTGCTGCAGTGTGTGCAAACCTGGTCAAGAACTACAGGAAACGTATGATCTCTGTATCTTCTGTACCAAATATTAAGTTCTGCTTTTCTTATGTATCAAATACTTATGTCATGCAATAAAATACAAATTAATTACTTAAAAATCATACAATGTGATTTTTCTGGATTTTTGTTTTAGATTCCGTCACTCAGTTGAAGAGTACCTATGATACAAATTACAGACTTCTACATGCTTTGTAAGTGGGAAAACCTGCAAAAATCGGCAGTGTATCAAATACTTGTTCTCCCCACTGTATATGTTTGTCTGTCCTTCACTCTGGTGTGGGTCGTTGTATATCTCCTGTCACGGTGAAAGTAAGTGTGTTTTCAGTTTGGTCTTTTGCCTCGTGTTTTTGGCTTGTTTAGTTCGTACAGTTAAGTTTTAGTATTAAAACTATGTCGAACTATTACTGCGCTGCGCCTTGGTCTCTCCTTGCACCCACTTGTGACACATACACACATTTAGCTATTTAAGTATCTCTTCCTGTCATTTACCTGTACAGTTTATGTAACCATGCAAAATATTCACTTACCTGTAAATATAACTGTATATTTACCTGTACAGCTAATTTAACCATGCAAAATATTCACTTACCTGTTCGTTTAGCCAGTCTGTCTATTAAGTAAACTATTAATACCCCCGCTCATATCATATGCATTTTTAGCTATTGAAGTATTTCTCTGCCATCGACCTGTATAGTATAGTTAACCATCCAACATCCACCAATGTATAGTGTACATATTCAGCCAACCACCCATACTATGCAATGTCTTTTTATAGCTTTTAATGTGATGTTATTGGTGTGAATCAAAATCCAAACAGGCTTCCCTTTAAAAAAAAAAATTGGGTGCGCCAGGACCATTCACAGTTGAGTTCACCCAGTTTAACTCATCACTGATTGGTTATTATTTTTCACTTTTTTTATAGATAGATGCTCGCTGGCTTCTCTTGCATTCAATGCTACTGGCGGCAACAATATCATACTATTTTTGACCAGACAGCAGATGGGCTACACATACAGAGACAGAGGGGTGCTGTTTCCATTGCTCGGATGCTTTCTCCAGTGAGATACATTCAGCCTCTTGCGAATTGAAGAAAATTTATGAAACAGAGACAAAATAAAATTTATTTTTTGGGGGAAGCCTGGAATCCCTTGGCAGCCATGAATACACAATACTGTCATTTAGCTATTTGATTTGGAATTTTAGGACACTGTTAGGTATAAAGATATATACAAAAACATATTTGATGTTATTGCTATTAGCCCATAGAACCACATTGAATAACAGAAACAAAAATGGGATAACAAGCCTTGAGACAATTGAAACATGGATTGTCACGACTCCCTCCGAAGCTGCCTCCTTCCCTTGTTCGGGTGGGCTTCGGCGTTCGTCGTCACCGGCCTTCTAGCCACTGCCGCTCCCCTTTTCCATATTCCATTATATAGACCAGTGACAATCTGAGCTACTGGGTGAAGACTAGGAGTGCCTTTACTAGTGCCTATGTCTGCATTGAGTCAAACTCACTGGAGTACCACTACCTAAAACATTGAAGTTCTCCTATAGGCTCACCTTCAGACCCCTTGACTTTTTCCATATTTTGTTACGTTACAGCCTTAATCTAAAATTGATTAAAAAAAAAAATTCCCCTCAGCAATCTACACACAATACCCCATAATGCAAAAGCAAAAACAGGTTTAGACATTTTTGCAAATGTTTAAAAAAAACAAAAAAAAAAACAGATACCGTATTTATATAAGTATTCAGACCTCGAAATTGAGCTCAGATGCATCCTGTTTCCGTTGATTGGAGACGATTTTGAAAGGCACACACCTGTCTATATAAGGTCCCATAGTTGACAATGCATATCAGACCAAAAATTAAGCCATGGGGTCGAAGGAATTGTCCGTAGAGCTCTGAGACAGGATTGTGTCGAGGCACAGGTCTGGTGAAGGGTACCAAAACATTTCTGCAGCATTGAAGGTCCCCAAGAACACAGTGGCCTCCATCATTCTTAAATGGAAGAAGTTTGGAACCACCAATACTCTTCCTAGAGCTGGCCGCCCGGCCAAACTGAGCAATCGGGGTAGAAGGGCAGTGGTAAGGGACCAAGAACCTGATGGTCACACTGACAGAGCTCTAGAGTTCCTCTGTGGAGATGGAAGAACCTTCCAGAAGGACAACCATCTCTGCAGCACTCCACCAATCAGGCCTTTATGGTAGAGTGGCCAGACAGAAGCCACTCCTCAGTAAAAGGCACGTGACAGCCCGCTTGGAGTTTGGCAAAAGGCACCTAAAGACTCTCAGACCATGAGAAACTCTTTGGCCTGAATGCCAAGCATCACGTCTGGAGGAAACCTGGCACCATGCCTACGGTGAAGCCTGGTGGTGGCAGCATCATGCTGTGGGGATGTTTTTCCAGCAACAGGGACTGGGAGTCTAGTCAGGATCAAGGCAAAGATGAAGGGAGCAAAGTACCGAGACATCCTTGATGAAAACCTGCTCCAGAGTGCTCAGGACCTCAGACTGGGGTGAAGGTTCACCTTCCAACAGGACAATAACCCTAAGCACACAGCCAAGACAAGGCAGGAGTGGCTTTGGGAAAATAGCTGTGCAGTAACGCTCCCCATCCGACCTGACAGAGCTTGAGAGGATCTGCCGAGAAGAATGGTAGAAACTCCCCAAATACAGGTGTGCCAAGCTGGTAGTGTCATAACCAAGAATACTCAAGGCTGTAATCGCTGCCAAAGGTGCTTCAAAAAAGTACTGCGTAAAGGGTCTGAATACTTATGTAAATGTAATATTTCATTTATTTATTTTATTAGCTAATATTTCTAAAAACCTGTTTTGCTTTGTCATTATGGGTTATTGTGTGTAGACAGGTGAGGGTGGAAAATAAACATTTTAATCAATTTTAGAATAAGCCTGTAACCTAACAAAATTATGAAAAAGTCAAGGGGTCTGAATACTTTCCGAAGATTCTGTATGGGCCTAATAGTACATAACAATCATTGACAGTTACCAGCTAGACCAGCCTGAGCTTTCAAAGGTCATAGCTTTTAGCTAACTAACTAGCTATCACCATAAGGGTTAGACTTTAGGCTTAGGCTACATTCATTCTTGCAACCATCAGCCAGCATGCTTACTATTTTTTAGGAATCATATCACAGTTAAACAGACACCTAATGAGATATCTAGCTACAGTGGGTCCTCATTTAAAAGTTGTGTTTACTCTCAGCCATTGTTGCCATTAATGCTAGTTCAACCACCAGAGGGCATCTTTATGAAGCTTATTGGCAGGCCAGACGTTTTGATTGCTATACCCTATTTGAAATAGCATATTCCTAGGTTTTTAATTAACCTAGTTTTGCCAAACAACACAAACAATTGTACAGATGGTCTCTCTTTCAAGATATAACGTTTTCCTAGAATAACTGCAGCTCCATGCCTACTGATCAGCAAATACCCATTTGGGGAAAATATCCTTTCTATTTGATTCTGTTATATTCCATCATATTCAGAAGGGCTGGATGTCTGCTAAATTAACAAGTTGATTTCATTGACATGGCTCAGCCATACACTCAGCTATAGCACAGGTAAATACATCTTAAAACATGCTCTTCTGTTGTTTTGAAATGTTTTTTATGACCTCCCTAAAGAAAATATGAATGTATTTCTTTGTGATTGTGTGTATTAATATTATTTATTAGACTGGCGGCTATTGGTAGGCTACTAGTTGAGTCCCAGCTATTCTACTGTTAATATGCATATGTGGCAGCAGACATTCACGGCGCTTTGAGGATGAAATGCTCAGAATGCTCAATTTTTGTCTTTTATGATATTTATCTCAATGTAGGCCTACTGCTAGATTGTAAAATGCACATATTTAGGAAAAGTCAGGGACAGGTGGCTTGAAGGTTTTTATTGAAATTAAGTTGTTGAAATGACATGGAGCTGTAGGCCTGAGAGTCCTTTTTACTGTAATTTACTTATTGGCCTGAAAGGCCTACTTCAATAGATATTAGTCAATCATTCATTCATTTGTGCGTGTCATCACACAAGTCATCCATGTCTTTAAATATAATCAAGCATTTTAGTTATATAACAAAAAAACTAAGGGAACCTTGAATATTTAAACAATGAATAAACCGCAACATGTCGGCTAAAGCGATTGAATTCACTAATGCATGTGACTGTACTAAACTTTTTTGTTAGAACAGATTATATAGTATTGATTATACATTTTTTGAAAATGATTAATGTATTTGTTGTGCTGCTAATAATTATTGAAATGTAGCTTAATTAAATTGATTAATATTATGGTGCTTATATTCCATGAAAAACAAAAATGCATTTTATAGTAGCCTATGTAGGCCTTAGGGTTTCCGGAAATGTGATACTTGTCACAAGAGGGTGCATACATGGACCAAGACGCAGCGCAGGGACTGTAGTTCGACATTGTTTTTAATATACTATGTATATAATTAGACATGAACGAACTATACACCACAAAACAACAAACACGACACAAACATAAATGCACACTTACTGTCACCGTGACTGGAGAATTAACGACCCACCCCCCAGTGTAAAACCTACAAACCTATGTAGGATCCCTGATTAGAGACAATGCGCAGCAGCTGCCTCTAATTAGGGATCCCACACAAACCACCACCAGATACAGAAAGAATAGACCTGTCAGACTCTGACCATGGTTACATGGAAGCAAATAGGCTTCTCTATGGCCAGAGCCTGACAATACTGTACAACGTGACCAGTCGGGAGTAGGACTAGGCTACTAAACGACTGCGAGTGATCCAAACATTTCCACGGCCTTGTAGCCTAACCAATATCCAAAAGGAGATTCAGTGAAAAAAAAATCTGGTTGTCTCAAAGCAGCGTGAAACAGGTAGGCTATTGCTTCAAATCCTATTATAACAATTGGATGACTTTGGGAGTTTCAGTAAGCACCAATGTATTGCCTTAGCCTACTTCATTCCAATTTTTACGTAATTACATTATATTTATTCCCATTGTAATTCATTATGGATCCATCCAGATGTAGTTAGAGAGCAGTGCATGTGGTGGGCTATTCAAAGAGACGGGTGTCAAGGCACTCGTATGAGGTCGTGGTGGTGGAAGCAGGCGCAGGGAAAACAGGGTAATTTTACTATGTTATTTCAATTCACAATACCTCCAACCGGAGTACACTAAACACATAACAATCACGGACAAAGACAATGGGGGAGCAGAGGGATAAATAGGACACAGACAATTTGTGGGATGGGAACCAGGTGTGCGTGAAACGGGACAGACGTAAAATGTGAACCGGATCGGTGGCGGCTAATACACTGGTGACGTAGACCGCCTGTGACCGCCCGAATCAGGAGAGGGGCTGACTTCGGCGAACCATTTACACCTGACCCACAGCGTTGACTTGCTACCAATGCCAGCAGATGCTTCTTTCTATAGTTGTTTCGGTAACATTCCACAAGTAAGTGTAATAAATAAAACAAATCAATTAAATAGCTCTGGTATTGAAAATATATTAAACCTTTTTTATTTTTATAAATGCTTTATTATAAAAATGTTGAAAGTGCGTGGGTGACAGAGAGAAACAAAATGGTGCAGTTTGAGGCCATGTGGCGGACAGTGATGGGTCTGGGCAGGTATGATGATGTTGCCAGTTTGTTATTTATAATTATTTATTTATGTTTTTCGAGGTAGAGAAACCAACAGCATAACCAAAACCATAATTAGCGTTCTATCTCCCCCTTGTGATAGTGTGGCGCAATGACAGAATGACAGAATTTCTACCACAAACGTCACTGCATAAATTCAAAACTTTTAATTGAGGAACCACTGTTAATTATTAGTTAATTATTATATGTGTATCATACATTTTACTGGTAAAACAGCAATCCTGCAGCAACCAGTGGCTTGCTAGCTAGCTACAAATCAAACCAGACACTAGCCAGTTCATTTTAGCTCTTAGCTAATACCAATGACAAATGCTCCTCAAATTGTCAATATGAGCGTTTTATTTTGTACAGTTATCAAAGACCACATTAATAATCCTTAAATCTACTGGCGCAATCCGTCAATTTAAGATATGGGCTGCGTCTCAATCCATCGCACCCGCCTATGTCTGCCTTCAGTAGCTGCGGTGGAAGGTGGCCGAGATACAGCGGTGTATGCTACATCCTGAAAATCGGTCTTTTTAATGAAAACGTCTGTAGCGTCCAAACGGGACACATGCCAACAAAAATAAGGGGTTAAATATGTGTCAAAAAAACTAAAATATTTCCTGAGCTTTCTTATTTCTCTTAGATATAGGACAGACACTTAAAAACCTAAATCCTTATGATACATTTTTTGACTGCCTTTTTTGTCATTTATGAATATGTTATTCTATGGGCTATAGTAGTAAAGGCCAAATTCTATATTTGATTCAATAATGTTTATTTTTTTACTCCTTTTTCGCCGCAATTTTCATGATATCCAAGCCGCACTGCTTTTTGACACAATGCTTGCTTAACCCGGAAGCCAGCTGCACTAATGTGTCGGAGGAAACACCATACACCAGGCGACCGTGTACACCTGGCGACCCCCCCCCCAATTGGCTTAGACTTTTAACATAACAAAGTCAAGACAAGAAAAGAGGTCCATCAAGTAGATAGAAAGCTAGCTAGCTACCTTGCCTCGTTTTGGCTGACTGTCTACTTGGCTTGTTATCAGAAGTTCATTTCACAGACTCATCTTATCAATCAGAAAAAATACTCTAAAATGGAAATATTATAATTACAAACATAAAAACGAATAGTATACTGTTTCTTACTTTAATATTGTTGTTCTGGTCTCAACGACAAAGCTGTCAACGTTGTGATGAAACCTTTCAGGTCCAGTGTAGGCGAGGCGCCTCCCGGTGGCAGCATTAACTTTCAGTCCCCTGAAAAACTCACAATTCAATAATTTCAAAGATTTTACTGAGTTACAGTTCATATAAGGACATCAGTCAATTTAAATAAATAAATTAGGCCTTAATCTATGGACTTCACATGACTGGGAATACATATATGCATCTGCTGGTCACAGATACCTTAATAAAATAGGTAGGGGGCCTCCCGTGTGGCGCAGCGGTCTAAGGCATTGCACCACAGTGATGAGGTGTCACTACAGACCCGGGTTTGATCCCAGGCTGTGTTACAACCGGACCGGGAGTCCCATAGGGTGGCGCACAATCAGCCCAGCGTCGTCTGGGTTAGGGGAGGGTTTTCCAGGGGGCTTTACTTGGCTCATCGTGCTCTAGTGTCTCCTTGTGGTGGGCCGGGCACCTGCAGGCTGACTTCGGTCTTCAGTTGAACGGTGTTTCCTCCAACACATTGGTGCAGCTGGCTTCCGGGTTAAGCGGGTGGGTGTTAAGGAGCGCGGTTTGATGGTTCATGTTTTGGAGGACGCATGACTCGACCTTCGCCTCTCCTGAACCCATTTGGGAGTAGCAGCGATGAGGAAGATTGAAATTGTGAGAAAAGGTAGGAGCGTGGATCAGAAAACCAGTCAGTATCAAGTATGTGGTGTGGCCACCATTTGCCTCATGCACTGCGACACATCTCCTTCGCATAGAGTTGGTCAGGATTTGTGGCCTGTGGAATGTTGTCCCACTCCTCTTCAATGGCTGTGCAAAGTTGCTGGAACTGGAACATGCTGTCGTACACGTTGTTCCAGAACATCCCAAACATTCTCAATGGGAGACATGTCTGGAAAGTATGCAGGCCATGGAAGAACTTGGACATTTTCAGCTACCAGGAATTGTGTACAGATCCTTGCGACATGGGGTCATGCATTATCATGCTGAAACATGAGGTTATGGCGGCAGATGAATAACATTACATTGGGCCTCAGGATCTTGTCGCGGTATCCCTGTGCATTCAAATTGCCATCGATAAAACAAAGTTGTGTCCGTTGTCTGTAGCTTATGCCTGCCCATACCATAATCTCACCACCACCATGGGGCACTTTGTTCACGATGTTGACATCAGCAAACCGCTCTGTCCTGTACAGTTGAAACTGGGATTCATCCATGAGAAGCACACTTCTCCAGCGTGCCTGTGGCCATCAAAGGTGAGCATTTGCCCACTGAAGTCGATTATGACGCCAAACTACAGTCAGGTCAAGACCCTGGTGAGGACGACGAGCATGCAGATGAGCTTCAGTGAGACGGTTTCTGACAGTTCTTGCAGAAATGTTTTGGTTGTGCAAACAGTTTCATCAGCTGTACAGGTGACTGGTCTTAGGCGATCATAAACAGAACAGATCGATCATAAGCAAATGTACAAATGTTTTAATCAGTGCAAACATACTACACACCTTGTTTACATCTCAGATACAGATGGAAATCCCAATGTAGAAACAATAACCAAAAACAGGAAAACATTTATATGTGACTCATTTGTAAAAGCGAAAGTATCATTATCATGTTCTATCCAACATTGTGGGACAGTTTCACAGACCCAGATTAAATACATCCAGGTGTGGGTTTAATTTTGGCTCCCAAGTGGTGCAGCGGTCTAAGGCACTGCATCTCAGTGCTAGAGGTGTCACTAAAGACACCCTGGTTCGATTTCAGGCTGTATCACAACCGGCTGTGATTGGGAGTCTCAATGAGCGGTGCACAATTGGCCCTGCGTTGTCCGAGTTTGACCGGTGTAGGCTGTAAATAAGAATTTGTTCTTAACTGACTTGCCTAGTTAAATAAAGGTTAAATAAAAAACCTGCCAGCTTAGTGGAGTCTGCCACTAGCATAGTCAGTGTAGTCAGCTCAGCTTTCCCCATTGAGACAGTGTCTGTGCCTTGATCTAGGTTGGGCAAAACTAAATATGGCGGTGTTTGCCTTAGCAATCTCACTGGAATAAAGACCTCCTCCATTCCTGTCATTATTGAAAGAGATTGTGATAATATCGCATATCTCAAAATAGGGCTACTTAATGTTAGATCCCTGACTTCCAAGGCAGTCATAATCAATTAACTAATCACTGATCATAACCTTGATGTGATTGGACTGACTGAAACATGTCTCAAGGCTGATGAATTTACTGTGTTAAATCAGGCCTCTCCTCCTGGTTACACTAGTGACCATATCCCCTGGGCATCCTAAAAACAAAAAACATTTGTCACAAGAAATTAGCTCCCTGGTATACAGGAAAATAGCAGAGTCCTGAAGCAAGCTTCCAGAAAATTGGAACAGAAATGGCGCTCCACCAAACTGGATGTCTTCTGACTAGCTTGGAAAGTAAGTACCGTGCAATATTGAAGAGCCCTCACTGCTGCTCGATCAGCTTACTTTTCCAACCTAATTGAGGAGAATGTTTTTGATACTGTCGCAAAGCTAACTATAAAGCAGTATTCCCCAAGAGAGGATGACTTTCACTTCATCAGTGATGAATACATGAACTTTTTCAAATGAAAAGATCATGATCGTTAGAAAGCAAATTACAAACTTCTCTTTGAATCTGCATATTTCTCAAAATAATTGCCAGGACCTAAGATCAATGGAGACACTAAAGTTTTTTTTTGGACATTTTCACGGAAATAGTAATGGTAAAGGACCTTAATGGCATCAGACCAAGGCTCTGGCCTGGTTTATATCTTATTTGTCTGAAAATATATCAGTTTGTATCTGTGGATGGTTTTGTCCTCTGACATATCAATTGTTCGTTTCGGTGTTCCTTCAAGGTTGCGTTTTAGGACCACTATTGTTTTCACTATATATTCTACCTCTTGGTGATGTCATTCGGAAACATAATGTCATCTTTCAGTGCTATGCGGATGACACACAGCTGTACATTTTGATTAAACATGGCGAAGCCCCAAAATTGCCTACGCTAGAAGCTTGTGATTCAGATGGATGGTGGCAAATGTTTTTCTTTTAAACTCGGACAAAACAGAAATGCGAGTTCTAGGTCCCAAGAAACAAAGATATCTGCAGTTTGATCTGACAATTAATATTGATGGTTGTACAGTCGTCTCAAATAAAACTGTGAAGGACCTCGGCGTTACTCTGGACCCTGATCTCTCTTTTGACGAACATATCAAGAATATTTCAAGGGCAGCTTTTTTCTATCTTTGTATCATTGCAAAAATCTGAAACTTTTTGTCCAAAAGTGATGCAGAAAAGATAATCCATGCTTTAGTCAAATCTAGATTAGACTACTGCAACGCTCTACTCTTTCCGGCTACCCAGATAAAGCACTAAATAAACTTCAGTTAGTGCTTTATACAGCTGCTAGAATATTGACTAGTGCAAGCCTCTTTACGCTGGCTTCCTGTTAAGGCTAGGGCTGATTTCAAGGTTGTACTGCTAACCTACAAAGCATTACATGGACTTGCTCCTATCTATCTCTTCGATTTGGTCTTGCCGTGCATACCTACACGTACACTATGGTCAAGCAAAGAGCTGGAGGCAGGGCTTTCTCCTATAGAGCTCAATTGTAATGGAATGGTCTGCCTATCCATGTGAGAGACGCAAACCTGGTCTTGACCTTTAAGTCTTTACAGAAGACTCATCTCTTCAGTAGGTCCTATGATTGAGTGTAGTCTGGCCCAGGGGTGTGAAGATGAATGGCAAGGCACTGGAATGACGAACCGCACTTGCTGTCTGCCTGGCTGTCTCCCCTCTCTCCACTGGGATTCTCTGCCTCTGACCCTATTACAGGGGCTGAGTCACTGGCTTACTAGTGCTCTTCCATGCCATCCCTGACTTCCAAGGCAGTCATAGGGAGGTGTGTCATGTCATTCCAGGCTTTTTTACGCTATACTCGACTTCAGTGGGCTGAGTCACTGACATGATCTTCCTGTCCTGTCTTGCGCCCCATTGGGCTTGTACGGTTGAGGAGATCTTTGTGGGCTATACTCAGCCTTGTCTCATGGTAGTAAGTTGCTGGTCTATTAAAATCCTTCTAGTGATTTGGGGACTGTGCTTTGGCAAAGTAGGTGGGGTTATATCCTACCTGGTTGGACCTGTCCGGGGGTATCATCAGTCTGTTATATCTGGTGTAAGTCTCCTGTCTTATCTGGTGTCCTGTGTGAATTTAAGTATACTCCCTCTAATTCTCTCTCTCCCTCTCGCCCACCTTCGAGTCTGTATGGCACTTCAATATATTGAAGTGTTGGGCTTGATGTTGGGCTTGATGTTGGGCTTGATGTTGGGCTTGATGTGTTTCTCCAAGAAGTCTTGAGACTCCTTGGCAGTGGAAAGCGTGTGTGTTGTGTTCCGGAAGGTCAAGACGAGTAAACACAACATTTCATATAAATACAAACAATGTATTGAGCTCAATGTCATATAAAACTGTAAATGTATCACCCACACAACTTCAATGACCTTACAGCCTTGGGCTTTGAGCCAAATATCAGCTGCCCTCTGTCTGAAACCAGACTGACTAATACCAAGGAACATAAAGTTGTTCTAATATCAGCTGCCCTCTGTCTGAATGGGGTTGGTTCCGGCATGTGTCTGGCACCGTCACATATCTTAACTTATAGGACACATTCTGGGTGTTCTGCCAGATGGTCATGTGCCCCCCCCCCTCATATCTTTACCAAGCACAGGCAGGAACCAAGGATTATTTATGACATTTTCCATCACAGTGTGTATGTATGCATGTAGTATGTACTGGATATGGGATAGAAGAGGCTACAGTAACTCTCTCTGGTAGATTTGCTTTGGATACCCATGTTCAAATAAAATTATGTTATTAATAAATAAGGTTTTGGGGTCAACTAGATTGTAATTGCTTTTGAATACTACACACCTGTTAGAGCAAGGAACATATATGTCAGTTATTTTTCAGTACTGGTTTTGGACAACCAATTTTTGTGCAGTATTAATTTACCATCCATACAAACCACAATGTAAATGTACATTACTGTATTGTACATGCGCTGGTCATCTACGGTAGGTTTGTATATTAGACTTTCCATCACCAAGAAGAAAAACAATGCACAATACAGTAATTGAGTATAATGAGACATCAAGTGGTTTGTGATGATGTGACGTGATGATGTGGCTCAGTATAGTAAATTGCACTGAATAAGTGTCTACTAAAATTGTAAAATAATGAATAAACCAGGGAGAGAGGGGGGTTGAAAGAAGGGGGAGGGAGGGAGAGAGAAGAGAAGAGAAGAGAAGGAGGGGGAGAGAGAAAAGGGAGAGAGAGAGATAGATAGAGAGGAGCGATAAAGAGAGAGAGAGAGAGCACATTATTTGAGATCTCTTTATTCTTTTGGAACTTTGGTGAGTGTAATGTTTACTGTAAAGAAAATGTTATTGTGTATTTCACTTGCTTTGGCAATGTAAATATATGTTTCCCATGCCATTAAAGCCCTTAAATTGAATTGGGGGAGGGAGAGAGAGGGAGAGAGCAGGGGGAGAGGGTGGAAGGGTAAAAGAAGGGGGAGGGAGAGAGAAAAGAAGGGGGAGATAAAGAGGAGGTAGAGAGAGACACAGAGGGAGGCAAAGAGATGGACATAAAAGGAGGGAGGGAGAAATAGATAAGAGAGAGGGAGGGGGATTAAGGTACAGATATATAGAGAGAAAACCAACCGACATGAATGCAATTGACCTATGCGTCAACTACTTGAAGCATATCTATCTAGTTTGTGACCTTCGTGACCTGTTATTTGAGGTGCCTATGGCAACCACTTTATGCCACGGCCAGCAGATGAGTCTTCTGCCATATTAATGATTCTGATAAACAGGAGGACAAATGAACGAACCACAGGGCCCTGTTAGCACCTTTAATGACTTCACCTTTAATGATGATCCCATTCCCACAGGTGTCTCGCCACTCAGAAGATGTTGATAAACAATAGGGGTGATGTCATGCTTGGCAGTTTGTACTCATTTTGATTAGGCTCTGATCATGCAACGTTTTACTCCTGATGTACTTACACTGGGGGCCAAAAGTTCGGAATATTACTAATTCAAGGGTTTTTCTTTATTTGCACAATTTTTTACATTGTAGAATAAAAGCATGAAAACATTAAAGCTATGACATAACACATATGGAATCATGCAGTAACCAAAAAAGTGTTTGAGATTATTCAAAGTAGCCACCCTTTGCCTTGATGACAGCTTTGCATTCTTGGCATTCTCTCAACCAGCTTCATGAGGACCGCCACAGGAATGGAAGACCCAGAAATACCTCTGCTGCAGAGGCTAAGTTCATTAGAGTTAATTAACTTATAAATGCTTCACAGAGTTCAAGTAACAGACACATCTCAACATCAACTGTTCAGAGGAGACTGTGTGAATCAGGCCTTCATGGTCGAATTGCTGCAAAGAAACCACTACTAAAGGACACCGATAAGAAGAGACAACCAAATTTAGATGGTTTGGGATGAGTCGGACCGCAGTGAAGGAAAAGCGGACCGCAGTGATCTCACCTCGTGGGGCATCAATGATCATGAGAAAGGTGAGGGATCAGCCCAGAACTACACGGCAGGACCTGGTCAATGACCTGAAGAGAGCTGGGACCACAGTCTCAAAGATAACCGTTAGTAACACACTACGCCGTCATGGATTAAAATCCTGCAGCGCACGCAAGGTCCCCCTGCTCAAGCCAGCGCATGTCCATGCCCGTCTGAAGTTTGCCAATGACCATCTGGATGATCCAGAGGAGGAATGGGAGAAGGTCATGTGGTCTGATGAGACAAAAATATAGCTTTTTGGTCTAAACTCCACTCGCCGTGTTTGGAGGAAGAAGAAGGATGAGTACAACCCCAAGAACACCATCCCAACCGTGAAGCATGGAGGTTGAAACATCATTCTTTGGGGATGCTTTTCTGCAAAGGGGACAGGACAACTGCACCGTATTGAGGGGAGGATGGATGGGGCCATGTATCGCGAGTTCTTGGCCAACAACCTCCTTCCCTCAGTAAGAGCATTGAAGATGGGTCGTGGCTGGGTCTTCCAGCATGACAACGACCCGAAACACACAGCCAGGGCAACTAAGGAGTGGCTCTGTAAGAAGCATCTCAAGGTCCTGGAGTGGCCTAGCCAGTCTCCAGACCTGAACCCAATAAAAAATCTTTGGAGGGAGCTGGAAGCCCGTATTGCCCAGCGACAGCCCGGAAACCTGAAGGATCTGGAGAAGGTCTGTATGGAGGAGTGGGCCAAAATCCCTGCTGCAGTGTGTGCAAACCTGGTCAAGAACTACAGGAAACGTATGATCTCTGTAATTGCAAACAAAGGTTTCTGTACCAAATATTAAGTTCTGCTTTTCTGATGTATCAAATACTTATGTCATGCAATAAAATGCAAATTAATTACTTAAAAATCATACAATGTGATTTTCTGGATTTTTGTTTTAGATTCCGTCACTCACAGTTGAAGAGTACCTATGATAAAAATTACAGACTTCTACATGCTTTGTAAGTGGGAAAACCTGCAAAATCGGCAGTGTATCAAATACTTGTTCTCCCCACTGTATATGTTAATAGGACATTGTAGTTCTACAGTGTCACCTTGTCTGTTCTGCTTTTATTTTGAAAAGCGCGGCGTTTTCTTCTTCTGATGTTTTTTTTGTGATGCTAAACTTCCTGCTACTCTCTCTTTACAATGTGGTGCTCACGCGTCGTCAGAAGAACGGTAAAAACTTGTAAACACATTAGTTATTTATCATGTTCATCTATTTGAATCTTGTAAAGAAAGAGTTTACATTGTGATTTACTTTATTATTTTTGTATTGTTCGTACATGTTATTTCTAAGAGCTCCGAACTGTGAGGGTGTGTCGAGCTAGAGAGCATGCTAGCTGATGACGGAAACTCTTGATTAGCGCCCTTGGAGAGCGGAATGAGGTATGAAGGAAAAATGTGTGGAGTGTGTATTATTATCAGAAGGGATTTTGTTTAAGGAAAAGAGAATGTCATTACTTCATTTGTATTGGGTGTAAACATGAGTAATATGTGAACACGATTTATGTGCAAATGCTTTGTGAAGCTAAATAGAAGCATTTTGTATTTCTTCTGTTTTATTCTGTAGTTTTCACGGTGTTCATGGTGTTCATGGTGCTTGTGGAGCATGGTGCTCGTTGAGAGGAATAAATAAATCGACACCCGTTTGAAACTCTCTGCGTCTTGATCAATAAATCAGAGGGGCCGCTACAACTCCTTCAAGACTGAAAAGCATTCCAGGTGAAGTTGGTTGAGAGAATGCCAAGAGTGTGCAAAGCTGTCATCAAGGCAAAGGTGGCTATTTGAAGAATCTCAAATATAAAATATATTTTGATTTGTTTAACACTTTTTTGGTTACTACATGATTCCATATGTGTTATGTCATAGTTTTGATGTCTTCACTTTTATTCTACAATGTAAAAAAATAGTGCAAATATAGAAAAACTCTTGAATGAGTAATATTCCAAACTTTTGGCCCCCAGTGTACCTGTTGCAACCTCTACAACCACTGTGATTATTATTTGACCCTGCTGGTGTCGTGGAAAATCTAGCTTAATTATCTAAAACAAATAAAGCTTAAAGAGATATTCTGGAGTTTGTGAGTTTGATAGACTTTATTAAAGAGTAACAATGCTGAGCTGTGTTCTGCAGAGCACAACTGGGGTTCCAGATGGGGTGATCTCTTTTTATACAGGTTTCATGACATTCATGTTCACTCCTCTATATGTCAATGGCCAATACCTTTCGGCAGTTCACAGCTCTTATCTTTGTTTTCCACGTCCAGTTCCCCCTCCTTCCTGGCCCTAACCTTGGGCATCAGCAGTTTCTTCTAGAAGAACAAGCACACACACCCGCAATAACATCTGCCAACCACGGGCACGTGACAAACAAAACTTTTTCTTGAAAAAACAATTGCTTTGGGGTTTTAGGCTGGGTTACTGTATAGCACTTTGTGACATCTGCTGATGTAAAAAGGGCTTTATAAATACATTTGATTGATTGAAAGGGGTAATCTGGGATTCGAAAAAAGAACAAAGCTGACACCCCACCACTTGTCAAAACAACTGAGGGGATGGGGCAATAAAAATGTACTCTTCAATTTATAGAACAATCTATCAATGCAAGGACTGACCATCAATGAGATTGACATTTAATTTAGCTGAACCCTAACCCTAGCTTCATGTCAAGTTTAACTCTAACTCTAACTCTAGAATGGTATTACAATGTCCCTACAGCTGTAATGGTGACTACAACCCTAACTCTAGAATGGTATGTCCCTACAGATTGCCCATTTATCAATTTGTTAATATGTCTATTTTGAGACTGAGGAAATTATATCAAGTGAAGTACAATCTGCAACAAAAGTATCACAGAAAACTTCACACATTATCTCCTAGAAAACATAATTCCTGCTGCTTGAGTCGCACATTTTTTTTTTTTACCCTGATTTGACCATGTAAGTGGACTGAGAACACTCTCATTTACAGGGAAAAGTTACAGTGGGGAGGAGAGGGGACGAATGAACCAGTTGGATGCTGGGATTGATTAGTCATGAATCGCAAGCTGGAGTATTATTTATTTATTGACTACACAAAGTCACACAAATTAAAAAGTTGTTACAAATTAACCAAAAGAACAATCATACTCTAAGTAAATGTAATGCAAGAACATGCACAGTTATCCATCTTGAAAATCGTTATATTATTTCAGGCAGATTATAGTAAAATCTGTGCTCATATAGTCCACTGAAGAAGATTAAGGATGGGAAAATAAATAGCAATATCAAACATCTGAGGTATGAAAACATGATCAAACATACTACACATTCTGTTTGGATCTTAGATACACATGGAAATCACAATGTAGAAACATTAACCAAAAACAGGAAAACACTAACATGTGACTCATTTGTAAAAGTATAATTATCACATTATAGCCTACATTATGGGACAGTTTCACAGACCAATATTAAATAAATCCAGGTGTAGGTTTAATTCTGGGTTATTAACCTAAAAATGGGATTTCATGAAAATCCCACATTGCCCATTTAACCTTGGATTACAGGCTATGGTCTGTGATTAAAAAAAATTAAATGAAGATTTTTTATGGAATATCTACATAGGTGTACAGAGGCCCATAATCAGCAACCATCACTCCTATATTCCAATGGCACGTTGTGTTAGCTAATCCAGGTTTATCATTTTAAAAGGCTAATTGATCATTAGAAAACTCTTTTGCAATTATGTTAGCACAGCTGAAAACTGTTGTGCTGATTAAAGAAGCAATAAAACTGGCCTTCTGAAACTTGTCTGTCTATTCTTGTTCTGAGAAATGAAGGCTATTCCATGCGAGAGGCATGTACTAGATATGGGAGTAGAGAGGCTACAGTAACTCTCACTAGTGAATATTGCTGGATTTGCTGTGGATAGTTCTATTGCAGTCTCCCCTGTGTTCAAATAAAATGTTATTCAATTGCTTTTGAATCCTATACCCCTGTGGCTGATGTGGTTTAAAAAATGACTAACAGCAAGGCAAATATTTGTCACACTTCTTTGTCAGTATCGGTTTTGGACATATTTATTCTAACAATTGTATTATTGAAGAATAGGTTTGAAATATTTGACCAGAAATTATCATTCTAAACCCCTTCCTGAACCAGCTGTAAAATAGTGCATACACCATGGGATTCATAGTTGTATTCAAATAGCCAATCCATATACATGTTACAAACAAAACTGGTGGGGTAAAGTAACTAATAAAGGGATCAATGCAGTTGGAGACATGAAATGATGTCCAGAATGATAGCAAGTGTTTTGGTGGTCTTTCTCTGTGATTTGCATACCAAGTTCTGATTGGTTGTACCGTGAAGAGAATGTGTTTTTTCTGTGCTATTAGATAGATGATACACATTCCTACTCCTGAGATGTAGAATGAGATCACTGAAGACACAATACCCTCACAAGCAACATATTTATACACTCTTAGAAGTAAAGGTGCTATCTATAACCTAAAAGGGTTCTTCGGCTGTCCCCATACCCTTTTTGGTTCCAGGCAGAACATTTTTTGTTCCAGGCAGAATCTTTTTGAGTTCCATGTAGAACCCTTTACACAGAGTCTGTTTAAGGGCACAAAATCTGTTGATGTGCCCTTAAGCAAGGTACCCTAATTTCTCCTGTAATTCTGTCTGGATAAGAGTGTCTGCTAAATGTAAACTATTTAGTTCAATATTAGACCAAAGAACTGTTTAGTTCAACACCAGCCAGAAGAGGTTCCTCAAATGCTTCTCTTCAATTGCCTCCTTGAACCCACTATCCAAGGTAGACAGGTCATTGTTTGGATTTAAATATGTTAGATATATACTGTACTGTTCACACATAGTTTTACATTATATTGATGTAGCTTTACAATAGATCATGTAGTAGCAAATACATTTATATATGAGGAATTTGTATTGAATATTTTCAATGTGACAATAAGATTAAGACATTTTCGAAACCACGGATAAAACAGTGCATAGATGATTGGATTTGCAGTAGAATTAAAGTAACCCAGCCAGACAAACACTTCAAAGAGAATGGGTGGTGTGCTAAAGTTTGTGTACGGATCAACTATGGAATTAACAAAGAAAGGCAGCCAGCAAAAGATGAAAACACCCACCACAATGCCTAAAGTTTTAGCTGCTTTCCGCTCTGACCGTTGAGACACCACACCTCTACCTCCCTCATTGGAATTATTTTGTCTGTCTTCAATCTTTCTTACATGTTTTTTTGCTACCAAAAATATTGTGGTATACAAACCCACCATTACAGAGCACGGAAAGAAAAAGGCTATCAATGTGTCTAGGGCGCCCCACAGTGCATTAAAGAAAATATTACAACCTCCCAGGCAGTGTATGGAGGCAATTAATTCATCCAGTCCTCTGACATTTGCTTTTGAGTATAGTAAGCCATAGGAGTACAATGCAGCAACGGCCCAACTTGCAAAAACCATGAGCCATGCAATTGGTATAGTAATCTTGGTGGAGTAGCGAAGTGGATTGCACACAGCCTCATATCGATCGATGGCTATGAATACCAGGTGAAAAATTGAAACAGATGTGAGGAACATATCAAAACTAGAATGCAGCAAACACAAAGAATCTCCAAAGTACCAGCAGCCCTTCACAGCCCTCATTGTACTAAAAGGCATCACAGTCACTCCAAGCATCAGGTCTGCAAGTGCCAAAGACATTATAAGAATGTTAGTTGGTGTGTGGAGCTGTTTTATGTGAGCAATGGAGATAATGACCACTCCATTCCCTAGAATAGTGACCAGCATTCCTGAAACTAACAAAAAGTATAGAGCAATTTGAACTCCTTCACTGAAGATTTCTCTGGTGCAGGAGGCATTTGATTCTGGGTAACAGAACAGCTTTGGATCCAGATGTTGATGAGATGAGATATCCATTGCCAAAAACATACAGACATTCAAGTTAGAGCGGATCACTTGCTACTGTAGTCAAAGGTGCAGGTGTGAGTGGTGCTGAATCAAGCACAGTCTTCTTAGAAGAATGACAGTGTTTATATACTGTATTGGGCATATTTTGGCCACACCCCTTTCCCGGCTACTAGCCAGTTGTAATAGGTTACATGATTTATATCTGTTTGTATTATATGTGTATATTCAAGTAATGTACAACAGTATGATAGTGTCATAAGATAATGACGTCATGAGCTCTAAACTCAGATGGGCCACACAACACAGAATTACTGTTCCAGCGGTGTTTACCTCAAGTAGGCACTAGGAGGAGACAAAGAACATTATTCAGCAAAGTGACAGGCAAAGGCATCACAAGCGTTGAAACATTTATTTCAGACAAACGGCTTTTACAGAAACGGGTTAAAAGCAGCTTCTGTTAAATTTTCACTCAAGCTTTATAACTTTGAGTAGTATAACTGTCACATGTTACATCCCATCACAATGCATATATTTATTTGAACACACATCATACAGTGTCAGCTGAAACTTTACTCAGAATACAATCTAAATCTACATGAACCTCTGTGAAAGATTTGACCACTGATGATGATTCTCAAAGCCTTCCTGAACCAAGTGTAAAAGAAAGCATAGACAATAGGGTTAAAAGCAGAGTTCAAATATCCAAACCAAACCAGTGTATCCCCCAACAGTGGAGGGATGGAGTACTGTATGAAAGGGTCAATGATGAGGCACAAGGAAAAGGGACTCCAGCAGATCAGAAACACTCCCACTACTATTGCCAGAATATTGGCACCTCGTCTCTCTCTACGTCTAGAGTCTGCCTCTTTAAACTGACGAGATACATCTTTAATGGACCTTGCCTGAGCCCTGGCAACCCAATATATCTTGGAATATATACAAATCAAGATCAGTCCTGGGATGTAAAAACTGAAGGAGGATGCTACTACAGCTGCCACTGGACTAAAGAACACATAACAGCCTCCAATGCACTTGACATATGTTTCATAGAAATCCTCCCTGCCTTTTAGATTAATCTCAGAGAAGATCATTCCATAAGCAAAAATGGCAGGGACCAGCCAACTGGTGGTGATCATGATCAATACAGTGTTATTGCTGATGATCAGTCTGTACGACAGTGGCCTGCAGACAGCAAAGTAACGGTCAATGGCGATGAAGGATAGATGGAAGATGGAGGATGTGCTCAGCATAATATCAGTGCTGGTGTGGAGCTTACACATGAATCCTCCTAGGTACCAACAGCCCTGGACAGAGCGCACAGCACTGCACGGCATTACAAACACTCCCAGAAGGAGGTCACACACAGCCAGGGAGACGAGGAGTTGGTTTACAGAGGTTTGGAGCTGCTTGAAGTGTGCAATGGAGGTGATGACCAGAAGGTTCCCAATAATAGTCACCAGTATGGCCAACACCATCGATGTGAACATGGTAACCTGAACGCTCAGGGGTCGAGGAAACCTCACACACGATCCACTCAAAGACTCGTAGCAGAAAAGAGTCTGTGTTTTCACAGTACTGTTAAGGTTCGAAGTATTTGAGAAGCCCATTCCACCTGGTGTTTTAGGCCTAGAGAAAAGGAACAGTTTGATCACAGCTTTAAATGTGTAATTACAACATTTTTCATATTTTCATCTGTCATGTACATCTTTATTTGCAAAAATGAACTGGACTTGCGTTCAATTAAAGTTTTGCAAGAGTAGTGTTACTGTTACAGAGGGAACACTTACAGAGGGAACACTTACAGAGGGAACACAACTGCTAGTCCAAACTGCTTGTTCTGAATCAGATTCTAGGGCTTCTGAAAATACAACACATCTTGCTAATAATGCTTCTCATGGGAATCCAGTTTATTTCCAAAAATAACACAAATGTGGGCAATGTGGCCACTTGAGGGAAATATGTCTCTGGGAACAAATTCCCATATAAAGAATAAGTGGTAACACTTTATTTTAAGGTGTCCTTGTTACAGTGTACTTACACTTGTAGTTACACTGTAACAAGTGTTGTAACTACGCGTAACAATCACTGTTACACTGTAACAACGTAATGTAACTAGTAGTATTACAGTTTGTAATTACACATGTGTAACAACAAAATCTTGTTACCATGCTTGTTACAACTATTGTAACTGAATATACTAACTCATTGTTACACATGCTTAAAAAAATAACACTTGTTGCCAAAGAGGCACATGTCTACTGAATTCAAGAATTGAGTATTTCACTTTATAATCATAATTTGATTCATTAACATTATACAAATATTAGGGTTATTATCATTAGTACATATTGATGGAAAAAGTTATCAAGCTTTTTAGAGTGCGCTATCATATCTTGCACACCATGTGCATCCACAATGGATCAGATAGATGTCGGTAGACATGTGCCTCTTTGGTAAAAAGTGTTATTTTTTTAAGCATGTGTAACAATGAGTTAGTACATTCAGTTACAATAGTTGTAACAAGCATGGTATCAAGATTTTGTTGTTACACATGTGTAATTACAAACTGTAATACTACTAGTTACATTACGTTGTTACAGTGTAACAGTGATTGTTACGCGTAGTTACAACACTTGTTACAGTGTAACTACAAGTGTAAGTACACTCTAACAAGGACACCTTAAAATAAAGTGTTACCAAATTAGACATGCTCATCTTTAAAAAAAGTAGTTACACATTTAATAAACACCGTTTTTATACAACTTTTATACTCTAGAGTCATAGCATGTAAATGTAATCATGCAACTTGAACAACTACTTCAGTACGTGACTAGTATGAACAGCAATTTCACATCACAGAAGTTCATGAAGCAAAACGTGGAAGCATCAACTAGTCATATGTGAAAATATTCCTTTGAAAATATGAAAAAGTAGTATGAATAGACAGACTCCATGCAATCAACCTAAAACCTATACTCACCTTAAAATCTCGTGCATTTACAGTATTTCATTAGTTCTCAGCAATCAATACATCAATTTGTATATCTCCATGGTAAGATCTAAGAAAAAAAGTTGTTTGATTTTGAACTCTGGTCAGGATCCTTTCAGCTGAGGGAAATAAAGAGACAAGTAAAGACTCTATAGTCATGTTTACTTGTTGAACAATTGGTTATGAAGTGATGGTGTGAAATAAAGATCATGCATGCGAAAAGTTTAATCTCACCTAATCATAGCCAGCAACCCATGCACCGCCTCCTTAAGTCTCAGGCTCTACGAGCACCTAGACTTTCCTCTGCATTATATAAACAGATGGACGCTGTTAAAGGGACGCCCCAAAAATGATCACAACAACATTTTGGAACTGTTTAATATTCTGTCTGCTCCACAGCCAATGAAATTATAGTTTTAGTCTGTGGAGACTCCCACTGTATGTTGTTCACTGTGTCTGATGAGTCCACATGATTCAGTTGGCGACAGATAGTCATCAATTATGGGCCCACCAGTCATAATCTAATATCAAGCATAAGCAAAAGATCACACATCTAATTCTTTAAGAAGAATGAATGGGTATACTTTATACTGCATGACCATGACCAAATGACAATTGAGCACAGGACATCTTACAGATTTTTTATTTTTTTTTGCCTCGGCTGAGAAGAAACGACTACAGCGGTAGTCTGTGACCTCTATGACCTGTGCTTTGAGGTGCCTATGGCAACCACTTTATGCCATGGCCAGCAGATGAGTCTTCTGCCATATTAATGATTCTGGTAAACAGGAGGACAAATGAACGAACCACAGGGCCCTGTTAGCACCTTTAATGACTTCATCTTTAATGATGATCCCATTCCCACAGGTGTCTCGCCACTCAGAAGGTGTTGATAAACAATGGGGGTGATGTCATGTTTGGCAATTTGATGTTTTATTTTGATTCAGCTCTGATCATGCAACTTTAAAGAGGCAATGTCGGATTTGAAAATAAAAACAACAAAGCTGACCTCCTGCCACTAGGGCTGTAGAAATGTAACCACTCTTCAATTAATTGAACGAGCTATGAATGCAAGGATGGACCATCAATAAGATGAATATGATAGTTTGAAATTAAATTGAGCAGAACCCCTAACTCTAGCTTCATGTCCAGCCTAACCCTAAACCTAACCCTAGTTAGCATTGGCTCGCAAAACTACCTCTAATTTACTTCATACTGGACACAGAGACATAAAAATGCTATCCACAAGTTAATATGACTCTGGGGAAGTAGTTAAAGGGCCTCATTGCCAAAATCACAAACGATCCCCTTAACCTTCTTCATTGGACTACTATATGATATGAGCACAGATTTACTTCAACAAATATAATCTGTTAAAAATAGTATGAAGATTTTCAAGATGGATAATTGTGCATGTGCTTGCTGTATATGTACCTATATTTTTATATACTGTTTTATCTGTAACAAGTTAAAAATGTCTTAAGTGTTCCCTCTGTAATTATTGTGAACTCAATAATTAAACAATATTCCAGGTTGTGATTAGTTGTTTTTCAACTCAATCAGCAGGAATTATGTTGTCTATAAATGACATGGTAAAAACATGTGTGCATTAAGGTGATATTCATACCATTACAGATTTAAGGACATTGTGATAACATATTGAGGACATAATGAATTATATATGATTCATATATGAAGGAAATACTGTACCATGTTTGACTATTGACTGCTTTTAGTGTCTCAAAACTATGTATATTTGATGTGTTTTATTTTTGTATTGTAAACTATTGTATCATTGTGGAGTGACACTAAAAGGTCCAATGCAGATGTTATGAGGACAGATGTTATACTGTTGGTCAGCTGTTATGAGGACAATTAAGGGAAATATCATGTGAAGTACAAAGTCCGATCTGCAAAAATAGTCAAAGTATCACAGAAAACATCAGACATTATCAACACAAATAATTGTTTATTTCAATAATATCACGTAAATTAAAACATGTTTCCACCATAGATAACATAATTGATGCTGCTTGAGTTCTGTATACACCCCCCCCCCCCCCCACCTTGTCACAACACAACTGTTTGGCTCAAACGCATTAAGAAAATAAATTCCACACATGAACTTTTAACAAGGCATACCTGTTAATTGAAATGCATTCCAGGTGACTACCTCATGAAGCTGGTTGAGAGAATGCCAAGAGTGTGCAAAGCTGTCATCAAGGCAAAGGGTGGCTACTTTGAAGAATCTCAAAGATAAACACTTTTTTGGTTACTACGTGATTCCATATGTGTTATTTCATAGTTTTAATGTCTTCACTATTATTCTACAATGTAGAAAATAGTAAAAATAAAACCTTTGGTAAATCCAATTGATTGGACATGATTTGGAAAGGCACACACCTGTCTATATAACGTCCCACAGTTGACAGTGCATGTCAGAGCAAAAACCAAGCCATTAGGTCAAACAAATTGTCCGTAGAGCTCCGAGACAGGATTGTGTTAAGGCACAGATCTGGGGAAGGGTACCAAAACATTTATGCAGCATTCAAGGTCCTCAAGAACACAGTGACCTCCATCATTCTTAAATGGAAGAAGTTTGGAAACACCAAGACTCTCCCTAGAGCTGGCTGCCCGGCCAAACTGAGCAATCGGGGGAGAAGGGTCTTGGTCAGGGAGGTGACCAAGAACCATATGGTCACTCTGACAGAGCTCTAGAGATCCTCTGTGGAGATGGGAGAACCTTCCAGAAGGACAACCATCTCTGCAGCACTCCATAAATCAGGCCTTTATTGTAGAGTGGCCAGACGGAAGCCACTTCTCAGTAAAAGGCACATGACAGCCCACTTGGAGTTTGCCAAAAGGCAACTAAAGACTCCCAGATCATGAGAAAACAGATTCTCTGGTCTGACGTATCCAAGATTGAACTCTTTGGCCTGAATGCCAAGCGTCACATCTGGAGGAAACCTGGCACCATCCCTACGGTGAAGCATGGTGGTGGCAGAATCATGCTATAGGGATGTTTTTCAGCGGCAGGGATGGAGAGACTAGTCAGGATCGAGGCAAAGAACAGAGAGATCCTTGATGAAAACCTGCTCCAGAGCGCTCAGGACTTCAGACTGGGGTGAAGGTTCACAACCCTAAACACACAGCCAAGATAACGCAGGAGTGGCTTCGGGACAAGTTTATGAATGTCCTTGAGTGGCCCTGCCAGAGCCCGGACTTGAACCCGATCAAACATCTCTGGAGAGCAATTTATTTTTTCTTCTAAAAATCTGTTTTTGCTTTGTCATTATGGGGAATTGTGTGTAGAAAAAACAGTAATACATTTTCGACTAAAAAAATGTAGAAAAAGTCAAGGGGTCTGAATACTTTCCGAATGCTCTATTGATTGATACATATATATATATTTTTTATCCTGTTTTGGTTCATGTCTCTACATTCTGATATCCATCTGTATCTGAGATCCAAACAGGGTGTGTAGTACGTTTGATCAGTTTTTCATACCGCAGACATTTGATATTCCTATTTGTTTTCCCATCTTTAACCTTCAGTAGACAATATGAGAACAAATATGATATGTTTAAAATGGATAACTGTCCATGTTCTTGCACCTTTATTTCAATATACTGTAATACAAATGACTGTGCTTTTGCTTAACATGTAAAAAAGGTTGAAGACAGCTAAAATAATTCCAATGAGGGAGGTAGAGGCTTGCTGTCTCAACGGTCAAAGCAGCTAAAACTTTAGGGATTGTGGTGGGTATTTAAAAATTTAGCTGGCTGCCTGTCGCGGCAGGTAGCCTAGCGGTTAGAGCTTTGGGCCAGTAACCGAAAGGTCGCTGGTTTGAATATCCGAGCCGACAAGGTGAAAAAACCTGTTGATGTGTCCTTGAGCAAGGCACTTAACCCTAATTTGCTCCAGTGGCTGACCCTGTAGGTAGGCAGTCATTGTAAATAAGAATTTGTTCTTAACTGACTTGCCTAGTTAAATAAAAATAAGTGTTGATCGATACACAAACTTTAGCACACCACACATTCTGTAATGGAGACGTTGTGAGTCGAGAAGCAGGTGCAGGCGAAACGTTTTAAGAAAACAACAAACAAGTACCGAGACAACATAAGAGGCAAAACTAATGTACACAGGTGTGTGGTCTGGGGAGCTGGAAGGGAGGTGGACAGGGCCAGTATCAAACCTGTTAAAAAATTGGTTCAGCTCATTGGCTCTGTCCTGGGTCCCCTCCGTCTGCCCACTGTTTGACTTTTTGAAGCCAGTGATATTTCTCATACCCTTCCACACCTCTCTCACCTGGCTCTGCCTCAGCTTGTCCTCCATCTTCTCCTTATACACTCTCTTCCCCTCAGCAATCCGCAACTTCAGCTCCCTCTGGACGCATTTCAATTTGTCCTTGTCCTTGTCCCTCTCCTTGAAGGCCCTCTTCTTCTCATCCAGCAGGGCCTTCAGGTCGCTGGTGACCCAGGGTTTATTGTTTGGGAAACAGCGTACCTTCCTGGTGGGTACAGTGTTGTCTACACAAAAATGTGTATATAGTCCGTTATGCAGTCAGTAAGTCCATCGATGTCCTCCCCATGAGCCCCACAGAGCACATCCCAGTCTGTTGTTTCAAAGCAGTCCTGTAGGGCCTCATTCGCCTCCGGGGACCATCTCCTAATGGTCCTGGTGGTCGCAGGCTGCTGTTGGACCAAAGGCCTGTAGAGTGGGGTGAGGTGGACAAGGTTGTGATCCGATCTACCAAGGGGAGGGAGTGCAGTGGAGTTGTATGCGTCCTTCACATTAACATATAACAAGTCTAGAGTTTTATTATTCCTAGTTGGGCACTTCACGAACTGTTTGAACGTGGGCAGCGTTGAAGAGAGAGATGCATTGTTAAAATCCCCCGAAATGGCAAAGAAAGCACAGGGATGCGCTGTCTGTAACCTCGCGATAACAGAGTGGATGACGTCACACGCTGTGTTTGCGTCAGCGGAGGGCGGGATGTAAACAATAACAGCAATGGCCGGCGTGAATTCCCTCGGCAAATAGTAGGGTCTCAGGTTAACGGCTAACAGTTCAATGTCCGGGCTACAAAACTTTTCCTTAAGAGTAATATGGTTTGGATTACACCATCTGTTGTTAACTAATAAAGCCAGCCCACCACCCTTACTCTTACCGGAAGAGACGCGATCCCTGTCCGCTCTGATGGTCTGGAAACCATCGATAGTGACGTTCTCAATGGGGATGTTATCGTTCAGCCAAGTCTCCTTGAAAAGCATTAGGCTCGTTTCTCGATAGACCCTTTGCCCACGGACAAGTCCCTCCAGCTCGTCCATCTTGTTATGTATTGACCTCACGTTGCCCATAATAATAGACGGTATAGCTGGCTTGTACTTGTACTTCCTCCGCTTTGCCTTACATTTCAATCCCGCCCTACGTCCACGGCGTCGCCTTTTCAACTCGTCCGGAATATCAAACTTTTCCCTGGGGTGCAGCAGCGCTGCGTGGGCTAAATCCAGGAGCTGGGCTCTGTTGTAAATAATAACAGTTGACGACTCCTGTCGACGTTCAGCTGCGATAAAATCCATAAAATCCATAATCCTGAACTATTATAGTTAAAAAATAAAACTAAAGAAAAGAGACGAAAAAAAACGAACTAAAACAACAATTTATGCACGAACAACGGGAGCTGCTTAACAGCGACCACTCTGGGCGGCGCCAAACACGCCAAGAGTATCTTCCGCTAGTAGGATGAAGCACCTCCCGGGCATGTTCGAGACGCTGCAAAGAACCTCTTCCATGGCCGTCCCCAGTTGTGCCAGCTGGTCATGGTGTTGACGCAGAAGGTAACTCTGTTCGTCGACCGTCTGCTTCCATTGTTTGAGTTGGAATTCTGTAATGTAGACGCTGTGAGTCGAGAAGCAGGTGCAGGTGAAACGTTTAATAAAACAACAAACAAGTACAGAGACAACATAAGAGGCAAAACTAATGTACACAGGAATAATACCAACTGAGGAATGAACAAAAGGGAAGGACTTACAGCGGGTGAAATAAGTATTGAACACGTCAACATTTTTCTCAGTAAATATATTTCCAAAGGTGCAATTGACATGAAATGTTCACCAGATGTTGGTAACAACCCAAGTAATCCATACATACAAAGAAACCAAAACAAATAAGTTCAGAAATTAAGTTATGTGTAATAATGTGAAATGACACAGGGAAAAAGTATTGAACACATGAAGAAAGGGAGGTGCAAAAAGGCATGGAAAGCCAAGACAACAGCTGAAAACTATCAGTAATTAAAAAGCAATCCAGCCCCCTGTCAGTGCAAATTAATATCAGCTGGTTCAGTCCCAACTGATGGCCTACAAAAATGTCTCATTGCCAAGGTGTCACACAAGACACATCTCATGATGGGTAAAAGCAAAGAGCTGTCTCAAGACCTTCGCAACCTAATTGTTGCAAAACATAATGATGGCATTGGTTATAGGCGCATTTCTAAGCTTCTGAATGTTCCAGTGAGCACTGTTGGGGCCATAATACGGAAGTGGAAAGACAATCATTTCACCATAAATTTGCCTCGACCAGGTGCTCCTCGCAAGATTTCTGACAGAGGAGTGAAAAGAATAATCAGAAGAGTTGTCCAAGAGCCAAGGACCACTTGTGGAGAGCTTCGAAAAGACCTGCAATTAGCAGGTACTGTTGTCTCAAAGAAAACAGTAAGTAATGCACTTACCACGCAAGACTCCATTGCTGAAAAAAAAGCATGTTGAAGCTCGTTTAAAGTTTGCTGCACAACATTTGGAAAAGCCAGTGAAATACTGGGAGAATATAGTGTGGTCAGATGAGAGCAAAATTGAACTGATGTCATACTACACACCATGTTTGGAAGAGAAATGGCACTGCACATCACCCTAAAAACACCATACCAACAGTGAAGTTTGGAGGTGGGAACATCATGGTGTGGGGCTGCTTTTCAGCAAATGGTACTGGCACACTTCACATAATTGAAGGAAGGATGAATGGGCAAATTTACCAAGACATTCTTGACAAAAATCTGCTGCCATCTACCAGGATGATGAAGATGAAACGAGGGTGGACATTTCAGCAAGACAATGATCCCAAACACACAGCCAAGGAAACTCTCAATTGGTTTCAAAGAAAGAAAATAAAGCTGCTAGAATGGCCCAGCCAATCACCTGACTTAAATCCCATTGATTTAAATCCCAAGATCAAGATTCATAGAAGAGGCCCATGGAACCTTCAAGATTTGAAGACTGTTTGTGTGGAAGAATGGGCCAAAATCACACCAGAGCAATTCATGTGACTAGTTTCTCCATACAGGAGGCGTCTTGAAGCTGTCATTACCAACAAATGCTTTTGTACAAAGTATTAAATAAATATCAGTAAGTGTGTTCAATACTTTTTCCCTGTGTCATTTCACATTATTACACATAACTTAATTTCTGAACTTATTTGTTTGGGTTTCTTTGTATGTATGGATTACTTGGGTTGTTACCAACATCTGGTGAAAATGTCATGTCAATAGCACCTTTGGAAATTAATCTACTGAGAAAAATGATGATGTGTTCAATACTTATTTTACCCGCTGTATATAGGGGAGGTAATGAGGAAGGTAATGAAGTCCAGGTGCGCGTAATTCTCTTTGAAGTGTTTATCTGGCTGGGTTACTTTAATTCTACAGCAAATCCAATCATCAATGCACTGTTTTATCCTTGGTTTCGAAAATGTCTTAATCTTATTGTCAGATTGAAAACATTCAATATTTATATTCCTCCTATATAAAAGTATTTGCTACTACATGATCTTTTGTGAAGCTACATCAATATAATGTAAAACTGTATGAATAAGCAATGACTTGTTCACCTTGGATAGTGTTTTCAAGGAGGCAAATGAAGAGAAGCATTTGAGAAGCCTATTCTGAACATTCTACAACTGTTCATATTTGGCTGGTCTTTTTCGTGTAACTGTGTTTAACTTAGACATCCTTTAGTTGAACTAAACAGTTATTTGGTCTAACGGCTGGTGTTGAACTAAACAGTAATTTTGTTTAATGTTGAACTAAACAGTTTACATTTACACAATTTGTTTATCTTATCCATAGTGACTTACAGAAGCAATAAGGGTTAAGTGCATTGGTCAAGGGCACATCAACACATTTTTTCCCTATTCAGCTAAGGGATTCAAACCAGTGACCTTTCAGTTACTGGACCAACGATCCTAAGTGCTAGGATACCTCCCTAGCTCAACACCAGCAATTTGGTGTTGAACTAAACATCAGGTACCTGGGTTTGTGTCCCGTTTGAAATTTGATCTGGCTGTAAAGCAGAGCATAGAGTGGATCATGTGACTGAAAAGCATGACATACAGATCAGGGAGCAGTGCAATACGTGGGACATTGAGGAGTTTTACTATAAATAATGTATGTTGTCTGTAAGGGAGGATGTATTTTGTTTCAAAACAAAGTATCGAGTACTGTGTCTTCAGTGATCTCATTCTACATCCCAGGAGTAGGGATGCTTAGCATCCACCTAAATATTTTCCTGAACCAATCAGAAGACCATCAAAACACTTGGTATCATTATGGGGGTATTTCTATCATTCTGGACACGTTTTTTGTCTGCAACTGTGTTGATCCCTTTGTTAGTTACTCTACCCCAACAGTTTTTTGTAATATTTATATTTGAATAAAACTATTAATCCTATGGTGTAGGCCTTAACCTTACTGCATTTTTGCACTACATTTTGCACTCTGTATATAGATTTTTCTATTGTGTTTTTGACTGTTTGTTTAATGTGTAACTCTGTGTTGTTATTTGTCACACTGCTTTGCTTTGTCTTGGCCAGGTCGCAGTTGCAAATGAGAACTTGTTCTCAACTGACCTACCTGGTTAAATAAAGGTAAAAAAAAAAAAAAAAAAAAAAAAATTATTTTACAGTTGGTTCAGTATTTAAAACATACACATTTTAGAAAAAGTATATTTAAAACAATTACTGCCAAAGAAGTGAGAAAAATATGTGCCTTGCTCTTAGTCCTTTTTTCAAATGCAAATTAATTACTTAAAAATCATACAATGTGTTTTTCTGGATTTTAGTTTTAGATTCCATCACTCACAGTTGAAGAGTACCTATGATAAATATTACAGACTTCTACATGCTTTGTAAGTGGGAAAACCTGCAAAATCGCCAGTGTATCAAATACTTGTTCTCCCCACTGTATTTGCTACAACATGATCTATTGTAAATCTACTGTACTTAAAACAGTATGTAGCATTTTATTTTTTAAACCTAAGCAATAACATGCCCGCCTAGTGTGTTCAAGGAGGCAAATGAAGAGAAGCATTTAAGAAACCTCTTCTGCACATTCTACTGCTGTCAGTATTTGCCTGGTCTTTTTCGTGTAAATGTGTTTAAGTTATAAATCCTTTGGTTGAACTAAACAGTTCTTTGGGCTAATGGCTGGTGTTGAAATAAACAGATATTTGGTCGAATGGCTGTTGTTGAACTTAACAGTTCTTTGGTCTAATGTTGAACTAAACAGTTTACATTTAGCAGACACTTTTATCCAGAGCGACTTACAGTAGCAATTAGGGTTAAGTGCCTTGCTCATGGGCACATCAACAGATTTTTCACCTATTTGGCTTGGGGAATCAATCCAGTGACATTTCGGTTACTGGCCAAATGCTCCTAACCGCTAGGCTACCTCTCCAGTTCAACACCAGCCCGTTTTAAATTTGATCTTGCTGCAAAATATTTCAACCTGACTCTTCAATAATACAGTTGTTTTAAAAATATATATGTCCAAAACCAGTACTGAAAAAGATCTGTGACCAATATTTGCCTTTCTCTTAGTAATTTTCCACCCATATCCTATTTATGTTCAGTTTTTCCCACCTGTGTTTGTGGGTTTTTGTGTGCGTTCCTTTTTGTTTTCACACCAGTTCATGGTCGCTGGCACTCCTTTTGTTGTTTTTGGAGTTTTGCCAAATAAAAGGAATGCTTTCGCACTACAGCTCTGCGCCTCGGGTCCTGTCTCATAGCGATCGTGACACATACATACATACATACATACATACATACATACATACATACATACATACATACATACATACATACATACATACATACATACATACATACATACATACATACATACATACATACATACATACATACATACATACATACATACATACATACATACATACATACATACATACATACATACATACATACATACATACATACATGCATACATACATGCATGCATACATGCATGCATACATAGATAGAACCAGCAGCCTCTTCTCCTCTCCCCATCTGATGAGGGTCACCATCACTGGAATCCTGAAGGGAATGTTCTACTTTATTTATGTTCTGTGGATATACATTAATTTCTACACCTGATAACTTTCACCTAGTACAAACTTTGAGAATAATACTATTTTCACCACAGTCATCTCTCTTCACTTGTTTGTTAACTTTGTGTTCCTGAGTATTCGTCAGTCTGTTTTCAGACAGAGAGCAGCTGATATTTGGCTCAAAGCCCAAGGCTGTAATGTCATTGAAGTTGTGTGGATGACACATTCACAGTTGTATATGGCATTGAGCCTAATACATTGTTGCATTTAGATGAAGTGATGTGTTAAACGAAATATTCATGCAGTGTTCAACTAAATAGTCATGCTGTTTTAACCTAAATAGTCATGCTGTGTTAAACTAAATAGTCATCTAGCATTTGGCTGATAGGAGTGGAACCCGGTGTGGTCGTCTGCTTCAGTAGCCCATCTGTGACAAGGAACAATGAGTTGTGCGTTCCGAGATGTCGTTCTGCACACCACTATTATACTCCGCCATTATTTGTCTGTTTGTGGCCCGCATGGTAGCTTGCACGATTCCATTCTTGGTAAACCCTAGAAACTGTTGTGCGTGAAAAGCTCAGGAGGGCAGACATTAAAAAAAAAATTGGATCCAACACGCCTTGCATCCACGATCATAATTGTGATCAAAGTCGCATAGGTCACTGTACTATACATGATTGTGCTTTTGGTTAATCTGTAACACGTTTTAACTTGTGTGACTTTGCTTTGTGTACTCAATAAATAAATAAATAATATTCCAGTTTGTGATTAATTGTTTTGCAACTCAGGCAGCAGGAAATACACTTCATGACCAAAATTATGTGGACAAATGCTCGTCGAACATCTCATTCCAAAGTCATGGGCATTATTATAGAGTTGGTCCCCCCTTTGCTGCTATAACGGCCTTCACTCTTCTGGGAAGGCTTTCCACTAGATGTTGGAACATCGCTGTGGGGACTTGCTTCCATTCAGCGACAAGAGCATTAGTGAGGTCGGACACTGATGTTGGGCAATTAGGCCTGGCTTTCATTCGGCGTTCCAATTCATCCCAAAGGGGTTCGATGGGGTTAAGGTCAGGGCTCTGTGCAGTTCAATCAAGTTCTTCCACACCAATCTCGACAAACCATTTCTGTATGGTCCTCGCTTTGTGCATGGGGGCATTGTCATGTTGAAATAGGAAAGGGCCTTCCCCAAACTGTTGCCACAAGTTGGAAGCACAGTCGTCTAGAATGTCATTGTATGCTGTAGCGTTAAGATTTCCCTTCACTGGAACTCCCAAGTGGCGCAGTGGTCTAAGACACTGAATCTCAGTGCTAGAGGCGTCACTACAGACAACCTGGTTCGTATCCAGGCTGTATCACAACTGGCCATGATTGGGAGTCCCATAGGGCGGTGCACAATTGACCCAGTGTCGTCTGAGTTTGGCCGTTGTAGGCCATCATTTTAAATACGAATTTGTTCTTAACCGACTTGCCTAGTTAAATAACTTTAAATAAAAAATATAACAAATAATTAAGGGGCCTAGCCAGGACCATGAAAAACAGCCCCAGACCATTATTCCTCCTCCACAAAACTTTACAGTTCGCACTATGCAATGGGGCAGGTAGTGTTCTCCTGGCATCCGCCAAACCCAGATTCACCAGATGGTGATGTGTGATTCTTCACTCCAGAGAACACGTTTCCACTGATCCAAATACCTTTTTATTTGTCACATGTGCCGAATACAACAGGAAGAATCCTGAATCCTATAAAAATAAAATAACGAGGCTATATATACAGGGGGTACCGGTACAGAGTCAATGTAAAGGGGTTCAGGTTAGTCGAGGTAATTTGTACATGTAGGTAGGCGTAAAGTGACTGAGCATATATAATAAACAGCGAGTAGCAGCAGTGTAAAAACAAATGGGTCGCCATTTGATGAATTGTTCTGCAGTCTAATGGCCTCGGGGTAGAAGCTGTTAAGGAGCTTTTTGGTCCTAGACTTGGCGCTCCGGTACCGCTTGCCGTGCGGTATCAGAGAGAAAAGTCTATGACTTGGGTGACTGGAGTCTTTGACAATTTTTTGGGTCTTCCTCTGACACCACCAGGTATATAGGTCCTGGATGACAGGAAGCTTGGCCCCAGTAATGTACTATAGCGCCTTACGGTCAGATGCCGAGCACTTCCATACCAGGTGGTGATGCAACCGGTCAGGATACTCTCAACGGTGCAGCTGTAGAACTTTTTGAGGATCTGGGGACCCATGCCAAATATTTTCAGTCTCCTGAGGGGGAAAGGTGTTGCCGTGCAATCTTTATGACTGTATTGGTGTGTTTGGACCATGGTAGTTCGTTGGTGATGTGGTCACCAAGGAACTTGAAACTCTCGACCCGCTCCCCTACAGCCCTGTCAATGTTAATGGGGCCTGCTCGGCCCGCCTTTTCCTGTAGTCCACAATCAGCTCCTTTGTCTTGCTCACATTGAGGGAAAGGTTCTTGTCCTAACACCACACTGCCAGGTCGTTAACCTCCTCCCTATAGGCTGTCTCATCGTTGTCTGTGATCAGGCCTACCACTGTTGTGTCGTCAGCAAACTTAATGATGGTGTTGGAGTTGTGTTTGGCCACGCAGCCGTGGGTGAACAGGGAGTACAGGAGGGGACTAAGCACGCAGTCCCTGAGAGCCCCCAGTGTTGAGGATCAGCATGGCAGATGTGGTGTTGCCTACACTTACCACCTGGGGGCGTTCCATCAGGAAGTCCAGGATCCAGTTGCTAAGGAAGGTGTTAAGTCCCAGGGTCCTTAGCTTAGTGATGAGCTTTGTGGGCACTATGGTGTAGAACACTGAGCTGTAGTCAATGAACAGCATTCTCACATACAGTGGGGAGAACAAGTATTTGATACACTGCCGATATTGCAAGTTTTCCTACTTACAAAGCATGTAGAGGTCCAGAAAATCACATTGTTTGATTTTAAAATAATTAATTTGCATTTTTTTGCATGACATAAGTATTTGATCACCTACCAACCACCTGTTCGAACTCGTTACCTGTATAAAAGACACCTGTCCACACACTCAATCAAACAGACTCCAACCTCTCCACAATGGCCAAGACCAGAGAGCTGTGTAAGGACATCAGGGATAAAATTGTAGACCTGCACAAGGCTGGGATGGGCTACAGGACAATAGGCAAGCAGCTTGGTGAGAAGGCAAGAACTGTTGGCGCAATTATTAGAAAATGGAAGAAGTTCAATATGACGGTCAATCTCCCTCGGTCTGGGGCACCATGCAAGATCTCACCTCGTGGGGCATCAATGATCATGAGGAAGGTGAGGGATCAGCCCAGAACTACACGGCAGGACCTGGTCAATGACCTGAAGAGAGCTGGGACCACAGTCTGAAAGAAAACCATTAGTAACACACTACGCCGTCATGGATTAAAATCCTGCAGCGCACGCAAGGTCCCCCTGCTCAAGCCAGCGCATGTCCAGGCCCGTCTGAAGTTTGCCAATGACCATCTGGATGATCCAGAGGAGGAATGGGAGAAGGTCATGTGGTCTGATGAGACAAAAATAGAGCTTTTTGGTCTAATCTCCACTCGCCGTGTTTGGAGGAGGAAGAAGGAGGATGAGTACAACCCCAAGAACACCATCCCAACCGTGAAGCATGGAGGTGGAAACATCATTCTTTGGGGATGCTTTTCTGCAAAGGGGACAGGACGACTGCACCGTATTGAGGGGAGGATGGATGGGGCCATGTATCGCGAGATCTTGGCTAACAACCTCCTTCCCTCAGTAAGAGCATTGAAGATGGGTCGTGGCTGGGTCTTCCAGCATGACAACGACCCGAAACACACAGCCAGGGCAACTAAGGAGTGGCTCCGTAAGAAGCATCTCAAGGTCCTGGAGTGGCCTTGCCAGTCTCCAGACCTGAAACCAATAGAAAATCTTTGGAGGGAGCTGGAAGTCCGTATTGCCCAGCAACAGCCCCGAAACCTGAAGGATCTGGAGAAGGTCTGTATGGAGGAGTGGGCCAAAATCCCTGTGCAAACCTGGTCAAAAACTACAGGAAACGTATGATCTCTGTAATTGCAAACAAAGGTTTCTGTACCAAATATTAAGTTCTGCTTTTCTGATGTATCAAATACTTATGTCATGCAATAAAATGCAAATTAATTACTTAAAAATCATACAATGTGATTTTCGGTATTTTTGTTTTAGATTCCGTCACTCACAGTTGAAGAGTACCTATGATAAAAATTACAGACTTCTACATGCTTTGTAAGTGGGAAAACCTGCAAAATCGGCAGTGTATAAAATACTTGTTCTCCCCACTGTAGATAGATAGATAGATAGATAGATAGATAGATAGATAGATAGATAGATAGATAGATAGATAGATAGATAGATAGATAGATAGATAGATAGATAGATAGATAGATACTTTATTGATCCCCCGCAGGGAAATTTCATTGTCAAGCAGCTACAACAAAACACAGGGCAGGTGCAAAATGCCACAACGAAAGTACACAAAAGACAGATACACGGTACATGATACATAGAGCGGCAGTATGAAAAAGTATAGAAAAAGATATCTGGAGTGCAAAAAAATAAAAGCTATAAAAAAGACATTGCATAGTATGAGTGGTTGGCTGAATATGTACACTATAAATGGTTGGATGGTTAACTATACTATACAGGTGGATGGCAGAGAAATACTTCAGTAGCTAAAACTGCGTATGATATGAGCGAGGGTAATAATAGTTTACTTAATAGACAGACTGGCTAAATGAACAGGTAAGTGAAAATTTTGCATGGTTAAATTAGCTGTACAGGTAAGTATACAGTTATATTTACAGATAAGTGAATCCTTGCATGGTTACACAAACTGTACAGGTAAACGACAGGAAGAGATACTTTAATAGCTAAATGTGCGTATGATATAATTTGGGGTAATAATAGTAATTCCCTTAAAATACAGTCCTTAGTGCGCAGGGTTTAATTTCAGACAACTGCACGTATTGCACATTCGATATACTAAAAGCAATGAGAAAAGGTGCAATTGACAGGATACTAATATGCATTCCTGAGTGAATGCCTACGTAAGTTAGGTCCAAGAATTACTAGCAATATTGCACGTGATATGATATAACAACTGTACATGAGTATGTATATACAGACCTGCATGAATAAGTAGGTCCTGAGTGAATGAGTGCTGACGGACCAGAGTTACTCACGGATGGATGCATAATTGTTAAACTAGGTCCTAGCACCCCAACAGTTCCAGATCTATGTTGCCGACGGCACGGCACCCCGGTGAGGCATTATATAGTCTAATAGCCGCCGGCAGGAAGGACCTCCTGTAGCGCTCTCTGGCACACCGTGGTGGGATCAGTCTGTTACTGAAAGTGCTCCTCTGCGTCATAACCATAGCGTGCAGAGGGTGGGTGACGTTGTCCATGATGGCCAGCAGTTTGGCCAGGATCCGTCTCTCCGCCACCTCCTCTAGAGTGTCAAGGCTCATCCCCAGGACAGAGCTAGCCTTCCTGATCAGCTTATTTACCCGAGAAGCATCACCGGCTTTGATGTTTTCTCCCCAGCACACCACTGCAAAAAAGATGGCACTGGCCACCACAAACTGGTAGAAGGTATGCAGTAGTTTACTGCACACGTTGAATGACCTGAGCCTCCTCAGAAAGTACAGTCGGCTCTGGCCCTTTTTGTACAGGGCCCCGGTGTTACCAGCCCTTTCCAGCCTGTTGTCCATATGGACTCCCAGGAACTTGTATGACCCAACCATTTCCACATCCATCCCCTGTATAGGGACTGCAGTCAGTTGTGCCTTGGTTCTCCTGAAGTCCACCACCATCTCCTTTGTTTTGCTGATGTTGAGCTGAAGGTGGTTCTGCTCACACCACAACACAAAGTCACTGATTGTGCTCCTGTACTCCTCCTCCTGCCCACCCCTGATGCACCCTGCAATAGCAGAGTCATCAGAGAACTTCTGTAGGTGGCATGTTTCAGAGTTATATCTGAAGTCTGAGGTGTAGAGGTTGAACAGGAAGGGGGACAGGACCGTTCCCTGGGGGGCCCCTGTGTTGCTAACTGCCCGTTCTGACACACAGCTCTGTGGTCGCACAAATTGTGGCCTACTGGTCAGGTAGTCCGTGACCCAGGAGACTAAGGGTGCTTCCACTTTCATCCTCCTCATCTTCTCACCCAGTAGCAGGGGCTGAATGGTATTGAAGGCACTGGAGAAGTCAAAAAACATAACCCTCACAGTGCAACCTGCGTTGTCCAGGTGAGAGTAGGCCCTCTGCAGAAGGTAGATGATTGCATCATCCACCCCGATGTTGCGCTGGTATGCAAACTGCAGGGGGTCCAGTGATGTACACACCAGGGGTCTGAGGTGAGCTTCATGATGTGGGATGTTAGCGCTACAGGTCTGAAGTCATTCAGGACAGTGGGGTGCGCCTTCTTGGGCACTGGGACGAGGCAGGATGTTTTCCACAGCACAGGGACCCTTTCTAGGCTCAGGCTAAGGTTGAAAAGACGCTGGAGTATTCCACACAGTTGGTCAGCACAGACCCTAAGCACCCTTGGGCTGATGCCATCAGGGCCCGCCGCTTTCCACTGATGTAGTCTCTCCAGCTCTCTCTTCACTTGGTTGGTGGTGAAAGCCAGCCCAGGTGGGGAGGTGGGGGGAAGGGGGGTGTTGAGGATCAGTCCAGGGGGAGCAGGGGCGGAGGTGGGGTCACTGATTGTCTCAGCAGAGGTGTTGTGAGCAGAGTGGGGGTGGGACAGCTGGGGAGCTGGGGAGCTGGCGGGGAGGTGGACAGGGCCAGTATCAAACCTGTTAAAAAATTGGTTCAGCTCATTGGCTCTGTCCTGGGTCCCCTCCGTCTGCCCACTGTTTGACTTTTTGAAGCCAGTGATATTTCTCATACCCTTCCACACCTCTCTCACCTGGCTCTGCCTCAGCTTGTCCTCCATCTTCTCCTTATACACGCTCTTCCCCTCAGCAATCCGCAACTTCAGCTCCCTCTGGACGCATTTCAATTTGTCCTTGTCCCTCTCCTTGAAGGCCCTCTTCTTCTCATTCAGCAGGGCCTTCAGGTCGCTGGTGACCCAGGGTTTATTGTTTGGGAAACAGCGTACCTTCCTGGTGGGTACAGTGTTGTCTACACAAAAACTAATATAGTCTGTTATGCAGTCAGTGAGTCCATCGATGTCCTCCCCATGAGCCTCACAGAGCACATCCCAGTCTGTTGTTTCAAAGCAGTCCTGTAGGGCCTCATTCGCCTCCGGGGACCATCTCCTAATGGTCCTGGTGGTCACAGGCTGCTGTTGGACCAAAGGCCTGTAGAGTGGGGTGAGGTGGACAAGGTTGTGATCCGATCTACCGAGGGGAGGGAGTGCAGTGGAGTTGTATGCGTCCTTCACATTAGCATATAACAAGTCCAGAGTTTTATTATTCCTGGTTGGGCACTTCACGAACTGTTTGAACGTGGGCAGCGTTGAAGAGAGAGATGCATGGTTAAAATCCCCCGAAATGGCAAAGAAAGCACTGGGATGCGCTGTCTGTAACCTCGCGATAACAGAGTGGATGACGTCACACGCTGTGTTTGCGTCAGCGGAGGGCGGGATGTAAACAATAACAGCAATGGCCGCCATGAATTCTCTCGGCAAATAGTAGGGTCTCAGGCTAACAGCTAACAGTTCAATGTCCGGGCTACAAAACTCTTCCTTAAGAGTAATATGGTTCGGATGACACCATCTGTTGTTAACTAATAAAGCCAGCCCACCACCCTTACTCTTACCGGAAGAGACGCGATCCCTGTCCGCTCTGATGGTCTGGAAACCGTCGATAGTGACGTTCTCTATGGGGATATTTTCGTTCAGTAGTCTCAGTAAAAAACATTAGGCTCGTTTCCCGATAAATCCTTTGTCCAAGGACAAGACCCTCTAGCTCGTCCATCTTGTTATGTAGTGACCCCCCATAATGATAGACGGTATAGCCGGCTTGTACTTGTACTTCCTCTGCTTTGCCTTACATTTCAATCCCACCCTGCGTCCACGGCGTCGCCTTTTCAACTCGTCCGGAATATCAAACTTTTCCCTGGGGTGCAGCAGCGCTGCGTGGGCTAAATCCAGGAGCTGGGCTCTGTTGTAAATAATAACAGTTGACGACTCCTGTCGACGTTCAGCTGCGATAAAATCCATAATCCTGAACTATTATAGTTCAACTGTAGCAAAATAAAAAATAAAACTAAAGAAAATAGACGAAAAAAAACGAACTAAAACAACAATTTATGCACAAACAACGGGAGCTGCTTAACAGGCGACCACTCAGGGCGGTGCCAAACAGTATATCCTTCGCTTTGGACTCGTTAAAGAAAAAAATCTTTGTCCAGTTCGAGTAATCACTGTTCGGTCATAAGAGGCGTTAGCAGCAACATTATGTAGAAAATAAGTTTTAAAAAAAGTTAGAAACGACGCGAAAAAACAAACAAAGAAGCCCGTAAAACGGCAGCCATCCCCTCCGGCGTCATTACTAACAAGACTCCAGAGTCCAATGTCGACAAGCTTTACACCTCTCCATTCGACGCTTGGCATTGAGCATGGTGATCTTAGGCTTGTCTGCGGCTGCTTGGCAATGAAAACCCATTTCATGAAGCTCCCGACGAACAGTTCTTGTGCTGATGTTGCTTCCAGAGGAAGTTTGGAACTGGGGTAGTTGTCACGGTGCGCATTATATAAGGGACGGTAAACGGAGCTCTGGTGAAGTGTCATCCTTTTTATTTTATGAGATGTACTCACGAGGCATAAAATAACAAAGGAGAGTATAATAACAAAATACAAATTAAACTAAACACAGTGACTTACGTGCTGCTTGCAGTGCAGACAAACGAACAATGATCCACACACAGGTGGATTTGTGTGGAGCTTAAATACCATCCCCAATCAGAGACAACGCTAGACAGCTGTCTCTGATTGGGGATGATAATCTCCCTGATAAGTGTGTGAGGACTTGGTTGTGTGCCTCTCTCCTCCCCTAGGTGGGAGTAAGAGGCCTTACCACAACCAAGCCCTCACAGTAGTGAGTGTTGCAACCGAGGACAGACGATTTTTACGTGCTACGTACTTCAGCCCTCGGTGGTCCCATTCTGTGGCTGAGCCGTTGTTACTCCTATACGTTTCCACTTCACAATAACAGAAATTTCACAAACTGTTGGAAAGGTGGCGTCCTATGATGGTGCCACGTTTAAAGTCACTGAGCTCTTCAGTAAGGTCATTCTACTGCCAATGTTTGTCTATGGAGATTGCATGGCTCTGTGCTTGATTTTATACACCTGTCATCAACGGGTGTGGCTGAAATAAACGAATCCACTAACTTGAAGAAGTGTCCACATACTTTTGTATATGTAGTGTATGTTGTCTAAATGACAACATTTGCATGTTTGCATTTAGGCAATATAATTCAAATAAAGATTATTTGAGTTCATAATATGTGATGTTTTCTGTGATACTTTTGTTGCAGATTGTACTTTATACTCCGTCTGACCAATATTGTTGGGGGGATGCATGCTAGCAAAGCCACAACACAACACTAAACAATACATTAATTGCACTTTAACGGTGACAAACGGTACCCACAAACTGTTAGGGCCTACATAAAGCTGTCCCAACAGCAGTCCCAACATCTTACCACTGCTACACCTGGCTATCAGCGGAGCCTTGTCTGGCAGCGAAACTGTTCATTCAGCCTCATTTACTGCCTTTAAAAAAACATTGCTTAAACAAATGTGGTTTCTACTGTAAATTGAGAAAGCATGGCATGGCATAAGGGGACTACAAGCAGATAAGAGGCAATCCATAATTTCGATTAAGACATTAATGAGCGAGCTAGGATGGACTATTGTTCAGCACTTTTGAAATGTACAGCGACAGAATTCAGAAAATGGGCCATGTTCTCCCTGTACACCAAGTCAGAACCATAGGATAAATAAAGGTGGCATTTAAGCAGACAATGAAAGCTCTTACAATATTTGATGATTCAATTTCTCGAAAACAGGTTATACGCCAAATCAGGCGAAATTAAGAGGGGAGAATAGACCAAATTACTAGGGTGAGGTACATGGGTTACTAACAGCTTACTACACAACATACACATAGTATTACTTTCTTAGCTACAGCATACATATATCCCTGGCATATTACATAATTTATGCAGCAGCATAACATTTATTTTGGGACTCACATTGTTGTGCTGTGCTCACTTGAACAGGTGGTGCCGCAGTCCATCGTGGGCAAATTTGTCATCAAACTTTGTCATCAAGTCTTTATGGCTCTGAAAAGAACATGGTCAAATCGTTATGACGTCAGTGATCTTCAGGTCGTAGCTCTAGAAAGAGGCCAGAATTCCTGACTTACAATTCCGAATTGGATGACCGTTCAAAACATATCTTCCCAGTCGGAGCTAATTTTTTCCAGAGTTCCCAGTTGTCTTGAACTCAATGAAGTCAGATTTCCCAGTTCCGATTTAACAGTTGTTTTGAGCACGGGAAAGATCTTTCTGGATTGACAATATAGCCAATGTTAAATGTTTATAATTTTAAACTTGGAAAAGAGACACTTAAACCCAGACTTGGGACCAAACAGCCACTCCACTTAATAGCAGGCTAGTGATTGCATTTTGATGCTTGCAGTTAGCCACTAATAAACCACTCATTGTTAAATTTGCAATTTTCAATTTGTTGTGTAATGTTTATATCCAATGGCCGATGGGCACCGTTCATTTTTATCTATAATTTCTCTTCATTGTTTCTCTTCGTTTGACAAGGATTAAAAAGCATTTGCCAGTAGATTGTCGACTTGATTCATGATGATGACTGCTGGCATGCTAGCTAAGGTTTCTAAAGTATGGTGTTGACATGATCAGTCCATCAAAGCTACTGTAGATATAACGTGATTTTACGTAATTTTGTCTCTAGCCAATGACCTTGAGCCTTCTTGGATGTGCACTTCTAATGTAACTCTATGGCAGCACCCAAGGGGCTTGAATTTTCGAGCTCTACGCTTAAATTTGGCGGTGACGTAGTGTCCCCATGAGTGACAGAACACTGAGCCAATCACAGCGCTATTAGAGAATATTACCCAATCACGGCGCAACTAGAGAACATTACCCAATCACAGTGCAACTAGAGAACATTACCAACCCCTACACTCCGTATTTTCCGCTGGCTGCCCCACCACCACAGAAAGCACTGAGCTAGGCTGAAACACCTGCATTTACATTACAGCTGTATGGACATTGTAATACCATTCCAGGGTTAAGGTTAGGGTTGTTCTTATCATTACAGCTGTAGGTACATTGTATAGCATTCCAAGGTTAGGGTTAGGGTTATGTTTATGGTTAGGGTTATGGATAGGTTTATGAGTAAAGTCAGTTTATGGATGGTGTCAAACCGTTAATGGCACGGGCCTATTGATGCTGCCTTTTCTGTGTATGTGTACAATCCCCCGAGAACTGTAGTGTGTATGTGTGTGTGTATGTCTACTCCTTGCTGTTGAGTCCAGATGGAGCCAGTGTTAAGTTTGCCTATCCACCTGGACTCCGCCGCTTTTCTTTGGGCCTTGGTCCAGGAGTCCTGAGACTCCAGGCCCGTGATTTGTAGGTGTGCTATGGGGTGTGTCTGGAAGTGTTGAATGTGTGTGTAGTTTGACCAAATGTGTGTGTAGTTTGTTATTGTTTATTGTGTATAGGGGTTGTTTGAGGCGTGTGAGGATGGTATAGCCAGTTTCACCTGCATAGATGTTATGACATAATGTGCAGGTGATGGCATATACAATGTTATCGCTGTGAATGTTCATTCGTTTTTTGATGGGGATGGAAGTGTGTGTATGTGTGTTGTTTATGTTTGACAGTTGTCTGTAGTACTGGTGCTCAATGGATAGTGTAGGAGCTGGCTGGTTGGAGAACTTGGCGTGAACCAGAATGTCCTTCAGGTTGGGGTTTCTACGGAAGGCTGAGATGGGTCTGAATGGTTGGAGTGGGGGGAATGTGTGCTGTGTGTCAGTAAAGGCCGTTTTGAGTGGATGTATCTGTTAATGTGTGAGTAAGTACTGATTATAGGGGTATTAGGGTTAGGGTCAGGGTTGGGGTTAGAGTTAGGATCAGGGTTGGGGTTAGGGTCAGGGTTAGAGTTAGGGTTAAGTTTAGGGTTAGGGTTAAGGTTGGGGTTAAGGTTCGGGTTAAGGTTAGGGGGTAAGGTTAGGGTTAGGGTTAAGGTTAGGGTTAGGGTTGGGATATGGAATCTGTGTTTGGCATTGGGTCCTGTAGGGGGCAGGTGGGAGAAGAGGGTTGACAGGGGTACATGGTTGTCTGTCAGTAATCTCTGTCAGTGTGTTGGCTTTGGTATGCCTAAGATATCTTTTTGTATATCCCCTTCTCCTGAGTGCCCTGAAAAGTGTTTGTGTGGCTGTGTTGAAATCATTATGTTGTGTGCATAGTCTGTGGAAGTGTATGATTTGTGACTTGACAATTCCTCTGAATGTGTGTTTGGGGTGGAAACTAGCCCTGTGTAATAGTGCATGTGTGTCTATTTCCTTAAAGGGTTATGGTTAGGGTTGTTATTACCATTACAGTTGAATGGACAATGTAATACCATTCTAGAGTTAGAGTTAGGGGTTCAGCTAAATTACATTTCAAACTAATCATTTTGATCTCATTTATGGTCCTTGTATTCATAACTCAGTCAATAAATTGCAGAGTAGTTGCATTTTTACAGCCCTGTCCATCAGTTATTTTCAAAAACAAGTGGCAGGTGACAGCTTGGATCTTATTTTGGAATCCTAAATTGCCCCTTTAAAGTTGAATGATCAGAGCCTAATCAAAATGAATATAAAGTGCCAAACATGACATCACCCCCATTGTTTATCAACGCCTTCTGAGTTGCAAGACACCTGTGGGAATGGGATTCTCATTAAAGACGAACTCAGATTCAAGGTGCTAACCCTGTGGTGTGTCCATTGGTCCTCCTGTTTACTAGAATCATTAGGCCTACTATGGATGTCTATTAATCGAAAGGAATCAAAAAAATCCTGTGGCTATACAATTTACTGTAGTGTAAAGCTGCAAAATAATCACGTCTTGTGTGCCACCTCCGGAGGTCAAGGGCGAGACTCGCCCGAGCCTCACACCCCCTGAATTGTCTTTTCAAGCGAAAATGCTCCTACACTAAAAATCTTAATAGCTCACAAAAGTTTTTGAAACAGGTGAAATGAATTAGCATATTTTACGTTTTATTATGTTAATAGTTTGTGCTTTGTAGCTTAGGAGTGCTCAAGTGAGTGCTCAAGTGAGTGCTCAAGTGAGTGCACAAGTGTGGAATGCATGTAATTGCAGTTATTCAAAAAAAATATATATATTGAAATAGAGCACATCCGCTGAATTTTGATATCTATTTGGTAGGTGTTTTAGGAATAGAGGTATTTTAGAAACCTTGGAAACTGCTCTTTCTGATTTGAAAAAGTTGCTCCATTCCATTATTTGTCAATTACACAAGACAATTCATAATATAGTCACCCATCAGACTATTGTCAATTTAATCTTGTCTTTAAGCTACATTACATTTACAGCTATTTTTAAACATGTGAAATTTGTTTGGATATACAGTAGTTTAGGTGTAGTTTAGATGGGCCTGGCTACCCTTCCACATTTATCGATCGATAGAGCAGCGGAATTGAATTCAGGGTGAGATGTCAGGCAAGGACATTACTTAAAACATGGTATAGATATTACAATTTTAAATTCACATGCTTAATGGCTAATGGCTACTGGTATATGTACGGTAAATTTGAGGTGAAGGTCAGCAACCCTGAACCTCCAACGAGGGTCCGCAGCCCGGAACCTCCAGCGAAGGTCCGCAACTCTGAGCCTCCTATAAAGGTCAGCAGCCCTGAGCCTTCATCCACGGCCCAATGCCTGGAACCTCCAGCGAAGGTCCGCAGTCCAGAGGCTCCAGAGGTCAGCACAGCGCTGTGGCTGGAACCAACCCCCCCAGTGGAGCAGGACCCCGTAGTCCACCGGTACCCTTTCCGGGTTCAGCCATCTGCTCCGCTCCAGAGCCTGAGCAGTCCGCTCCACCGGTGCCCATTCCGGGTCCAGCCGTCTGCTCCGCTCCAGTGCCAGAGCAGTCCACCTTACCGGTGCCCAATCCGGGTCCAGCCGACTGCTCCGCTCCAGTGCCTGAGCAGTCCGCTCCACTGGTGCCCATTCCGGGTCCAGCCGTCTGCTCCGCTCCTGAGCCAGAGCAGTCCGCTCCACCGGTGCCCAGTCCGGGTCCAGCCGTCTGCTCCGCTCCTGAGCCAGAGCAGTCCGCTCCACCGGTGCCCAGCACGGGTCCAGCCGTCTGCTCCGCTCCTGAGCCAGAGCAGTCCGCTCCTCCGGTGCCCAATCCGGGTCCAGCCGTCTGCTCCGCTCCAGTGCCAGAGCAGTCCGCCTTACCGGTGCCCAATACGGGTCCAGCCGTCTGCTCCGCTCCAGTGCCAGAGCAGTCCGCTTGCCCCACCGGTGCCCAGTCCGGGCCCGGTTAATTGCCCAGCTCCATGGCAGCTCCATGAACTGTCAGGCTCTGGCCATAGAGAAGCCTATTTGCTTCTCTAAGTAGCTATGGTCAGAGTCTGACAGTTTCTATTCTTTCTGTTTCTGTGTGGGTTTTGGGTTGGATCCCTAATTAGAGGCAGCTGCACCGCATTGTCTCTAATTAGGGATCCTATATATGTTTGTATGTCCTTCACTTTTGTGTGGGTCGTTATTCCTCCAGTCACGGTTCATACTTTTGGATAGTTTTTTATACATAGTATAACAAAAAAAAACTATGTCGTACTATCCCTGCGCTGCATCTTGGTCTCTCCATACCCAAGTGCGTGACAGCCACCAAGCCCCCAAAATCTTTCTCTTGGCACGTGATATTCCATTGCTATTGTAAATAGAAAAGTTTATGTACATGTTACGTCAATTGAAATCTTGAAATCACTTCTGCTTCAACTCTCTTCAATCTTGTCACGATGCGTAGTGAAGGGACGATATACGGAGCGTTCGTGCAGAGTCATTCCTTTTATTTTATGAGATGTACTCATGAAACATAAAATAACAAAGGAGAGTTTAAACAAAACAAGGTGACTTACGTTGAGTGCTGGCAGTGCAGTCAAACAAACACGAAACGTACTCACGACCGTGGCGTTGTGTTGAACACACATGAACACTGAACACAAGCAATGATCCACACACAGGTGGATGTGTGTGGGGCCTAAATACTATCCCCAATCAGAGACAACGCTAGACAGCTGTCTCTGATTGGGGATCATTAATTTCCCCAGTTACGGTGTGAGGACTTGATTGTGTGCCTCTCACCCCCCTGGTGGGAGTAAGAGGCCTTACCACAACCAAGCCCTCACAGTACCCCCCCCCCCTAAGGTGCGGGCTCCCTATCGCACTTGATCCCCCCTCCCAAAAGAAAAATACACAAAACCAGGGGGGAAATGGCGGGGTACTGAGGTGGTTGCTGGTGGGGGCTCCGGTTCCGGCTTTGGGCGTGACGCAGGCCCTCCTACCCCTCCGTTGCACACCCGGTCCTGTCCGGACCCCAGCGCGATGATTCCCCCCTCAGTACTCCCGCGATATACCAAGTCCTGTATGGACCCTGGTGTGGGAGCCCTCGACCCTGGAGAGGGGCTGACGTCTGGTCCCGGCCCTGACCCCGGTGGAGCGGACTGCTCCGGCATGGGGGTGGAGTAGATCTTTGGTCCCGGACTGGGCATCGGTGGAGCGGACTGCTCCCTCACTGGAGCGGAGCAGATGACTGGAACTGGTGCCAGAGCAGTCCGCTCCACCGGTACCCATTCCGGGTTCAGCCGTCTGCTCCGCTCCAGAGCCTGAGCAGTCCGCTCCACCGGTACCCATTCCGGGTTCAGCCGTCTGCTCCGCTCCAAAGCCTGAGCAGTCCGCTCCACCGGTACCCATTCCGGGTTCAGCCGTCTGCTCCGCTCCAGTGCCAGAGCAGTCCGCCCCACCGTTGCCCATTCCGGGTCCGGCCGTCTGCTCCGCTCCAAAGCCTGAGCAGTCCGCTCCCCTGGTACCCATTCCGGGTTCAGCCGTCTGCTCCGCTCCAGTGCCAGAGCAGTCCGCTCCCCCGGTGCCCAGTCCGGGCCCGGTTGTTTTCCCCGCTCCATGGCCGGAGCCGTTTGCCCCACCGGTGCCCAGTCCGGGCCCGGTTAATTTCCCAGCTCCATGGCTGGAGCCGCTTGCCCCTCCGGTGCCCAGTCCGGGCCCGGTTGTTTTCCCCGCTCCATGGCTGGAGCCGCTTGCCCCACCGGTGCCCAGTCCGGGCCCAGTTAATTGCCCAGCTCCATGGCCGGAGCCGTTTGCCCCTCCGGTGCCCAGTCCGGGCCCGGTTGTTTTCCCCGCTCCATGGCTGAAGCCGTTTACCCCACCAGTTCCCAGTCCGGGCCCAGTAAATTTCCCAACTCCATGGCTGGGCATAAGGAGGGGGCATGGGAGGAGACTCTCAACATCGCCGGAGCCAGAACCACCACCGGCGAGCTAATCTTGCCTCCCTGACCCCCCCCCCCCCATGTAGTTGTGTTTTGTTGTTGGCGTCCGGGAGTCCGCGCCTTGGGGGGGGGGGGGGTACTGTCAGTCTCTGGCCATAGAGAAGCCTATTTGCTTCTCTAGGTAGCTATGGTCAGAGTCTGACAGTTTCTATTCTTTCTGTTTCTGTGTGGGTTTTGGGTTGGATCCCTAATTAGAGGCAGCTGCACCGCATTGTCTCTAATTAGGGATCCTATATATGTTTGTATGTCCTTCACTTTTGTGTGGGTCGTTATTCCTCCAGTCACGGTTCATACTTTTGGATAGTTTTTTATACATAGTATAACAAATAAAAACTATGTCGAACTATCCCTGCGCTGCATCTTGGTCTCTCCATACCCAAGTGCGTGGCAGCCGCCAAGTCCCCAAAATCTTTCTCTTGGCACGTGACATTCCATTGCTATTGTAAATAGAAAAGTTTATGTACATGTTACGTCAATTGAAATCTTGTTGCGACACTTCTGCTTCAACTCTCTTCAATCTTGTCACGATGCGTAGTGAAGGGACGATATACGGAGCGTTCGTGCAGAGTCATTCCTTTTATTTTATGAGATGTACTCATGAAACATAAAATAACAAAGGAGAGTTTAAACAAAACAAGGTGACTTACGTGAACACACATGAACACTGAACACAAGCAATGATCCACACACAGGTGGATGTGTGTGGGGCCTAAATACTATCCCCAATCAGAGACAACGCTAGACAGCTGTCTCTGATTGGGGATCATTAATTTCCCCAGCTAGGGTGTGAGGACTTGATTGTGTGCCTCTCGAACCCCCCCCGGTGGGAGTAGGAGGCCTTACCACAACCAAGCCCTCACAGTACCCCCCCTAAGGTGCGGGCTCCCTATCGCACTTGATCCCCCCTCCCGAAAGAAAAACACACAAAACCAGGGGGGAAATGGCGGGGTACTGAGGTGGTTGCTGGTGGGGGCTCCGGTTCCGGCTTTGGGCGTGACGCAGGCTGTGAGGGTAGCTCCCCTCCTACCTCTCCGTTGCACACCCGGTCCTGGACTGGGCATCGGTGGAGCGGACTGCTCCCTCACTGGAGCGGAGCAGATGACTGGAACTGGACTGGGCATCGGTGGAGCGGACTGCTCCCTCACTGGAGCGGAGCAGATGGCCGGACCCTTCTCCATCCCATCCCTGGGGCAGGACTGAATGTCGTGCCCAGCCTGGGCACCGACGCAGAGGAGGATTCCAGCCGCGTGGTTGGGCTGGCTGCCGGACGCAGACTGGGCACCGGCACACTAAGGAGTTCCTGCTCCAAAGCGGGGCTGGTCGTCGTGCCCACCCTGGGCACCGACGCAGAGGTGGTTTCCGGCCCTGTGGTTGGGCTGGCAGTCGGCCCCAGACTGGGCACCGACACGCTATGGAGCTCCTGCTCCAAAGCGGGGCTGAACGTCGTACCCACCCTGGGCACCGACGCAGAGGTGCTTTCCAGCCCTGTAGCTTGGCTGGTAGCCGGCCCCAGACTGGGCACCGGCACGCTAAGGAGCTCCTGCTCCAAAGCGGGGCTGGACGTCGTGCACACCCTGGGCACCGACGCAGAGATGGTTTACAGCCCTGTGGTTGGGCTGGCTGTCGGCCCCAGACTGGGCACCGACACGCTATGGAGCTCCTGCTCCAAAGCGGGGCTGTACGCCGTCACTGGAGGCTCTGGGTTGTCGGCCGTCGCTGGAGGCTCTGGGCTGTCGGCCATCACTGGAGGCTCCGTCGCTGGAGGCTCTGGGCTGTCGGCCGTCGCTGGAGACTCTGAGCTGTCGGCCGTCACTGGAGACTCTGGGCTGTCGACCGTCCTTAACGACCCCAGACTGTGGGCCGTTGCTGGAGGCTCCGGGCGTCGAGCCGTCAATGGAGGCTCCGGGCTTCGAACCATCGTGGGAGGCTCCAGGCATTGAGCCGTTACTGGAGACTCCAGGTTTCGAACCTTTACTGGAGCCTCCAGGCCTCGACTCTTCACTGCAGGTCGAGTGCGTGGAGCAGGCATGGGCCGTGCCAGGCTGGGGGAACGCACCACTGGGCTGGTGCGAGGAGCAGGCACCGGCTGTACCTGACTAGGGAGGTGAACCGGTGGTCTGGGGTGAGGAGCAGGCACGGGCTGTACCTGACTGTGGCGGTAAACCGGTGGTCTGGGGTGAGGAGCAGGCACGGGAGATGTAGCGCTGGACCCTCGACCCGGGTTTTGAAGCTAGATCGGTTGCCGTGCCCAGCCCAGGCAGCAGTGTAGATGACAGCTCCGGGTGTTTAATCGACCTGTCTGCCTGTCCTGAACTGGGCACCGGCCTGGCGAGGAGCTCCGACCCTTCCTCTGTCTTTCCCTCGGGAAAGAGGTGAGCCAGATGCTTCTTCCAGATCGCCATTCTAGCCTCAAAACTATCCGCCTCCTCGATCTCCCGAACGTGAGGGTTGGGCTTGGTATCGGGAGGAAGGGCCACCCAGAGTCTCCACCACTTCGCTTGTTCCTCCTTCGACCGATTGAAGAAACCCTCCGGAGTCTTCCTGTTTTCGGCCGTCGGAGGCGGAAGTGGTGGGAGCGGTTCTTCCAATCTGGGGTGGCTAACCGATGGTGGATCGCGTGGTGTCACGAGCTCATATTCTCCCATAGGTGTCGATGAGCCCCAGATGCTCCCGACCACCAGTGGCTGTGTTACCTCCACAGTCCTCGCTCCTCGACGTCTCTGATGCCGACGCCGATGCTGTCCATGCTCCTCCGTGACGCCCGTAGTGTCGAAACACCGATAATCCTCCTCCTCTTCCTCTCGCTGCGGGTTCCCTTGAGGGTGGATCATTCTGTCACGATGCGTATTGAAGGGACGATATACGGAGCGTTCGTGCAGAGTCATTCCTTTTATTTTATGAGATATACTCATGAAACATAAAATAACAAAGGAGAGTTTAAACAAAACAAGGTGACTTACGTTGAGTGCTGGCAGTGCAGTCAAACAAACACGAAACGTACTCACGACCGTGGCGTTGTGTTGAACACACATGAACACTGAACACAAGCAATGATCCACACACAGGTGGATGTGTGTGGGGCCTAAATACTATCCCCAATCAGAGACAACGCTAGACAGCTGTCTCTGATTGGGGATCATTAATTTCCCCAGTTAGGGTGTGAGGACCTGATTGTGTGCCTCTCACCCCCCCTGGTGGGAGTAAGAGGCCTTACCACAACCAAGCCCTCACAAATCTGAATAAGCTAGATGGCCACGGCATAAAGTGGTTGCCATGGGCACCTCAAAGCACAGGTAATGAAGGTCAAAGACTACATCTGTTGTGCAAGTGTTGTTTTCTTTTCAGACCAACATTCTTAGAACCTGAAAAGCGCTCTTCGGCTGTCCCCATAGGAGAACCCTTTGAAGAACCCTTTTTGTTTCCAGGTAGAACCAAAACTGGGTTCTACATGGAACCCAAAAGAGTTCTACCTGGAACCACAAAAGTTTTTCTAGGGGACAGCCGAAGAACCAATTTGCTACCCTTTTTTCTAAGAGTGTACAATCTTTGAATCGAGACATTTGACGTTTCATGAAATTTTCAAAAGACACAGGGGAGTACTGTGATTGAAGTTGGTTGTGTCTTAAAGGTCAAATGCAACTGTTTTTATCTCAATTTCAAATCATTTCTGGGTAACAATTAAGTACTTTACTGTGATTGTTTTCAATTACAATGGTCAAAAAGAAACCAAAATACATACTGTAGCTTTTTAGTCATCTTACATAAATCATGTAGCCTATACGGTAGAAAGAGTATATAGCTCTTACACTAAAATGGCATTATCATAATTTTCACAATATCACACTATTATTCCAACCCCATTTCACGTTTTTGACTGCACTGAGCATTTAACATTGAGAAAACAATGTTTAATAATGGAAAGGGTTATTGTAATGTCAATACTAGCAAACTAGCCAGCCGGCCGGATATAGCGATCGGGCGGCCGATGGGCCGGACCTAGCTGTTTAGCTGGACCTAGCTATTAGTTAATTAGTTCTGTCCGGCTGGCCAGACAGCAAATAATATGTTATTTTGCGAACACTAGATCCGCTAGATCCGGCCAGATAGGTAGGTCCGGCCGGTCAGCCAGACAACTAGGTCCTAGCTATCTGGCCGGCTGGACGGACCTACCTATCTGGTCGGATCTAGCGGTTGCTAAATAACATATTATTTGTCTCTGAAATGACACAATCAAGTGATAGAGATCTTCTTAATATGTTTGAGCCAATCAGTTGTGTTGTGACAAGCTAGGGGTGGTATACAGAAGATAGCCCTATTTGGTAAAATAATAAAGTCCATTTATGGCAAGAACAGCTAAAATATGAAAAGAGAAGTGACAGTCCATCATTACTTTAAGACATGAAGGTCAGTCAATCCAGAAAATTGTGCAGTCACAAAAACCATCAAGTGCTATAATGAAACTGGCTCTCATGAGGACCGCCACAGGAAAGGAAGACCCAGAATTACCTCTGCTGCAGAGGACAATTTCATTTGAGTTAACTGCACCTCAGATTGCAGCCCAAATAAACGTTTTACAGTTCAAGTTACAGACACATCTCAACATCAACTGTTCAGAGGAGACTGCGTGAATCAGGCCTTCATGGTCGAATTGCTGCAAAGAAACCACTACTAAAGGACCAATAAGAAGAAGAGACTTGCTTGGGCCAAGAAACACGAGCAGTGGACATTAGAACGGTGGAAATCTGTCCTTTGGTCTGATGAGTCCAAATTTGAGATTTTTGGTTCCAACCACTGTGTCTTTGTGAGACAAAGAGTAGGTGAACGGATGATCTCTGCATGCTTTGTAATTGATTTAGAATTCAAGGCACACTAAACCAGCATGGCTACCACAGCATTTGGCAGCGATATATGCCATCCCAACTGGTTTGCGCTTTGCTGGGACTGTGATTTGTTTTTCAACAGGACAATGACCCAAAACATACCTCCAGGCTGTGTAAGGGCTATTTGACCAAGAAGGAGCAGATAACCTGGCCTCCACAATCACCCGACCTCAACCCAATTGAGGTGGTTTGAGATGAGTTTGACCGCAGAGTGAAGGAAAAGCTGCCAAGAAGTGCTCAGCATATGTGGGAACGCCTTCAACACTGTTGGAAAAGCATTCATCATGAAGCTGGTTGAGAGAATGCCAAGAGTGTGCAAAGCTGTCATCAAGGGAAAGGGTGGCTACTTTGAAGAATCTAAAACATAACATATATTTTCATTTGTTTAACACTTTTTTTGTTACAATATGATTCCATATGTATTCCATACATGTATACCGGTATTGATGCACGGACCGGTTTGGGCTATTTCAATGTTTGGTGTATTGTCCGTTTTTATAGTTAACTTGTTTGCTACTTGAGTGGTCTCCCTCTCTCCTTCCACACACAAAGCCCCGCCCTTCAACCTGTCACTCAAGTCAGCCACAAGCGTTCTATTATTACGTAATTAGTCTTTGTATCTTAATGTATTTTCTTAGCAAGTGGTGGCTAAAATAATAGTGTTAACCGCTAATGCTAATCGCTAGTTAGCTGGCTAGCTAGCCAGCTAGTTAAATGGATATACTTAGTCAGAGAAAACTTAGCTAGCTTATACCGCCTGATAGTAGTGCTGGTGTAGGCCTAGATCAGCATGTTGTTGGTGCAATGGTATATTCTAAATCAGAGAGGAATAGGCGAAGCATGAATATTTTAGCTACATTCCAGCTAGCTGCATCAAGTAAAATAAAACATTTAATGTGACATCTTATTACGGTCCACTGGAAAACACTGACCAACACTTTGGTTCCTACCCTGTCACAATAACACCTCCCTGGATTTTTTATTCATTGACAGGTCAAATAACACGATTCAAGATCACTTAATTGGTCAATTGCTTACAGGGTCCAACTGAAATTTAACCCAACTCCTCCAAAAGAAGCACAGGGGCTGCCAAACTGTGCACCAGGGGAGTTGTTGTTGTGGTTAAAGTGCCTTGCTTAAGGTCACAACAGCAGGTTATGGCATCTAGGATTTGATACCAGCAACCCTCTTTTTGCCAGCTTACTTCCCGTCAGATTTTTCATCGTCTGACCCAGGATTCAAAAGAGGCAACCCTCTAATTGCTGGCTCACCTCTTTAACCGCTAGGCTACCTGCCATGCCAAATATCAGAATGAAGAATGTGTTACCACCGTAGGGTCATGCACTACTCATAAAGCATATTTAGAATATTTAATATTTATTTATATTTAGAATATTTAGATAGATAGATAGATAGATAGATAGATAGATAGATAGATAGATAGATAGATAGATAGATAGATAGATAGATAGATAGATAGATAGATAGATAGATAGATAGGTACTTTATTGATCCCCCGGGGGGGAAATTTCATTTAGAACAGACAGACAGTGTGGTGAAGAAGGCGCAAAACCTCAGGAGGCTAAAGGTTTGGCTTAACACCTAAAACCTTCACAAAATTTTACAGATGCACAATTGAGAGCATCCTGTCGGGCTGTATCACTGCCTGGTATGGCAACTGCACCGCCCACAACCGCAAAGCGCTCCAGAGCGGGCTGCGGTCTCCCCAACGCATTACCGGGGGAAAACTTCCCGCTCTCCTGGACACCTACAGCACCCGATGCCATAGGTAGGCCAAAAAGATCATCAAGGACATCCACCACCCGAGCCACTGCCTGTTCACCCCGCTATCATGTAGAAGGCGAGGTCAGTACAGGTGCATCAAAGCTGGGACAGAGAGACTGAAAAACAGCTTCTATCTCAAGGCCATCAGACTGCTAAACAGCCATCATTAGCACATCAGAGGCGGCTGCCTATAGATATCGATTAGAAATCATTGGCCACTTTTAGAAATGGAACACTAGCCACTTTAATAATGTTTCTGTATCTTGCATCACTCATCTCATATGTATGAACTGTACTCTACACTATTCTACGGTATCTTAGTCACTTTATTTGCGTTTACATATTGCATCACCCATCTCATATGTATATACTGTCTTCTATAATACGACACTGTATCTTAGTCCAATGCTGCTCTGGAGTGTTGTGTATACATTATTTGTCTCCAGGAAGGCAGTGATCTTCCTAGCATGCAATGACTACGTCAAGCTTGTGACTCTAGTTGTGTTTCAGATTATTTTGTGCCCAATAGAAATGAATGGTAATTAATGTATTGTGTCATTTTGGAGTCACTTTTATTGTAGATAAGAATATAATATGTTTCTAAACACTTCTACATTAATGTGGATGCTACCATGATTACAGATTATCCTGAATTAATCGTTAATAGTGATGAGTGAGAACGTTTCAGAGGGTCAAAGATCATACCCCCAAGATATGCTAACCTCTCACCCCTACCAATAACAGGGGAGGTTAGCATGTTTTGGGGTCTGATCTTTTGACCCTACTTTTAAGAATCTTTAGGGGTGTCAATAATTTGGACCCCTACATTTTTTAGAAAGAAAATTTTACTTGTTAAACAAAATCTCTTTCTCTGAATTAGTATAACATTTCCCATTTTATTGGCGCATACAATATACTGTTGCTCAGCATTTAAATTATTTATTTTATACAGTAATTTTTGCTCATCTTTATCAAAGGTGTCAATCATTTCGAACCAAATTGTATGTACTTGACACCACTATTTCGGACCCCACAAAATTATTGACACCCCTGTTTTCAATACCTTTCAATATCTCACCTTGCGAGGATAACAGCACAGAGCCTTTTTCTAAAATGTTTTATGAGATTGGAAAACAAGTTGTGCTTATGGACTTCCCTCTTCAATTTAAGCCCAGAGACTGGATGCAGTGTATCATGCTGCCCTCAGGTTCATTACCAATCAAAAACGTCTAGCACATCATTCTGATCTCTACAGCGCCGTTGGCTGGTCGTCATTGACCTTGCGTTGCCTTAAACACTGGTATACACTGATTTATAAGGCAATACTGGGTAAATTGCCACTTTATCTCTGTTCTTTTTTAATCAGGTCAGTAAATAAATATCATTTACAGTCCCATTCTCATTTGCTTTTAACAGTACCAAGAATTAGAACAGGTCATGGTAGAAATAGTTTTAGTTACTCAGCCACATGGTCCTGGAATTCTCTCGTGAAAATTTTTAAATTTGATGATCTAGTCACGTTAGTGGAGTTTAAACACTTGGTTGATGTAAATATCATAGAAGATTGTAATTGTTTTTAGGACACCTGTTTCTTAGTTATGACATTTGTGTTTCTTTACGTAATATGTAGTTGTTGTATTGTATGTGTGTATAGTTTTGTTCAATGTTGTGTTAGTGTATGTGAGTTGTTTTGTCTGAAACTTTGTTCCCCCTGCTTCTGTTGGACCAGGTCTCTCTTGAAAAATAGATTTTATCTCAATGAGAAAAACCTGTATAAATGAAGGTAACAAACAAAATTGAGGATTATCAAAAAGTATCATTCCAATGTCAATGTTTGTATGTGAAGTAATTAGTTCTTCCCTGTGTAAAGCAAGGAATGTTATCAATAATACCAGCAGCACTATTCTATGGGCCCCCTGTGGGAATTGGAGAGAGACTGCTCTTTTACAGACAATGATCAGAGAGATTCTGCCACGTGATATGATTGCCAATTTCATCGGCCACAAGGCCATCCAATCAGTTAGTTTACTTTCAAATATCGATGATCCAAATGAACCTTGAGCCTGGATGATTTCTATTTACTGATGTGGTAGTAGATTACACAGTAGATACCACAGAATACATAGAACATCATTGCTCATCTCTTTCGAAACACTCATCATGGACACAAAGTTTTTTTGTAGGTTATTTTTTTGTGGCAAAGGTTATATTGTTGGTTAGAAAAATTTATGTACTGTACCTTGTTTATTGTTTAACTATGTACTGTAGGTTAGTGAATCTCAGCGACCCTATAAGTAACTATCACGGATCCCCGGGTACTGTTGCTCATTCCGTGCACCAGTGCCAGAGGTCTACGTCACCGGCCTCTAGGCGTCAATGACCTGTGCCATTACCCTCACCTAGTTCCCATTCCCCCCGATGAGTATTGTATATACAGCGGGTGAAATAAGTATTTAACACGTCACCATATTTCTCAGTAAATATATTTCCAAAGGTGCTATTGACATGAAATGTTCACCAAATGTTGGTAACAACCCAAGTAATCCATACATACAAAGAAACCAAAACAAATAAGTTCAGAAATTAAGTTATGTGTAATAATGTGAAATGACACAGGGAAAAGGTATTGAACACATGGAGAAAGGGAGGTGCAAAAAGGCATGGAAAGCCAAGACAACAGCTGAAAACTATCAGTAATTAAAAAGCAATCCAGCCCCCTGTCAGTGCAAATTAATATCAGCTGGTTCAGTTGTATTTGTTGGGTGAACAATAAAAAACCCTTACGTATTCCTGCGTTTGTCTCCCGATCATTCAACAACGGTATATGTGTCCTCCTTCATATGAGATTTTGAAATAAACATGTATTATCTCTTGTCTGTCAAAGTTGCCTTAATCCTTAAGAGTCTTAATCCCTAAGTAACATAATACAAAAATCCCCATCAAAATCCCTCAGCTCAAGCTAGAGATATCAGGTTTTTTGCATGGGCTGCGTCTCAATACGCCTATGTCGACCTTCTGCATCTGCAACTGCGGTGGGAGTTGGCCGAGCTACAGCTGTGTTTGTCAGACCATGAGACATCCTGAAAATCGGACTCCTTACGAACACGATTTTGTTCTCTGTTTTGCTCTAAGACGCCCACAAGTTTCACAGGACTCGTCTGAAGGTAACCCAACAAATGGAAGTTTTGTGTAAACAAAAATAAGGGGTTAAATGTGTCAAAAAACAACAACAATCGAGAGCTTTCTTACATCCTAGATATAGGACAGACACTTCAAAACCTTATTCCTTATTAATTAAGTATTTTTTGCCATTTATGAATGTGTTTCTATGGCCTACGGCAGTAAAGGCCAAATTCAATACTTTATCCAGTCATTTTTAATATATATTTTTTAATACCAAAAGGGGTCCTAAAATTCAAAATCAAATAGCTAAATGATCCATGGTATGACCATCTTAAAACAATTCCACATGTCAGCTTAGTAACCCCATATATGTGTATGTTATTCAAATACATATGTAATGGTGTGGTGCAATAGAAAGTGTCAAATTAGAGACTGTTAACTTGAGCCTACTCATTATGTCAGTCCCTGTGTGCAGTTCCTCCAATGGTAAGCAGTCATAATGTTCACACCTTCCCAACCAGGGGACTCATTAGCTCCTAACACAGCCATATGTTTTGACAAGCAGGTTCATTAGCCACGTTGAATGAACAAACATTTAGTTTCGCTCTTGAAGCTGATGCTTCCCAAAGGCTTTTTTAAAGTTGTTTGAACAACTTTGTGTATATTGCATCACCGAATAAATAAAGTTATATGTGTTCTATGGTTAATCAAAAACGTTATCAATGATTTGCTTACTATAACAGAGCGTGAATGTTCTAGGCCTATGTTTTAGTGTCAGGCAGCACATCATGCACAGGTACATATATATATATATATTTTTTACATATTTGGACAGATGGATGTGTAATCTTCACTTCAACACTATTCACAGATAAAGGTTACCCAATTTAACAAATCACACAAAAATGCCTTTTCCTTATGAGGAAAAAGTTAGTACACCCCTACCTTTACCATCACATAACATGGCTAAAATTAGAGTTAGGTGTACCAAAACAAGTGCAAATGATTAGAAAACATTAGAGAAACTTAGGAGGGTTCAGCCTTCCATAAAAATAAGAAAATTGGTCTTGTTTGGTCTTAACCATATGGGTGTGAGGTAACACATCATTCAAACCTACCCAATGAAATTGCATTTTTGTTTATTTTAATTGCATTTTCAACGTTTTTTTTTTTTTGTGATTTGTTAAATTGGGTAACCTTTATCTGTCAATAGTGTTGAAGTGAAGATTACATATCCATCTGTCCAAATATGTAAAAAAAGAGAGAACTTTCCAGGGGGTAACAGTGGGAACCCCAAGCTCTGGGAACCCCAAGCCCACATGCAGGACAGAGTTTGGCTCAGTTCATCCTAGAGGCAACAGTGTCTACCCTCATATTTATCTTAGCCTAGCCTACTGTTGTCTGACCTTGGAAAACATTGCAAAGTAAACATAGACAAGCATTGACACACGGGAATCACACAAGGGAGTAAAAATCTAATCAAATTGTATTGGTCACATACACATATTTAGCAGATTATTGCAGGTGCAGCAAAATGCTTGTGTTTCTAGCTCCAACAGTGCAGTAGTATCTAACAATTCACAACAATACACACAAATCTAAAAAAAACTCAACTAGTCTAAAGAAGGCCAGTTTTATTGATTCTTTAATCAACACATCAGTTTTCAGCTGTGATAACATAATTGCAAAATGTTTTCTAATGATCAATTAGCCTTTTAAAATTATAAACTTGGATTAGCTAACACAACGTGCCATTGGAACACAGGAGTGATGGTTGCTGATAATGGGCCTCTGTACGCCTATGTAGATATTCCATAAAAAATCTGCTGTTTCCAGCTACAATAGTCATTTACAACATTAACAATGTCTACACTGTATTTCTGATCAATTTGATGTTATTTTAATGGACAGGCAGGTATAGACAATGGTCGCGTTCCACTGCTCAGACGTTGCATGCATCAACCTAAGGTTGAGTGCCACGTCATTGAATGTTTCATCGACTGTGTCATAGACTGACAGCTTGCTATAACATATGATCAGTGGTGTAAAGTACTTAAATATGTACTATGTAGAAATAGCTCCGCCATTTCCTGGTTGCTAAAATTCTAAAAGTGAATTTTTGTACAATCTAAACCGGTGTGAAATATATTTTCCATAAGCTGGTGTACAAAACCAAAAGTAAAAGATGCACAAAACGAAACTTAAATCTACAATATGTAACTTTTTGTGCGACCCGACCAAATTCACATAGAAATGTATGTTCTGTCATTTTAATTGAGTCTAAGATGCGGTAGATCTGTTCTATCTGCACTATTTCTATGCGTGCCGTTCTTAAGTTTAATTTTTGCGTCTTTTACTTTCGGTTTAGTACACCACCAGCATCAAACAGAGGAAAATAAAATATTTTTGATTATGGAAAATATATTTTGTACAATAATTCTCTACACTGTGCTTGCTTGTTCTGTCACATCAACTGAAATTAGGCGAACTATTAGAATTTTAGCAACAACGAAATGGCGGGGTGATTTCTGCATAGTGCGTCTTTCAGAACGGGAAGCATAGAAATAACACACATAGAACAGATCTATCACTTCTTAGACAAGTTTTCAATGAGAATGACATACAGTATCTGTAACTCACATTTGGTCAGGTCAACCAAAAAGTCACATATTGCAGCTTGTAAGTAAAAATACTTTAAAGTACTACTTTTTTTTCTTCAGTATCTGTACTTCATTCCTAAAGAAAATAATGTACTTTTTACTCCATACATTTTTCTTGACACCCAAAAGTACTCGTTACATTTTGAACACGCACTTATGAAGAGAACATCCCTGATCGTCCCTACTGCTGATCTGCGAACTCACTAAACACAAATGCTTTGTTTGTAAATTATGTCTGACTGTTGGAGTGTGCCCCTTGCTATCCGTATATAAAAAAAAAACAAGAAAATCGTGCCCTCTGGTTTGCTTAAAGAATTTAAAATGATTTATACTTAAGTATATTTTAGCAACTACATTTAGTTTTGATACTTAAGTATATTTAAAACCAAATACTTTAAAACTTTTACTCAAGTAGTATTTTACTGGGTGACTTTCACTTTTACTTGAGTCATTTTCTATTAAGGTATTTTTACATAAGTATGACAATTGGGTACTTTTCCCACTATTGCATATGTGGTTAGCTGATACTTAAAATACCTATCCAGGCGTTGTAAGATCAGGCAATGCGTCAGCAACCCCTGGGCAGAGAAACACCCCCATGCTCTTTTAGAATTATGAATGACGCAATCACTGATTAATTAATTAAGTCTCTCCCATCTCTATAGATCATGTTTGCTGATGGCCTGTCCAATGGCTCTTCAAAAGTGCTGAGTGGACAGAAATCCGCATGATAAGAAATACTGATCACAGTGGATTTACCCCCACTGATCCCGCTTCTCTATCATGTGGCATTGTAAGGCCAAAGTGCATTGGCCACTCCAGTACAAAAGGGGGGATCTGTTACTTATTAAGGTGTGCAGTCAATAAGGTAGCCAGCATGCAGTGTATCTGGACCCTCTCCTTGCTTCAGCTACTAGTTGCCCTGTGGGCCAACGCAGCAGTGGTCACTGAAAACGGCCTCCCCATCCTCTGGGACCAGGCACCCAGTCAGTTGTTGGAACTGCCTCAGGCGGACAACGTGGTCACAATCAACCCCTGGAACTACCTCCAGAGGATGAGTCTGTATAAGATACTGGTGGGATCCACAGACAAGTACATGGCCTCCATGGGAACCAATGAGACTGACAGCCCGTTATGGGGCCTGCCTTTGCAGCTGGGCTGGAAACTCAGATCAGGTGTGTTGGGCAATCATTAAGTAGCTTTGGAGAGTCAAATACAGTGGAGTCTGAAATGATTGACACCCTTGATAAAGATGAGCAATAACGACTGTATAAAATAAATAATTCAAATACTGAGCTATATTGTATGCTCCAAAAACTGGGAAATTATATTATTTTATACTGATGCTGTGTAACAAGTAATACTTTTTTTTTTTCTCTCAAAAAGGTGTGGGTCAGAATTACTGACATCCCTAAAAGATTATTGTAAATAAATTAGTCGACATTTTAGTATTTGGGTCAAAGATCAGACCCCCAAGACATGCTAACCTCCCCTGTTATTGGTAATGGTGAGAGGTTAGCATGTCTTGGGGGTATGGTCTTTGACCCTCTGTAACTTTCTCACTCATCATTATTCATGAATCATTCAGGATTATCCATTAGCATCCACATGTAGAAGTGTTCAGAAACATATTCTATTCTTATTTCAGAGTTACTTTTATTCTAAATGACACAATTTATATTTTACCATTTCTCTGCATTTTTATTATTTATTTTATACAGTCATCTTTATCAAGGGTGTCAATAATTTCAGACCCCACTGTACATGCACATTGTTTTATGAACACTATATGCACATTATTTTTGTGATGCGTACAGTACACCAATCATGTTGACTTTGTTCTGGGGCAGGAGTGAATACATTTCTCAAAGTTTTTCATGTGGAAATAAAAAGCAAAAGTGATGTGACTGGATGTGCTTCTGTTCCTATAGGGCGGTTGATTGACCCCACTGGCGCTACAACATGTGGAGAAGAAGGAGATCCCATGTGCATTTCCGCTAATAGCTGGTGGGCATGTAAGTACTGTTACGCATATTCTACCATACAGGTCAAGTGTGTTGCCCTACATGTGCAGTTAAAGGTCCAATGCAGCTGTTTTATATCAATATCAAATCATTTCTGGGTAACAATTATAATAGTTTTCCATTAAAATGGTCAAAAACAAACAAAAATAGCTTTTTATTAAAAATAATAGCTATGACTGTCTAGGAGTAGTCTGAGTAAAACTGAAAACTAGCTGTTATTGGCAGAAAGCCGGCACTCCCGCACATGCAAACCTGCTGATTAGAAGGTCCTGTGTAGATTGTATTTTCGACCAGAAACTACCAGGAAATAAAACTTTTTATTCACTTTTACAGTGTTAGTTTCATCAGCTGTTGTACAATATAATAAATACAACAATTCTGACTGCACTGGGCCTTTAACATTCACAGCTTGTCAATATAATACCATTAGTAACATCTCTCTCACTCTCTCTCTCTGTGTCTGTCTCTGTCTGTCTCTCTCTCTCTCTCTCTCTCTCTGTTCAGGTGTGAACTACCACCTCTCAGTGATCCCGTTCCTGGCTGCTGTGCAGAAAGGAGTGATTGGAGATGGTCTCATTCAGGTACAGGTACAGGCACCAGCTGGGGCAGCAGAAGACTACTGCACCTCCTATGCAGACTGCTCTACTAAGTACCCAGACCTTATGGCCAAGTGGGAAGAATTCTTCCAGGTATTTAATGAGTGTCTACTTTTCCTTTTTCCCCATAGGAGGCATTTTACTTCTTGCCGTAGGAGGCCAAATCTGTATGTTGCTTTAGTTGTGTAAGTCACCATTCATATGTGACTCATTGGTGATTGCATAGAATAACTTGTTCTTGGTTTTTAATATGCTACGATTCCATTCTAGACTCTGAAAGATGTGAGTGCATCTGAGATTTCTGACTTTGAGAAAAAGGACCAGATTCTGGGCGTCTATTGGGCAGGTCAACAGCTCTCTTTGAATACTGCCTCAACCAGCTGCAAGGCAAAGTGAGTATTAAGATATAGTATCTGCAGGTCATCACCATTTGTCAATGGAACTCTGACACCTCATTTTTAGTTTAATTTAAACATGTGACTCAGTTCAAACTATATGCTCTGTCCTCCAATCAGCTTTTGCCTCAATCTAAAAAAATAAAAACATTATTGGATGCAATCACTTTGAGTCACAATTGAGTCCTTACTGTATGTCCAAATTCAAACCTTTGAACTTTATAGGATTAGCTACTATTCCAGCCCAGAGGTTTCATTCGCCAATAACTGGATGAACTCTGCAGACTTCGTAGCAGCGACATACTTCCAGTCCAACCTGAATAACTCTGTGCTGTTCATGAGCCCTCTGCCCAGCAGGGTGCTTCAGGAGGGGGATAACCCCCCTAACATAGCTGACCTCAGCAAGGAGGAGAATCACACCCTCCATATATTCAACTGGATGACCAGAATGAACAGGATTCTGTGTGAGTACTTTTACTTTTAGTCCCCCAAGACAAATATTCAGAAAATATTATGATCTTTTTTTGCTTTGTTTCTGTGACATTGGAGCCCAGTC